>OW964556.2:21676388-22062879 GCA_943138885.2 Tholera decimalis
TCTATAATGCATAGCACGCAGGAATTTATATTGAACACGCTCGATCATTTCAACGTACTTTTTATAGTATGGACTCCAGACGGACACGGCATACTCCAGTTGAGAGCGTACTAGTGACTTGTACAAGCACATATAGGACGAGGGCTTTTTAAAGTCGACTGTTGATCGCATTACAAATCCATATAATTGATATGCTTTATTAACAATCCTTCCTATGTGTAGGTCTAAGCAAAGTTTAGAATCAAGGATAACACCGAGATCACGAATGAAGTCCACTTTAAGTAGGGGGTCATTGCACAAAGTGTATGTATAGTTAATTTTTGTTTTATTTTTGGTAAAGCTTAAAAAGTTACATTTAGGTAAACTTAGTTGCAACTTATTTATTTGGCAGTAATAGGATAGTCGGTCCAAATCTTGTTGCAGCAGAAGGCAGTCATTTGTTTGTCGTATGGCTCTATAAATCTTGAGGTCATCAGCATATAATAAAAACTTGGTATTGCGAAAGCATTGGCTGATGTCATTGATGTATAAAATAAACAAAAGAGGACCAAGTATAGAGCCCTGAGGCACACCAGATGTCACCTGTGCAATGTTAGATTGGTGACCATTGATTACAACCCTTTGACTGCGATTAGTAATATAGGAGGTAAACCACCTCAGAAGATTACCACGGATTCCGTTGAACGCTATTTTACTTAGTAATAGTTCATGGTCAACCTTGTCGAAAGCCTTACAAAAGTCCGTGTACACTGCATCAACTTGTACACGGCTGTCAACACAATCAAACAAAAAGCTAGAAAATAATAATAAGTTAGTGTTTGTCGACCGCCGTTTCACAAAACCGTGCTGTTGTTGAATTATGATGTTGTGGAGTACAGGATAAATTCCGTTATGGACTAACCTTTCAAAGAGATTCGACAAGGTAGACAAGAGGGAAATGGGACGATAGTGTTCAACGTTGCGTTTAGGTCCACTTTTGTGAACGGGTACAATATACGCATGCTTCCACAGTTCCGGTACAACTCCCTCAGATATACATTTATTATAAATAATAAATAGAGGCTCACAGATGGAGGTCGCAGTATTCTTAAGGAAGTAAGGCGAAAGTCCGTCAGGTCCAGGGCCTTTTGCAGGATCCAGGGATTTAAGCTCCTTCAATATGTTCTCTTTACTAAAAGAAAGTTCACAAATAGAGACGTCATGTAGTGCATTGTTGTCCAGCGGAGGCTTCCAATGAGGCAACGAAGGAGATGTGGGTTCATATACCGAGTAAAAGAAGTCGGAGAACATATTGCACACCATATCTGGATCATTTGTTTCAGCATTTTTATATTGAAGCTTGGAAGGGATCCCAGGTTTAACTTTTCGATTTGAAACATAGGTCCAGAAGTGTTTTATGTTTTTACTTAGATTGTCCTCCACAGAACTGATATACAAACTGAAACACTTAAGACATGTATCCTTAAACTGTTTTCTATAATTTGAAAATAATTCATAATCAGAAATGTTATTATATTTCTTCCACTTAATCCATGCCTTATGTTTCTTCTTAGAGATAGCTATGAGAGTGCGAGAGAACCATATGGGATAGCTAACTGATCTAATTCGGGCCAGCGGAGTATCTTGTTTAATAATATTATCTAACTCAGTATAGAATTTAGCCAAAGCCTGTTCAGAATTCATGGGGCCCAGCAGTTCAGACCAGTTCAGTTGCTGAATGTTACGATTAATGTTGTCAAAGTTGGCCTTATGAAAACAATATTTATGAAGAGGAGTTTTAGTCATCGGAGTGATTTTGACGTTTAAACAGGTCTCACACGTCAGGACAGGATGGTGGGTGTCAATTGGAAGTAATGTAGTGGAGATTTTAGAAACATTACAGGGGTTGTTGGAAATGACTAGGTCAAGAATTTTACCTCTGTCATTCATAATGTTGTTAAATTGAGAAGCACCCAGAAGTGAAATTAAGATATTTAAATTGTCACAGGCCGAGGTCCCTCCAGAATATGTTGAAGAAATTTGCGAAATATCTGATACAGAGGATACTAGCCAATTAGCTTCAGGGAGATTATAGTCTCCTATAACAAAGAAACTGTCAACACTAGGATGGCCTAACACTTCTTGTAACAATTCAAAGTGCTTGTCATACACTAAAGTAGAAGTCTTAGGTGGAATGTAGGCAGCACTTACAATGTGTCTTTTATTGTTGACAGTGCTGGGCAACTCAACCATAATGTGTTCAATGTGAGTGTGTGAGAGATCGCTATACTTTGTTATAGAGAGATCCAATTCAGAAGGTTTTAACGTGCGTAAAATAGCAATCAGTACACCCCCACCATCACGTTTATTAGTAGCAGTGCGATCACGATCACGACGGTATACACTATATCTCTGGTCTATGAACTCACTATCATAAATTTCAGGTGTTAGCCAGGTTTCCGTTAAGATAATAATATCGTATGTATTCATAAGGATATTCGTGAGTAACTGGTGCAATTTTGTGCGAATACCCCTGCAGTTTTGGTAATAAATTGTAATATTTTTATTCAGCATTGTTAGTATTCAAGTATAAATGTGTACTGATGACAAGAGTGTGTTCAAGTATCAAATATATATAAGATCTTATCAATAAAATAACAGAAGTTATGGTAGCGGGCAGCAAAAAAGATTGAAGCAGAGGGCAGTATAGGTCACAACACTTTACAATAACAACAGCAACATGTTTCTTAGCAATACTATTCTTAATTTTAAATGTTAAAAACAAAAGGTATGTTAAGTATAGATACGATAACAGAGTATATATATAATTTAAAGTATTGGTAGCGGGCAGCAAAAGAGATTGAAGAAGAAGGCAGTATAGGTCACAACACTTTACAATAACAACAGCAACATGTTTCTTAGCAATACTATTCTTAATTTTAAATGTTAAAAATAAATAGTATGTTGAGTATAGGTACGATAACAGAGTATATATATAATTTAAAGTAATGGTAGCGGGCAGCAAAAGAGATTGAAGCAGAAGGCGGTATAGGTCACAACACTTTACAATAACAACAGCAACATGTTTCTTAGCAATACTATTCTTAATTTTAAATGTTAAAAATAAATAGTATGTTGAGTATAGGTACGAGAACAGAGTATATATATAATTTAAAGTAATGGTAGCGGGCAGCAAAAGAGATTGAAGCAGAAGGCAATATATAATAACAACAGCAGCATATATCTTAGCAATACTATTCTTAATTTTAAATGTTAAAAGCAAATAGTATGAGAACAGAGTATATGTGTAATTTAAAGCACAGTAAAGAACAGCACATATTTTACATACACAGTAAAACATGCACAGTACAGATAATAATTTACACAGCAGACTAAGGACAATTATCACAATCAAGTAGTGCTTACTATTATCAATTGAACAAACGCAACAATCAGTAAATATTAATATCTTTAACGACATTATTACAGTTACCTTTAACATTACTATCGATTTTAGCAATATCTTCTTCTGATCTAATAGCAAAAGCAGCTTCACCGTCTTTCTTGCGGACAAGAATAGTACAATTTTTAATCCATACATAATTTTTGACCTACTTTATTCTGGCTTGACGTTGACTTAGAACCGCTTCTGGTATGGTGTAACTGATATGATTTAATATATCAAAACCGGAACTAACCTATTACCTCTATTAATTAACCAGTGGTGATCCATTTGTTTCTAAAATGCTCGTAAAATTTTAGAATCTTGTAGAATATTCAAATTGAATGGGTACCTACTGGAGACCTTTTGTTTCCACCGCACCCTGGGACTCTCCGCCAGTACCCACATTGGGTGACACCGTGCATTTTGAAAATAACAAGTTATCAGGTACTTCATTTTATGTTCACGACTGGCTCTAGCAGGTTAATAAGCAGGTAGACAGGTTAGGTACCTACCTGGCTACCTACTAGGGAATCCAATCACGCAAACGCGCAGGACTTGTGGTAAGTATTGAAAGCTATGTTTCAGAATTGTGAAACGTTATTAATATCACAAAAAAGCATTGATAGCATTTTGGAACGACGGCTGTGCCCAATTTTCGTTGTATTAAATTTTTTCAGTAACATAGTCTTAGTTGTGTAGTTCCGCATAATGAGCCTGCAAACTCACGGGGTCCCGCTTTGGCAGGACTGGAATTCCTAATAAGTAGGTGTCAACAAATCCCAGTGTTATGCTTACCGGTAGGTACTATAACAATAGTGTACAATAGGGAAGTAGATAATATTTACAAGCAGTTATTCCGTATTGTATTTCAAGGAATAACACATAAGACGCGCGATGAGCCACAAACATGACATCCATTGGTTAATAGCCGGAAATTACTTATCCACACAAGCCCGCACTGGGACTTGACTCCACGTGACTGGCTCATGGCAGTTTCTTGTTAGAATTTGGTCTTTCTGCACACAGCAAACGGTATATTTTCCAGTATCTCAACATTAGCGTATAGTCTTTTATATCTTCATGGTCAAATTAACATACTAAGAAACTCTGGGAATGTCCAGAGGTTTGTAGGTACCTGGGTTGGTACTACGTGGCTCTCAATTATTAAATTGATTCTTAACATAGGGGCCAATTTGTTGAGATGTGTGACCAATACACAAAATTGGTAAATTCGCTACGAGTCCTAATTGTTACTTAAAATAGCAGTAGCAAATAAAGTTATTGATTTTTAGCGCCCAAAATGAAATATCCGTACCATACATACTTACTGCTGCACACGCTATCACACGTTCGCTCGCTAGCTATACCTATCAGTCCTAGGCAATTCAGCCATTCGAGATCTGTGACTTTTACAAAATACCCTGTTTTTTAATCTCAGAGACAGAATTGACACATGCAAATGTCAAGTTTAGAAATAATGTTGCTCGCTCTTTTGTGCATATATGTTACCTACGATACCGGTTTGTTGAATCGTAACTTTTTACCCAACTGCGTGACACAAAGGAGGGTAATGTGTTTCACAGTCTATGTATGAATGTAAGTATGAATGTTTGTACCTATGTGGCGTTGTACAGGCCAAACGCGTAGGCTAATTTGAATAATTCTCACGTTAATCAATTCGTCTTAACCATGTGAGTGTCACAAGAGATATGACAGTTAATTATAAAAAATTGGCCAAGTGCGAGTCAGACTCGCCCATGAAGGGTTCCGTAGTAACAAAAAAACCTTTCTCCAAAAAAATTTCTTAAAACTAGCTTATTTTCATTTTTTAAAACTACGCTAATTAACTTTGTTTTTCATAGTGTTTGTATGAATTACAAAGTTATATTTGCGGTTTTATAAAATATTCTGTATCTCAAAAACTGCTAACCCGATCTCGTTCAAACTAATTTTGGTTGAAAGTTTACATTAAGATTTATAGACATATATTTTTTTTAGATTTTTCACTCCATTATTATAGAAGTTAGAGAGGGGGACACACATTTTACCACTTTGGAAGCTTATATCTTTTAAACGATTAACTTTATGAAAAAGTAGTTTTAGAAACCTCAATGTCATTTTTAAAGACCTGTCTATAAATACCACACGCGCATAGGTTTCATGAAAAAAATAATTTTCAGTTTTAGTTCTATGTATGGCCCCCCTTTATTTTTATTTTTTTTATTTTTTTTTTTTCTTAAAATCGGAAAGCGGTTTACAGAATACATCTACCTACCAAGTTTTACATGTATAGTCCTAATAGTTTCGGAATAAAATGGCTTTGACATACGGACGGACGGACAGACAGACAGACGGACAGACATGTCGAAACTATAAGGGTTCGGTTTTTTTGCCATTCGGCTACGGAACCCTAAAAGCTACTAGCAATCTTGTTAACCCCTCCAACTCAGTTGGTCAGTGGGTCGTCTTAGTAGTGTAATGGGACGGGTTTTCATTTAAAGTAATCGCTTAGGATATATAAGTTTTAAAACGGATCAGTGCCATATTCAGGGTGCGGTTTTTTTTTCCTTCAAACCCATCGAGTGGGGTATCAAAATAAAGGGCTTTATGCACAGATCATACAAACACAAGAGATATGGCAAGGGGGCATGGCGCTTGCGAACTCATCAAGGCCCAAAGCGCCTTGATGCCAGTTTCGGCCATTAGTCAAATGTCAACTTGGGACGTCTCTGCTGCTTATGATGTTTGACAAAATGACGCATTGTTTAGTGCTTGTTTGCAAAAATAACAGCTGTATTGTGAATTACGTCAAAGATGGCATCTCATTTCACACGTAAGTATTAAAATAATATTGTTTTTCTTATTAAACTCGTTAAAATATTACTTCGTGATACTAGAAACACGATGAAGTATCAAAAGCAATTATTTTCATTAGGAACAAAAACCATTGATTGTTTAGTACACATCGACCAATGAAGCGGCAGGTGTAATAGCGCAATGGATAAGTGTTTTACTGATATCCTCACTTTCACGATAGTTTCGTGAAGCGGCCGCTGCCGGCTTTTGATGGTTAGTGATGTAACTACACGTTTGTGCTTGTGGCTGCATCATTGATATCATTATAATTCATACCTTGCTTTTATTTTAACATTTTAGCTACCCGAAGGATCCAAAAATAAAAGAAAATGGATAACTGCGTAACGTACTATTCCAGACTATAATATTTCTTTGTGCCAGATTTCATCCCAATCCGTTCAGCCGTTCTGGCGTGATTGAGATCCATCCAAACTTTTGCATTTACAATAGTAGTAAGATAAATAATTGTGATTTTGTAGCATGTCCTGACACATACTTTAAGAGTAGTTTCTGTTTCCCCCATACGTGATCAATGCAAAAGTGTTTTGATCATAATTTGAATATTAAATAATTAGAATTCCAGAGACTAATATCGTCCGTATCCATAATTAATCACATATTCGTTAAAATATACAGTTTTGAAGTTTCACTAATTAGTGCTATTACTGAAGTTATACACAGATATAGATATATTGTAGTATTTACTATGACAAAATTTTAATAACTTTAGTTAGTTAATATTCCAATTATAATCACACTTCACTTGTTTAGAGTGGCAAGTACGACGGAAACTCCAGAATCGTTTTATTTTCACAGTCAATAAAATATTTGGAAAAAGATCAGATATTAAAGGATTAATAGGAGGGAAAGGAATTTTATCGATATTTTTCTACGATTACAATCAAGTACAACTTAACATCACTATTCGCGTTACGCATATGTGTGTTTATTCTCGAGTCCGTAGGTACAGGTACAAGAGCCGCCCCCTGTTTGCATGTGTTCTATTAGTGAGTTTTTTAGTGTTGCTTTGTGTGCGGGAGAAATGTGAGCTCGTGTGTCGTTCTTATAGTTTTTGTTTTTGTGTTAGTGAATTGAGTGGGAGAAATGTGGAGACACCTGAACACGAAGTAATCCTTTACAAAGCATATCTCTGTGTTTATATGATCTGTGGCTTTACGAGAGAATAAAAAATAAATATATTTATTTGTATTAACCTAAATAGAAATGAAAATTCGTAATACTAAAGACTTATAATGTTGTTATTTGATAACTTTATAGGCCAGCTAAACTTGTCCAAATAAAATCATTCCCCACATTAAAATCATCACCACCTTCACTTGGTGAACTTCTAATTTATTAACAAAAGGTCTATATTGTATTGAGTAGAATAAGGGCACTAGAATGATCTGAATAAACTTCTAAATACGCTTCTAGACCACAATTCCTAGCAAGAGTTAAATAATCTGTAAAATCTTTAACATATTAAAACAAAAAAGCTAAAAATGAAAAGATAATAAAAGAAACTAAAACTCCTGACTGCTCAACTGAAAGGAATTTATTTAAAGAAGCACATTTTTAGGGTTCCGTAATCAACAAGGAACCCTTATAGTTTCACCATGTCCGTCTGTCTGTCCGTCTGTCCGCGATTTAGCTCAAAAACTATTGGTACTAGAAAGTTGTACTTTGGCATGAGTATACACGTTAATGACGCCAAAAAAGTGGTAAAATAAAATTTTGAAAAAAACAATTGCTTAGGGTACAATTATTAGGGTATACATGTAAAGTGGGGCGATAATTTTTTTTTTCGTTCTTCCCATAGTGTGGGATATCGTTGGATAGGTCTTTCAAAAATATTAAGGGTTTGTTAAGACCGTTTTTTGATTAAGTAAACCGTTCGTGACTTATCAAGCTTTAAAGTACCAATTTTCGTTAAAGTCAAGTGTCCTCCCCCTCTATCAACTAAACGGTTGTAGTTAGAAATTCAAATGTCTCGGCAGTAGTACCTATATATAACGAAATTTAAAGGAAAACTATCACACATAAGTGGGCTTTACAAGTTTACGAGTAATAGTCGACCAATTGTATTTGACTCGAAAATTTCGAACAACTCCATAGAAATGTCGATAGATGGCGCTAAGCGCTAGTTGTATCGTGCTAGCTTCTTGTGACGATTGAGTAGTGTAGCTCTGTGTCCGTATTTAAATTCAAAACACCGGCTATGACAAGTTTTATACAAATCTCTAAAAAAAATTAAAACTTTCCGTGCAAAATTGTCGGATCAGGTGAGGATTTGTATAGGAAGTCAAATTAGTTAGGTAGTCATGTTTGGCTTTTAGTTAGAGCATGGTACGAAACGATCAGTTAGCGAATACGACACGCACTTGACTGTTATAAAAACTACGGAACCCTACACTGCGCGTAGCCCGACACGCACTTGACCGGTTTTTTATTTAAAAAAGTGACATGCAGGCAGGACCCATCCCATTTTTATAAATACATAATTATGTTCGATTGGGTCCCGCCTGTTTGTACACAATAAATACGTGTTTTTATGTGTCACCTGGGCCATATAGTCGACGACATTACTGAAAGGTTTTTAGAAATAGGTGGCTTCTGATGATTCAGAATATTCCTAAGATATGGAGTGATTACTTGAATCTGATTAACGAATACCTGTAATTAATTAATAATAATAATAATAATAATCTGTGGCCCGGCTGTCAACAGGCTGTCAGAAATTTTCATCCCGATTTTTTAAATAATATTTTATTGTGCAAACCATTACAAAAGATGTACTTACCTACTGCAAATTAAAAACCATAAAAAAGGAACAAGAAAGCACCAAATATGAAGTAGCACCATCTTGGACGGAACACAATAATATAACAAATTGATTTTAAATGTTGACAAGAAGCCGGGCACAATTACTACTATCCACACGCCTAACACCTGCGGAATCGTCGCTCAGCTCCGCCTCGCAGCCGCCGGGATCTGCTCCAGCCGTGAGTGAAGAGACTCCGGCCGCTGCAGTTGCGTCTAGCTCGAGCGACGAGTACTTCTCGCCGCGACACCACCACCTGCGCGTCGGCGAGGAAGAGGCCGCCCTCCGGTCGGCTTAGGACTTCGAGGCCCTCCGGCCTCCAATGGGGTCCCCGCTGCCGGTGGAAGTGTGCAGCGCATGCGATGGACACATTCCATCAATGAAAATGTCATGCGCTCATACTTCGGGGCTACAGAGGGGGGAACTAACCTGACTGCGTACCGTGGTCGGATGCTCTCTCTGTTTCAGGTATTTAAACCAGCTGTCAACGTTTCGGCTCAACGACTGTCGGATCAGGTGCGGTTCATCCAGCGTAACCGTATGTTGGATGACGCCGTACTTGATAGACTACGCCTCGAATCACGGTGCAGCCGTGTCTCATCTGCTTCGCCACTGGCCGCGGTGCAACTACAACCCAGTATCTCACCGCGACCCGATCACGTCGGTGAAGATGATGATGACGAGGCTATAACCGTGAGTACCCAGTGCAATGAACAATTGAGGAGTGCTTTGGAGTGTGCATTACGGGAGTATCGCTCCACACCGCCTGAGCTTAGACCTCGTCTGCCTCGTTTGCCCATGCATAAGAAAAATAGGGCGCTAGTGTGTGCTCTAGATTCACTGCTGTCAAATTATTTTGACAATAGTGAAGACCTCACCGATACTCATTCGATCCTGTGCAGCTGTAGCGGCTTGTCGGGTAGCTCATGTCAAGTTCCCAAAGACTGACAGAGTTATACGACCAGCTGTACCAGCTTGGCAGGGCAGGATCGAACGTCGTATTGCTGAGGCTAGAGCACTCATTGGTAAACTTATCTGCTTCAGGCAGGGCAACACTCGTCCTAGAGTGATGCGCTTTGTGAGGCGGGCATTTGCGGGGACTGATATCAGTCCTCGGGATTATCTGACCGACGTCACAGAGCGTATCGACTTCCTGAAGCAGAAAGTCTATGCATGGGCAAATCGAATTCGTCGATATAAGCGGCGGGTGGAGCGATACACTCAGAATCGCACATTCCAAAGCAATGAAAGGTGGGTTTATAGGGCCTGGGAGCGACCTGACCAAGGTGTGACTGATACGTGCCTACGGAATGATGATGCCATGTGTTTGTTCTGGCGCAGCATCTGGTCGGTGCCTGTCAGCCACACCGAGGGTGACTGGATGAGTGAGATCAAGCGCACGTGCGATCTTATACCAGAAATGGGGGCAATTACGATCAGCCCCCAAGATGTAACCTGTGCAGTCCGTCCGTTATCCAACTGGAAATCTCCAGGGCCGGACGGGCTGCACAATTTCTGGAAAAAATGGTTTCTAAGCTCGCACGCTCGCTTGGCCGCTCAGTTCCAGTCTGCCTTAGAGCTAGGATCGCTTCCTCAATTCCTAACTACAGGAATAACCCACCTGCTCCATAAATCAGGCAGTACTTCGGAACCTAAAAATTATAGACCGATCACGTGCTTACCGACGGTCTATAAAGTTCTTACATCCATTTTGAGAGCCAAAATTAATAATCACATTCATACAAATTCAATCATGTCTGCTTCTCAGAATGGATGTAGGAACGGGTCCCGCAGTATTAAGAGGTCTCCTCATCGATATTGCCATAAACCAACAGGTTCGTCGTTCCCGAAGGAATCTGTCGACATGTTGGATAGATTATAAGAAGGCCTATGACTCGGTTCCACATACATGGCTCAAGAAGGTGTTGGAGTTGTACAAAATAAATTCAATACTCCGCACTTTGCTTGAGTCATGTATGGGGCAATGGAAAACGGTCCTCTGCTACCCAGGATGTCGACAGATCCAGGAAAACAGCGAACCGATTAGGATTGAGCGTGGTATTTTTCAGGGCGACAGTCTGAGCCCACTGTGGTTTTGTCTGGCTCTCAACCCTCTCAGTACACTGCTGGAGGGTTCGGGGCAAGGCTACCAGTTGAGAAGAGGTGGTCAGGTTATATCACACTTGCTTTACATGGATGATTTGAAACTTTTTGCCCCCAGCAACTTGCAACTCATGGAGCTACTGAAGGTAACGGAAACCTTCAGTAGCACCATCAGGATGGAATTTGGGGTGGACAAATGTGCGGTCATGCATGTAAAGCGAGGGGAGATTATGGAATCCGTGGGAACTCAACTCTCGGATTCCATACACCTAAGATCTCTCGGCTCAACTGAAACCTACAAGTATTTGGGTATGTCAGAGGCACTAGGCATCAATGTTGCTTATGTTAAACAGTCATTGAAGGATCGCTTCTTTGGCCGCCTGATTAAAGTACTGAATAGTCTTCTTTCAGGCGGAAACAAGGTGCGGGCCTTCAATGGCTGGGTCATGCCAGTATTGATGCACTCTTTTGGCATACTCAAATGGACTCAGACTGAACTTGACGCCTTGGACAGGCGGGTCCGCACAACGCTGACTGCAAATCGAATGCATCACCCACGATCATCGGTGATGAGGCTGTATATCCCGCGGAAGTGCGGGGGTCGTGGCTTTTTAAATGCAATGACCCTGCACAACCGCGAGGTTTGCAGCCTTAGGGAATATTTCCTAGAAGCCGACGTGGGTATGCATCGAGATGTGGTAGCGGTGGACAAAGGCCTCACTCCGCTCTCCTTAGGTACCGAGAATTGGTGCAAACCTGTAGTATTAGATACTAATGACCGCAGAGAAGTATGGCAGAGCAAGGAGCTTCACGGACGCTATTACCGGGCCCTTCATGGGTCGGATGTAGATACATTAGCGTCCGTAGCCTGGCTACGTTTTGGTGACCTCTTCGGGGAAACGGAAGATTTTGTCTGTGCAATTATGGATGAAGTTGTGATGACGAACAACTATCGGAAATATATTGTGAAGGATGGTACGGTAGACATATGTCGGGCATGTCACAAACCGGGAGAATCCATTCGTCACATTATCTCCGGTTGTTCTCGTCTGGCTAACGGAGACTATTTGCATAGACACAACCTTGTAGCTAGGATTGTTCACCAGCAACTGGCTCTTAAATACAATCTCGTGGAATCAGAAGTACCGTACTATAGGTATGTGCCCGACCCAGTTCTCGAAAATGGCAATATTACGCTGTACTGGGATCGGTCTATCATCACTGACAGGACTATTGTTGCCAATAAGCCTGATATAGTGGTAATAGACCGATTAGAGCGTCGCACGGTGATTGTTGATATAGCGGTCCCTCATGACGAGAACCTCGTGAAAGCCGAGAAAGATAAGCAAATTAAGTATCTTGACTTGGCTCGCGAGGTTGTTGACATGTAGGATGTGGATACAGCAATAATTGTGCCGATAGTCGTCTCAGCCAATGGCATAATAGCCAAGAGCCTCGACAAACATCTTAGGAGGCTCTCGTTGGGCAGCTGGATCAAGGGCTTGATCCAGAAAGCAGTACTTCTGGACACGGCACGAATTGTTAGGAGGTTCCTCTCTCAAGAGCCCTGACCACCGGTAGCTTGGACCCTGTTCCCGATGCCGGTGGGCTACTGTTTTTTATATTTTTAAATGTTTTTTGTTTTTATAGGAATGTTAAAAAATGTAAATAATATGTATATAAAATGTAATAAAGGAAATAATAATAAAAGGAGATGCACTGAGCCCACTATGGTTTTGCCTTGCCCTAAATCCCCTCTCCAATATTTTTAATGCAACTGCTGTAGGAATTATTTAAAAGCACCGAATATAACTGTTGATAACGAACAATGTAACGCACAAAAAACCATCTTAAATCACCTTTTGTACATGGATGATATTAAGTTATACGCAGAAACAGAAATTCAACTCGATGAACTAGCTAATAAGACAGAGCGGTTCTCAAATGATATTAAAATGGAATTCGGCATAGACAAGTGCAAAATAAATTCGGTTAGAGCAGGGCAGAACTATAAACACCAATACACCTTAGAGACAGGAGAACACATAGAGTCGTTAGATGAAGGACACTTATAAATATCTAGGATACACACAATCACGACAAATACACTTCAAAGAAACTAAACAAAAACTTAGACAGACATTTCAACACAGATTAAATACGATACTGAAAACACAACTCTATGCGCGAAACACAATAAAAGCAATCTACACCTTTGCTATACCTGTACTCACTTACTCTTTCGGCATAATCAACTGGACCAAAACAGACCTTAAGGCCCTACAACGTAAAATTAATACAACAATGACTAAATTTCGCAAACACCACCCAAGATCATGCCTGCAAAGGCTAACACTATCGAGAAAAGAAGGAGGCAGGGGCCTTATTGACATTATAAACTTACATAACAGACAAATCACAAGTCTAAGACAATATTTCTTTACCAAGTCTACAACTTCCATATTACACAAACTAATAGCACAAAAAGACCAACACTTTACACCTCTTAATTTAAAAGACAAAAATGATAAAAATAATGAAAAGGTAACTGATGACAAAACCAAGATTTTAGAGTGGAATCAGAATTCTCTGCACGGAAGACACCGCCATGATTTATGCCATATTAATGTCGACAAAGAGGCGTCGAACGCATGGCTCTATCGAGGTGAACTCTTCCCAGAAACCGAAGGTTTCATGCTTGCAATACAGGACCAAACCATTGAAACCAAAAATTATAGAAAGTATATTATTAAAAATTTAACTACTGACACCTGTAGAAAATGCAATAGTTCTCCAGAAACAATTCAACACATTACAGGCGCATGTAAGTCAATAGCCCAGACGGACTATAAACACAGGCACGACCAAGTAGCCAACATAATTCACCAAAAACTAGCTCACCAATTTAAACTAATAGAATCCGTAGTACCATATTACAAATATAATCCCGAAACAGTGATGGAAAATGCGGCCGTGAAACTGTATTTTGATCGTGCCATACTCACCGACCGAACCGTTCATTTTAACAGGCCAGACATCACCATAATAAATAAAATTAGTAAAACAGGATATCTCATAGACATAGCTGTACCAAATACACATAACTTACAGACTACTATAGCTGAAAAACTTTCCAAATATATTGAGCTAAAAGACGAAATAACCCGTCTTTGGAATTTACAAAAAGTCACAATAGTCCCTATAGTATTATCAACAACTGGCGTAATACCCAAACAACTTCATCAATCCCTTCATTCTCTAAATTTACCCCCAAGCATTTACCAACTGCTGCAGAAAGCAGTGATATTAAACACATGCAGGATAGTCAGAAAGTTCCTGCAATGTGAACCTGATAACCTGCATCAAAACATCCACACTGACACAGGGCCAGTGATCATTCACCCTACTGTACCCACTCTTGACCCCATTGATGAACACTTGGCTTAGGCCCGTGCCATCAATTCATCCCGGATTTGCCGAGAAAAATAAATATAAAACATAATAATAATCCATAATAAGCTGGCAACACTAGCCGTCAAATCAAGTTTTGTTTTCAGTTCCTACAAAATAAATTCGCAAAATATAGTGATAAGTTTTCCCATCCAAATTTCTCAATATTTACGAAAAGAGGACAGATTGAACCAAGATAAATAACATAAATCTAAAAAACAACCGATATTATAACGAAAATGAAGATAATGTATAATCCATCGACAACTGTCAAGTGGTCTGTCATTGACACCAATCAGTAAACAATGCAAGAAATAACTATGTTAACAAACAAAACTTGATGATGCTTACTAGAGCAGCTTCGCAACGTGCACGCCCACCACCCCCGGACCCGTCGCTCAGTTCCGCCTCGCCACCGGATTTAGGATTATATACGTCACCGGCGGCTGCATCCGCGTCGAGCTCGAGCAACGAGTATTTCTCTCCGCCGACGTCGCCAACACCTGTGCGTCGGCAGGGGAGAGGCCGGCCACCGAACAGCTTGGGACTTAGGAGCCAACTGGCTGCGAGTCGGGTCCCCGCTACCGGTGGTGTGCAGCGCATGAGATGGACTCAGTCCATAAACGAAAACGTCATGCGCGCATATTATGAGTCTACAGAGGGGGGAACTAACCTCACTGCGTATCGTGTCAGGATGCTGTCTCTGTTCCAGGACCTAGAACCAGCTGTCAACGTCTCGGCCCAACGACTGTCGGATCAGGTGCGGGTCATCCAGCGTAGCCACAGGTTGGATGACGCAACACTTGATAGGCTGCGCTCAGAGGTACTGAGCAACCATATCATCTCGTCCCCGACACAAGCCGTGGTACAAGCGCCCACTAGTAGCGCAATGACATCGCGGCTCTATAGTCATAATAATGAGCTAGATGATAGGGTTGTCACGGTAAGTAGCCAATGCAACGATCGACTGAGGAGCGCACTGGAGGATGCGCTTCGCGAGTATAGATCGGCTCCGCCCGAACTTAGACCCCAGTTACCACGGTTACCCATGCACAAAAAAAAATAGGGCGCTGGTGTGTGCTATGGACTCGCTGCTTGAGAACATTTTTGAGAGCAGCGAAAACCTCGTTGATACGCACTCAATCCTGTATTGCGGGGCTGTTGCGGCATGTCGCTTAGCTAACGTTAAATTCCCTAATAACGACGAAGCTATTCGACCAAAACCTGCTGTACCAGCCTGGCAGTATAGGATCGAGAGGCGTATCGATGAGGCCAGAACACTCATCGGCAAACTATACTGCTTCAAGGAAGGCAATGCACGCCCACGTGAAATGCGTTTTGTACGGCGGGCTTTCTCGGGGACTGGAATCAGCCCTCGAGAATACACACCCCACATTACGGAGCGCATTGACTTCCTGAAGCAGAAAATTTATGCATGGGCAAGCCGTATCCGACGGTTTAAGCGGCGGGTTGACCGGTACTCACAGAATCGCATGTTCCAGAGCGATGAAAGGTGGGTATACAGAGCTTGGGAGCAACCCAATCAAAATGTGACTGACGTGTGCCGCCCGGATGATACCGCCACGAATTTATTCTGGCGCAACATCTGGTCGGTACCCGTCTGTCATGTTGAGGGTGACTGGATGCGTGAAGTTGAACGCGTGTGTGAAGCTATACCACAAATGGATAAAATAATCATTAACGCTTCTGATGTCGCCAAAGCAGTTCATCCGTTACCAAACTGGAAGTCTCCAGGACCGGATGGACTGCACAACTTCTGGCTCAAGTGGTATAGCAGCTCGCACGCGCTTTTGGCTTCTCAATTCCAGGCATCCTTAGAGACTGGGTCTCTACCAGAGTTTTTAACAACAGGCTGTACCCACCTGCTTCATAAGAGTGGTAGTCCCACGGAACCCAAAAATTATAGACCGATTACCTGTCTGTCTACGGTCTATAAGGTTCTTACGTCCATCCTGAGAGTGAAAATAAATATGCACATTGAGTGCAACTCAATTATGTCCGCTTCTCAGAATGGATGTAGGAAAGGGTCCCGTGGCACTAAGGAGATACTCCTCATTGACATGGCCATTAGCCAACAGGTTCGTCGATCCCGAAAAGATCTATCGACATGCTGGATAGACTATAAAAAAGCCTTTGATTCTGTTCCTCATACCTGGCTTATCAAGGCTAGAGCTTTATAAAATAGACCCAACTCTACGCACCTTCCTTGAGTCATGTATGAGACAATTGAAGACGGTACTTCGCTATCCAGGATGTCGACCGATCCGAGGGAATGATGAGCCTATATGGATCAGACGGGGAATATTTCAGGGTGACAGTTTGAGTCCACTTTGGTTTTGCTTGGCCCTGAATCCTCTAAGTACACTGCTAGAGGAGTCAGGCCTGGGCTATCGGTTGAGAAGAGGAGGTCAAAGTATATCCCACCTCCTTTACATGGATGATTTGAAACTCTGCCCCCAACAATTTGCAACTGATGGAACTACTGAAGGTAACTGAAACTTTCAGTAGCGCCATCAAGATGGAATTTGGTGTGGACAAATGTGCAATCATGCATGTAAAACGAGGAGAGATTATGGAATCTGAAGGAATTCAACTTTCAGATTCCATACACCTTAGATCTCTCTGCTTAACCGAAACTTATAAGTATTTGGGTATGTCGGAAGCTTTGGGCATTAATGTTGCTGACATGAAGCAATCGCTGAGAGAGCGCTTCTTTGGCCGCCTGACAAAGGTATTAAACAGCCTTTTGTCGGGAGGAAATAAGGTGCGCGCTTTCAACGGTTGGGTCATGCCGGTGTTGATGTATTCTTTCGGCATACTCAAATGGACTCAAACCGAACTGGACGCCCTGGATAGGAGGGTCCGTACACTGTTAACCGCAAATCGGATGCATCATCCACGATCATCGGTGATGAGACTGTATATCCCGCGGAAATGTGGAGGTCGAGGCTTTTTAAATGCCAAAACTCTCCACAACCGCGAGATTTGCAATCTCAGGGAATATTTCCTTAAAGCCGATGTGGGTATGCACCGAGATGTAATTGCAGTGGACAAGGGACTCACCCCGCTGACTATGGCTAAAGAGAACTGGCACAAATCTGTTATACTTACCTCAGATGACCGCAAGGAGGTATGGAAAAGCAAGGAACTTCATGGTCGCTACTATCGGGCTCTTTATGGGTCCGATGTAGATTTGACAGCTTCCGTTGCCTGGCTACGCTTCGGGGATCTCTTCGGAGAAACTGAAGGTTTTGTCTGTGCAATTATGGACGAAGTTATCTTGGCGAATAATTACCGGAGACATATTATGAAGGACGGGACGATTGACGTGTGTCGGGCATGCCATCGTCCTGGTGAGTCCATCAGACATATTGTCTCCGGTTGTTCTCGTCTAGCTAACGGCGAGTACTTGCATAGACACAACCAAGTAGCCAGAATTATCCACCAGCAACTTGCTTTGAAATACAAACTTGTCGATTCTGAGGTACCGTATTACAAGTATGTGCCCGACCCAGTTCTCTAAAATGACCATGTCACGTTGTACTGGGATCGGTCTATCATCACTGATAGGACTATTGTTGCCAATAAGCCTGATATAGTGGTGATAGACCGATTAGTGCGTCGCGCAATGATAATCGATGTTACCATCCCACATGACGAGAATCTCGTGAAAGCTGAGAAAGAGAAACACATTAAGTATCTCGACTTAGCTCATGAGGTTGTTGACATGTGGGATGTGGACTCGGCTGTCATTGTGCCGATTGTCATATCAGTCAATGGGCTGATAGCTAAAAGCTTCGACGACCATCTGTCGAAGCTGGCTTTGCACAGCTGGATAAAGGGCCTGATACAGAAGGCAGTTCTCCTCGATACAGCTCGTATTGTGAGGAGGTTCCTTTCTCTGGAGACCTAACCACCGGTAGCTTGGACCCCGTTCCCGATACCAGTGGACTGCCATTTTTAATATTTTTAAATGTTTTTTTATTGTCACTTTTTTATAGAAAAATATTTTTAAATGTAATTTTTGAGAGGTATATAAAATAAAGGAGATAATAATAATAATCCACAACTTTCACACAACGCCATCTAGTCCCAAACTAAGCAGAGCTTGTGGTATGAGTACTAGACAACTAGTAAACATACATATATATTTCTAAATACAAACATATTATAGATAAATTACACCCAGACAAAGAACAAATGATAGTGCTCATCATACAAACATTTGTCCTAGGTGGTAATCGAGGGCATGCGGACAGCGAGTAAAGGGCAACTCGCTGTCCGACCATGGACCATGCCCGGGTCGACGGCGCGTCGTGTTCCACGCGCGCCTCAAAGAGCGTCAGCAATATGACGAGGCCCCCCCATAGAGGGCCGAAGCCTGCCGAGGTCGTGGGACTCATCCCGCTACCGTGACCACGGTACGTAAAGGGTTATTGAAGGAACACCGTGGATTTTAGTCAGTAAAAGTCTGACAGTCCCTCCCACCCTGCCCGGAGTGGGAGGACTTATTTGATAATTTTACCACGATAAAAAAAAAAAAAAAAAAAGGTGGTAATCGAACCCACGACCTTGCGCATAGCAGTCAGGGCCACTGACCACTATACCAACGGGCCTGTCAATTATGTTATTAAATATATATGTATATATTAATTTAGCACCTACACATTATTTCAGGATAACGTATTATAAAAAACCGATACTTGATTTTATTAAAGTTAAGTTTCCATAATGGCACATCACTATTTAAGAATTGTACAAAACTGGCAACCGTTCTAATGTCAACTTTGTGTCGGAGATTAAAAAACATGGAATAGGTTAAAATATTAAAAAAAATATGTTGTTAGGTACTGTGATTTAATTATCGTCCTATTGTTTTTCTTATTGTGTTTTTAATTGTCATATTTTGGTCAAATCAGCCACATGAAAACTGTGATTTTTATACATATAGACTTAAAGTAAATGATTAAATCGGTGTGATTATGAGAAATAAACAATGGTTTTATTCTACTTGTTGTTTCTTCATAAATAAAGATTTGATGGCGCTTTATATTTTAATTAGTGTTAGATTTCTTAGATGTCGCTGTTAGTTTAGAGTGTCGTGTAAATGAATTATCTGTGTCTGTTACGTCACATCCGATGACATAACACTCTGACACAACATCGAGCGCTAGTGCGCAGTGAAGCGCCGATTTACGGCAGTATGATTTGAGACCCGGTCGGGATCGCACGGTCGTGCTACGCATTCGGTGGAGTGTCTGAATTATGCTACCTATATTGTTATCTAATTGTAACGGTAATTTAATGGTGATTATTTTAAAAGGAAATGATTATTGAATTGAAGCGATTGTGCTAAAATACCTATATAGTGCTTTTATTTTCGTCGCCCGACAATCCACGCCTATAAAGTGCAACGTCAGAATTGAGATCATGGATCCGATTAATATCGCAGATTAGGACCTAGTCCCTTCATATTTCTTTTAATTCAAATCTTACTTCTTTCTTACTAATACTAATATTATAAATGTGAAAGTTTGTGAGGATGGATGGATGTTTGTTACTCTTTCACGCAAAAACAACTAAACGGATCTGAATGAAATTTGGCAAGTAGATAGTTTACATCCTGGAATAACACATGGGCTACTTTTTATCCCGGAATTCCCACGGGATCGGGATTTTACGAGGGAAAACCCTCCTACGCGAACGAAGTCGCGGGCAAAAGCTAGTCATAAATATGCACGAAAACCCTAAACTATATATCTAAAAATAATCTAAAATATTGCGTCCAGAAATTCGTGAGCATCGCTGTCCACTGGTAATGTGCCCAATAGATTGGCTGAATTGCCACGTTGTATGGCAATGGTTATCCTCTGTCCAAGGTAAAAGCCAGCCCTTGGGTCACGCGAAGTGTCGACTAGGCATCTGGATTTTTTTTTAATAATTTGTGAGCACTCTGACCCCACGATCCAAGGGTTTCAACCCCAAACGCCTCGAAAATATACCTACCAAGGAGGTTATTATATTTCCGCCGTTTGAGGTTCTCTGCAGCCGCAGTGGCAGCGCCAGCACAGCGAGACGAGCTAGGAAGATGAGATGGCGTAAGAGTGTCGATGCAGATTGCGTCCCACACCAAGGGCCTACTCATCTTCCATGGAAATAAAGACATGCCGTCCAGTCTTTTGCCATCATTGCCTGCCAGGCCATTTGGTTCTAATACAGCCGGAACGCCGACAGTGAAAGGAGCTCGTCGGATGATGTCGTTAATATTTGCGTGCCGTGCTATGCGACCCGCGCTGCGGCCGCATGAAAGGCCGTGGTGACCGAGGCTGTTCACAACTTCACCACAGTGGCAACGTTGACCACCTAAACGAAGGGAAGCATCGAGGAGAAAAGTAGTGTCATCGAACAAGGCGCCTATGTTCAGCGACGGTAGTGCATGAAGCCAGCAGGCGTGCACGCTCTGCAGCAGTAGCAGATGTGACAATAAGGTCACTCTGAACTGCTCTACAGAGCGGCTCATCCCACTTCCTCTGAGATGATGAGTTCTCGGGTGGATTCAAATTCGGGCAAGCGTGTCTCCAGGTGTCCATAGCCTTGGTGAAGCATGGTACATTGAACTCAACCAGTGACGAAACTAGGATATTCCTGATTAATTTCTCAGTGCCGTGAACCGAGGCCGGTAGACTGATACTGGAAATTTTTCGGATGCCTAGACCTCTCATACGTATGGTAAGACTAGCTTGTGGCCAAGCTCGATCGTCCATAGTCACATTTAAAATTGTTGCATCGAAAAGTATGACGAATATTTTGGTCCATCTTTTCCAAAAGGTGAGGATGATTCCATAGATGCAAAGCACGAAGAAAGTACGTTAATTTAGGTCCAAAACAACAGTAACGAATTAAGGTGATAGCCGAATAAATATCAATTTGGTGTAATCTGTCCGAGATGTCATTAAAATTTTGTATTTTTTCCTCGACAAAATCAGGAAAGGAATTCTCAAAAATTTGAGACCCAAGAAGACGAAGAGAACTTTTTTTCATAATTTGGATTTCTCGGGCTATTGCGTTGAATTTGGAAAGCATCAGTTGTCTGTCATTACTGTTACATATGAAAAGTTCACACTTCGAAAGGTTGAGATGTAATCCTATGGAAAGGAGTTAAATTTTTTAGAAACTTTAGATCATCTAAAACTGTGTCTCGCCTCCCAGGGTTCCATCATCGAGATAACAAACATTAAATTTTGAATTTAAGTGCCGAATGATTGGGTAATTGTTGTTTAATTTTTCTGCTATCTGTGCGGGCAAAAACAATATGACGAATTTACAATAATTAAATTACCTAACTACATTCCAAATTTACTGCATGAATTATAATTGTGGCAAAATTAATTAACTGTGGCGAATGTACAACAACCCCAATGCCTATATATATGAAAATGCCGATGCATATATTAACAAAAATAACATCCACACTTTACCTCCGTAAACCTCTTTGTTCGAATACCTAATTAGATAGCTTATCTTCTACGTCACCAGATTATCTTCTCTATAAACTTCGTTTCAAGTGCTAAATACAATCAGAAATCAATTAAGATTCTTGTTCAATTGTTCTCATCTTGTAGTGCACAACAAGCAACAACTTGTAAAACAAAAGAATTTCGCAATATAGTGCAAGCCATTTATAATGATTTTATTAGTGACGTTTGTTTGCCTCCTTGCGAGTTCTTGTTACGCCCGGCCAAATTATGACGAGTTGCAACCACAAAATGTGGTGACGGTTCCGACGAATTGTCCTGAAGGGCAGGAATGGGTGAACGGAGCCTGTCGTGAGATTTGGAGTGCTACCATTCAACCGGCTAATATTGCCACGGTACCTACTAACTGTCCCCCTGGCCAATCATTTATTATTGGACAATGCCAGGACGTTTGGATTAGAGCCCCGACAGAAGTGAGCAACCGCAGGTAAGTTCCCTAATATTATGATTTTTGGCAAGCCTACACAAAGCATGAAATGAAATGAAATATTTATTTTTGTAAATTGGTTATGAATAACACTTTTACACGTCATGTTTTTTTGCGTGTTATGTCTAGCTGGATGAGGCTGGTAGCTACAGGTTCATATTTGGTACAACGAAGATAAGATAGCTACTATGTTTATCTAAGATGTACCTAAACATCGGCACCTGAGGGATTTCTTTTATCAAGTTAACTCAAACGTACCTAATTTAATTCAAGAATGTACGTATAATTTAAGCAAAACCGGAGTGGTGACAGTGACCTGGAAGCTTGCCAATGTGCAACCAGTACCCAAAAAGGGTAACCGTGCCGATCCTGCCAATTAAGATCGATCGCCCTAACCTCCATACTATGTAAAGTGATGGAAAGGGTACTTAACTACAAGTTGCTGGCATACCTTGAAGACAATGAGCTCCTCAGTGACCACCAGTATGGCTTCCGCCGTGGTCGGTCTACAGGAGATCTTCTTGTGTATGTTACGCACTGTTGGAGCGAGGTCATTGAGAAACACGGTGAAACCCTTGTCGTGTCCCACGATATAAAGGCCTTTGACAGGGTCTGGCTCGCTTGTGTAACTGGATTTCCGACATTTTGAGTAAGCGGTTGATCCGAGTGGTCATCGATGGATGCTCATCGGACCTTGAGGTAATCAATGCCGGTGTTCCTCAGGGGTCTGTTCTCCCTGCGACTCTTTTTTTGCTGCATATCAATGACCTACTTCAACTGGGAGCAGTCAGGTACGCGGATGACAGCACAATCTCAGAGAGAGACTTTCCCAGTGCTAGAGCTGGCAGGGACGACATTACCACTCTCAGAAAGGCCATGGTAGAGCGCATGAATTTGACTTTAAATCTCGTATTGGGAGACGAGATTTAAAGTCTGGTCAAATTCAACGCTCTGAAAACGCAGGTTTGTCTTTTCAGCGCTAAAAAGAGCCCTTTTGAACCGACTGCCTGGAGCTTTTGGGCATGGAGTTGTCGTCAGACCTCAACTTTGGCTCAACCATCGAGTCCAGAGCTCAGACTGCAGCAAAAAAGCTGGGTATCCTGCACATGATGGGGCGGTACTTCATGCCTGGACAGCTTCTAAATCTGTATAAAGTATAAGTCCGTTCCTGCGTGGAGTATTGCAGCCACTTGTGGGATGGATCTGCAAAATACAAACTTGCTGCACTGGACTCGATCAAGCGCAGAGCTAAAAAGCTTATAGGTGACGAGGCGCTAGCGGGCAAGTTTCACAGCCTGACTCATCGGCGAAACGTTGCTTGCCTGTCGGTCTTCTACAGACTGTGTTCTACGGGGAGTGTGCGCAGGAGCTCCATGACCTGATCCCTCCATCTCCCTTTCACTACCGGACTACCAGGCGCACTGCTGAGTACCATCCACATTTGGTTGATATACCGTCTTGTCGCACCAAGCGCTTTTCTTCTACATTTATTGTACGTACAGCCAAGCTGTGAAACTCTCTGCCGGCTTCTGTATTCCCTGCCAATTGTGACCTTTCAGCCTTTAAAGCAAGAGTGAATAGGCAACTTCTGGGCTCGCTCGTTCCATCGTAGACCTCATCTATCACCTTACCATCAGGCGAGATTGAGGTCAAGAGTGGGCTCATCATGAATTAAAAAAAAAGAATGTACGTTAAAATACTACAAAATACTTTAAGCGGCCTAGCCTTTATTTATGCTTATAAATAAAATATGCTATTAAAATACATACCTATTTGCTTTGGTTTGGCCATGATAATCGTTTTTGCAGAGGTCAAATTATTTTTAAATGCAACATTTGGAATGGCTGCTTAAGTTGAATTAAAACTTAATCTTACTTAAGCATGACCATAATAAATACAAATTGAAGCTTGCACTTTCTTATTAACGATTATCATATCAAAAATTATGAGCGTTAATTTCCTCTTTCCTAAGCGTATTCAAGACTTGATCGCTACTGTGCAATTAATTAACCATATTCAGTTGAAAAGTACCTACATGTACCAATTTTTACATAAGTATGGGAAAATGGGAAGGAAAATTAATTTTGCTGATAGAGGTGGCGGCTAATTATAATAAAAAAAATATTAGAGCGCAGTCCATTACAAACTGTTTAACACCGCTCTCTTTATATTTCAGGATGCAGAACTACAATTTGGGCTATCAACGAGACATGAACGACAGAAAAATTGTTAAAGTACCAGATCTGAAGTGCCCATACGGTTACAAACGCGACAAACTTGGAAATTGCCGTAAGATCCTGTATTCGTAATGCACAAGAACACTGTAGCATCTTCAGGGCTGAACTCTTTACCCTTTATAATGTCAGCAAAACTTAAAATAAAAAAGACCTAACAATAAAATACATATAATTTTTATTACTGCAGCCTTCATTAAACTATTTAAATATTAACTTTTATCATATTGTATTGTTATTAACTTAGCTTTTATAAAGAATATTGTATTATCAGCATGTCCAGCAGTATGTTGTATTTGCATTTAGAAATTAGATATTTGTAGACAGGTTCACTGTGTATGGAAGAGTAGGGAATGGAATTTGTAATTTATGTATTCATTATTTTTTTTTAATTTATTAGAGCATTTTGTTACATAAGGCGAATTGTATTAATAATAGATCATTTCGATTAAAGATGGGCGATTGTGAATGACAATATTCGAATGATTCGATTGTAGAAGTCATTCAAATTATTCGAATAACCTTACAACTCATTCGAATTTAAACAAAAGCGAGAAGTAAATAAAAATGTATTGCGTCGTCTCATTCCTTCCGATTCAAATTTCATTACTACTAGTTTATATATTCGAATATCCGCAACCTCATCTAAAAGTAAACTCTATGTGCTGGGAAAAAATACCCAATTTCGTGTGGCAAATTGATTGAATCATCAAACCATCGAACTACTAGTTTGTATTCGAATATATGTAGTTATTATTGCACCCGAATAGGAAACTATTTTGATTGTAACACCTAACTAGCTTGTACGAGGGGATAAACGAAACAAGTGTATAAAGCGAGAAAGAAATATAAGCAATCATCATGGCGTTAGCTTTTTCCGTAACCGCCATTTCGTATCGTATTGACGCCTTACCTACGTGCATAAGAAGAAAATTCTCATTCGTCCGGTCCTTGTTTTGGTGTGCACCTGTGACCTGTACACATATCTAAATAATCTTATT
Source organism: Tholera decimalis (assembly GCA_943138885.2). Lineage (NCBI taxonomy): Eukaryota > Metazoa > Arthropoda > Insecta > Lepidoptera > Noctuidae > Tholera > Tholera decimalis. The sequence goes on from OW964556.2 coordinate 21,702,261, forward strand.
ATAACTGTGTGTGCGGGATTCGTAGAAACTAGCAAGGGCAACGACAACATTTTCAATACTTTCTGAAGTACCTGCCTACTCGGAAATTAGTCATATCTAATTATTGCTGTCAACTAAAACTAATCTTTATAGTACGAGAAAAACGCTCAAATTTGTATGGCAAACTGAATGAATGAACTAGCGGTTCGCAAATCAGTAACTATTAATTTATTACTACGAATATCAATTAAAAGTAGACTTTATTATACTACGAAACATACCAATTTTGTATGGCAAAGTAAATGAATGAACTAGCGGTTTTATTCGAATTTGCAAACTAGCGATCGATTGTTTTTGTATTCGAATGTTAATATTAGTAGTATCAAATCATTCGATTATTGGAATCAGTAACAATCGCCCATCATCGATTTCGATTGGTTTATTCTCAGAAGGGTAGTTCTTCGAAATTTTATTCTTCGACTGATTCATATGGCCAAAATTTAATTTCACTTTCAGCTCTATAACACATGTTCATATGAAAATAGGTATGCCAAATAACGTATATTTGAATGAGGGATTCGTTTTTAAAAAGTAGTTTTTAAGATATCGACGTTCTAATATTTTGTGCCCAGATGAATCAGAATTTGTTACAGATGAATCAGAAACCGTAATAAAAATGAAAAACTTTATGCAAATGAACTCTGTAGATATTTAAAAAAAAAACATATTTTAACAACAACAATAATGAAAACAATTATCAGTGATCATATCACGGAAAAAATCTGGTGAATTCAACAATAATTCTTTTAAATCATTTTTGCCATCCTTCTATGTTCGGCGAGTCTCTTTTTCTCTTAGATAAAATAAATAAGTAGATTTGGTCAACAGACGAAATTATATCGGAACCGTGTGTCTCCAGTTAGGCGCTGGGCGGGGCAACAACTACACATGCAGTTTAATAAAATCAATAGATACGCACTCGCGCACACACCCGCATTTCTTAAATCAGAACGTACTATACAATCAATAATAAACCTTATTCCGTCAAACACAGCGTGTATTTACCATGCACCGTAGAACTTACCCACACAAAAACATCGGTCGCTATCGTTGTGCTGTGCAAAAGCAATTTATTTTACATATACGCTAGTGATTGACTAAATCGGAAAGTTATCGATTCTTCCATTTATTATTGTACAATTTTTTTTGGGCACCTGAAAATGAACCAAATAAAAATGGCATGTCCAGAAAATATTACAATAACAATAAACATATTATTAAGAACATAACATTACATAATTATTATTAAGTACTACCTACTAAGTATTAAGGGCTACCCTGGCGCTTTCGACTTAAATCTTAATATTTAATTATCATAGTGATAGGTCAAATATAAGTTGATGTTAACTTACATTACGCTCTTGATCGGAACATACCAGCCGTATAGGTTGTATAGAATCCTGAAAAGTTGAATGACTGATTTTATGAATACCCTAAATCATGAGAATAGCTTTCAGTAATAAAATAAAATTTAACACACTTCTGCAAAAATCAGTTGTACTCTTAATTTTGGAATTGTCCATTCAAAAAGCCTGCGACTTTTCTTTAGAGCCTAGAACATTTCTGCGTTGAAGTGAACCGAGCATATGGTACTAGTTTTTGTAGGGTACCAGTTAGGTGGCATGCCTGTGGCATCAATCCATTCCTTTTTTATGTTACCATCTTTTGGGAAGCTGAAAAGTATAAATACTATACACTATAAATAACTATAAATCAAGATCTGAATGATTTTGACGTATATTGCTAATCCATTGCTTCATATATTCGAAATATTGGTCTGCTCAACAACGTAAATACCGCAGTGAGTGTTGTTGATTTAGCATAATGAAACCGATTCCCACTGTAAGTGTGTTACGCAACTATTACGTGCGGGGTAACCGCAGGTAATAGTTTAGTAGGTTATAATAGGTTTTTGTTATAAGAAAAATCCTAGTTAGTAGAGAAATTGTTAAATATAACTATGAAAACAAATACACATCCATGCATAACAAATAAATAGCATGAATATATTGACTTATTTTAAGCTCAATTCACAAATATATTATCTGAACCATGCCGATTATTATAACGCATTCGAAGCTTCAATGGAAGCAAAATACAAAAACCATAAAAAATAAAGAAACAGCATGAGGATAAGGCATAACATACGATAATTCTAAACCGAAAAACACCACCGATTATTAACCTAAAATTAAAGTAACTTACTTTACGAATATTGGTTACGCATTTCTCTACTACTCTGTAAAAAAATCAAAATAAGTAAAAAAACATTATTTACATCGATCTTCCAACCGGGCTAAAACGGTTGACAGATTGAAAAATAAACTATTGTAGGGACGGCGACGTCGGAACTCCTTACGCATGTAAAATAAATTGTTTATTTTTTTTTACTTTTTTGTACACTTGACTTTTCAACGTATTTTTATTTCTGTCATCTCATGTAAAATAAAAGTTAATCATATTTTCTTAGAGGTTTCCGTATGTTATAAAAAACTTTTTACCAAAAAATTAAACAGACTCCCAAAAAACACTGCAAAGTGAAAAATAACTTTAATTTCGGTAGTCGGTGTCTTTAGTTTTGTATTTTCGTTTTTGGCACCGACTTCCGAAATTAAAGTTATTTTTCACTTTGCAGTGTTTTTTGGGAGTCGGTTTAATTTTTTGGTACAAAGTTTTTATTTCACTCTTTTTAGTTGGTCGATTTTTAATTTACCTAGTTACAAGAGCCTAAATGTCAACTACTTATATTCATTTACAAAATATTGCTTTTCCCAATGTTGGGCTGTTATTTGTTGAGGAGTTCTCCTGGTAGTTCACCATCAGCTTCACTTCACCATATGCATTGTGACGAGCATATTGTGCTTAATAACCACATTCAAGTTATCGAAGCGGAACACATGAACTACTTATTATTCCTACTTATATATTGAGTAGTTCCAGTGGCCATCGGTGGTCTTCATCATCAGGTCTACTTCAAAATGATGCTTTTCGAATGCAACTACACAAGTTACTATAAAAAATACTCAAATCACTATAGGTGTGCCTATTATATTTGAAGAGTTCCCTCGATTTCTCCAGGATCCCATCATCAGATCCTGACTTGGTGACAATGGGACCAATTTCAAAGTATACCCTTTCAAACAAAAAAAACATTTTTCAAATCGGTTCAGCCGTCTCCGAGTAATCGGTGATCATACATAAAAAAATAATAATAATATACGCGTCGAATTGATAACCTCCTCTTTTTTATGTCGTCGGTTGAAAAATCCCTAAACTATAATAGCAATATTTCATTCGTCAATCGACATTGCTGTCGATAGCCTACGTTAGTGGATCTGCACAAGCACATCACTAATTCGTCGCAAGAAGTGGCGGCCTCACTACGCGATGAATCCGCGTAATACAGTTTCGTATGTTATGTTTACATTGCTTGTCCAGTTACTTAGTGACGAACTCAGGTAGTGGTTAAGGAGCAATGTATTTATAGCAAAAGGAGTACAGTCGCTCTGATATTTGAAAACAAAAATACCATAGTAAAACCAAGAAATATTTTACGATTTATTGTTTTTCATGATTTTAAAGACAAATATTGTAAAATACTTGTACTTACATATGGTAAGTGATTCCATGATTCACATAGATTTGATTTTGGCTTCGGTTTCTACAAGATACCACAGAACAACTCGGTATTCATATATGTTATCACGATCGCCGTCGAAAGCGCACTAGTTCGCAGAGACGGCCACTTGCCTGTGACATGAGACCTGTGGCCATGTCGCGCGGACACCGATACGCCCCCTTACCACTTCTCCTGTATTTTTGATTTCTGTGCTTTTTCTCCTTCTTTTGATCCTCACTAAGTGGCATTGTTGTTAACTGCAATATTAAAATAACAGAAATTAGATAGAGACTTTGACTTATGAATAAATAGGTTTTAATGATTGTTAAATATAAATAATAATAATACCAGCCTATTATTATCCCACTGCAGGGCAAAGGCCTCTTCTCGTACAGAGAAGGCACGAGCATTGATCACCACTCTTGCTCAAGGCGGATTGGCAATTTCAGACTTATATTAATTACGTTTAAGTCCAGGTTTCCTCACTATGTTTTTCCTTCACCAATGTCAGTGATGTCCAAGATAAACTTAGAAAGTACATATGAATTGAAAACATCACATTGGTGCTTGCCCGGTTTCAAACCACCCACCTCATGCATGGCCACCTCAGGCACCTCTTAACCACTAGGCCATCATGACATTTACAATTGACATTACAATAATAATTTTTAATTCTTATCTAAGACTAAGACATATCAAAAGTGTTATATTTAAAAAAAAATTACACTCCTGTGATTTTTTAATAAAAGTAAATATAAAATAAGACTAGTAAAAAATTGGACATCGCAATAAAAGCACTCGTTCCGTGCTGCAGAGAAGAAAAACAAACTTATTTTTTTTTATTACTGATAGGCCTACTCTTGACCTCGATCTCGCCTGATGGTAAGCCATAGATGAGGTCTAAGATGGGACGAGCGAGCCCAGAAGATGCCTATTTACTCGTACTTTAAAGGTCATAAGTGGCAGGGAACTCAGAAGCCGGCACAGAATTCCACAGCTTGGCTGTGCGTACAATAAATGTGGAGGAGAAGCGCTTAGTACGACAAGACGGTATATCAACCAAGCGTGGGTGGTACCCAGCCGTGCGTCTGGTAGACCGGTGGTAAAAGGGAGATGGAGGAATCAGGTCATGGAGCTCCTGCGCACACTCCCCGAAGTACAATCTGTAGAAAACCGACAGGCAAGAAACGGTTCGCCGATGAGCTAGGCTATGAAGCTTGTCCACCAGCACCTCGTCACCTAATAAGCCTTTTAGGTCTGCGCTCGATCGAGCCCAATGCAGCAAGTTGGTACTTTACAAAGCCATCCCATAAGTGGCTGCAATACTCCACGCAGGAACGGACCTGTGTTTTATACAGATTTAGAAGCTGTCCAGGCATGAAGTACCGCCCCATCTTGTGTAGGATTCCCAGCTTTTTTGCTGCAGTCTGAGCTCTGGACTCGATGGTTGAGCCGAAGTTGAGGTATGACGTTAACTCCATGCCCAAAAGCTCCAGGCGACTGGTAACTGGCACAAATGTACTTCGGAAAGTAGGGGTCAATTCAAAAGGGCTCCTTTTAGCGCTGAAAAGACAAGCCTGTGTTTTCAGAGCGTTAAATTTGACCAGATTGTCGTCACCCCATTGGGAAACGAGATATAAGGTCAAATTCATACTCTCTACCATGGCCTTTCTGAGAGTGGCAATTTCGTCCCCGTTAGCTCTAGAACTGGATAAGTATCTCTCTGACACTGTGCTGTCATCCGCGTACCCAACTGCTCCCAGCTGAAGTAGGTCATTGATATGCAGCAGAAAAAGAGTCGCAGAAAGAATAGACCCTTGAGGAACACCGGCATTAATTGCCATAAGATCCGATGAGCAGCCATCGATGACCACTCGGATCAACCGCTCACTCAAGAAGTCGGAAATCCAGTTGCATAAGCCAGCAGGGACACCGAATGCGGGAAGCTTGCTCAGAAGCTTTATGATTCATATGAGGTTTTGACCATACGAATCAGGCACAGATGAATCAGGATTTTGCCTACAATCATGCATAACTCATACTACATACAGACTTCATTCTTGTTATTTTTCTACACGAATCTATAACCCAAAAGCATCACACGAAACACAGATTGAAGTTTTAAAACTATAAAATAAATTTTATAAAGTAGGCATTGTAATCAGAATGCCACCTGAACCAAACACAGATGAATCAGATATTTACCTTCGTAACACCGGGATCTAAGCCAACCAGCCGTACATCCGCCTTCTAGCTCGTCCGTTGCACGACTGGCTTCCCCCCGCGCGGGAAGCCAGACTCTCATTATTAATACCCGACCAAGTGCGGTCAAGCGCAGCTTACGCCACATTAATCAGTATTATACGCCGGACACTTCTTATTTATTTATTTATAAACATACTAATGTAGTTATAACAAATACACATTTTTTTTTAAGAGGACAGTTCTTTTCCTGTCGATGTAATTATAATTTATATTGAAGTATCAAAGGGAAAATGCGACATCGACCATTTTGTTCCGGAAAATGGCAAACGGACGCGTTATATGAATCAGAAGAACATGATTCGAATATTTTTATTTTGTACTTAGACAGCAATTATTTAAAAAATATAATTTGTCCCAGTAACGGATATAGCTAAACTATACAAAAAAAAATCCATGCCGTTTTGTTAGTTGGTTACAGAAATGTACCCATAGAAATCGAAAATTTTGTCTCTGAAGAACTACCCAGAAGCCTTGTTGATTTGTTACACGAAGCATGTTTCCTGAAATTGTGCATAACTTCTACGTGTACATAAAACAATGCAATGGAACTGAGCCTTAAATGTTTTTTTAATTTAATGATGCTCTACTCTTTGGTAGTATACTTCTTATAAAAAAAATCGCAATTTTTTTGTAGTTAGTTTTGGCAATAGTTCCATTGTGCGTGCAGCTAAGGAGTGTAATTCCCTGCCGGAGTTTGAGTCTCCCATAGCTATAGCCTAGAATTTTTGGTTATTTCTAGGCAAGCGTGCTTCATCTTCGACCACATCACCGCTTACTATCAAGTGGCTAAACGCGAGCCTATCAAAAATAATGAAAAAAAAAATAGTTTACGATGCCTCACGTTAGACAAGTGCCAACTACACATACACATAATTATAATAATACCTATACATTATGTAAATAGTTTACGATGCCTCACGTTAGACAAGTGCCAACTACACATACACATAATTATAATAATACCTATACATTATGTATGATCTCATGAAGGTACTCGAATAAATACATAATTTTCAAATCTTGTCATCTCGAGAGCAAAGTCGTATCTAAGAAAAGAATTTGCTGTTTTTAACCGACGTTAATAAAAGGAGGAGGTTCTCAATTCGTTTTGAACTTTTTATTTTATTTTTGTTATGTATGTTTCCTCATAACTCGCAGGACCGATATGAAAAATTCTTTTTTTGTTTGAAAGGGTATACATTCTAGTTAGTCCCATTGTCATCACGTTTGGATCTGATGATGGAATCATGGAGAAATCGAGGGAACTCTTCAAATATTATAGGCATACCTATAGCGTTTTGGGTATTTCTTATAGTATCTTCTGCAGTTGCTCTCAAAAAGCACCATTTGAGAAATTTGAACTGATGATGAAGACCCCAGATGGCCACCGATCCTACTCAATAATAAGTATTTCGTTGATGGCGATTAGATTACTTGAATATGGATGTTAAACACGATGTCACAATGTATATGGTGAAGTAGAGCTGATCGTAATGTACCAGGAGAACTCCTCAAAAATTAACGGGTCTGCGCCGGAAAATGCAATACTTATTTTGTAAAAGGTGATAAGTAGTTGACATTTTGGCTTTTGTAACTGGATAAATTACAAACTGACCCACTAGAGAAACGTGAAAAAAACTTTTTTGCAAAAAATAGAACCGACTTCCATATAAAAACACTACAAAGGCAATTCTCTTCTTTTCTATTTTTTGCTAAAAAGTTTTTAGGTACAAGAATAGACATGCGAAACGAACCAGTTAAATATATTTATATAGGTATAAATTTAAAATAAACCACCTACGGGTGGCCGGAGATCGGTTTGTTCGGATCCCCGACGCTCTGGGCACGGTAATATTATGTATACAGTATTCCGACTTCATACAAACGGACGAAGCGCGAGCTATACCTACGCGCCTCGATTTCGGTGTGCGCTCGGTTTGATGACAGTCGCGACCGGCGACTGTGCCGCAGTGACGAACGGACGGTGTTGTTTTTTTTAACAATAACCGCGCGATTTTTCGCTATAAATAAGTTCAAGTACATTTAATTTCTTGTGCTGTTTTTGGTTGCATGAATTCGTCAATAACGCATCCAGAGATAACTTTTTTTAGATTACCTGGAAACTTTGAAAGGTACCTAAGACTAAAATAATTTTACTTACTAGTAGGTATGTACATAATGTGTTTCTTTTTAATGGATAAGTATTTCCTTTTATCTCCCGAAAAAAAAGATGTCTGGATTAATAAATAAAGTGAATAGAGTAAAGGAAAGTGATTGACACGAGTGAAATAGGTAGTTATAGGTGGTTCATGAATCATGATGCGGTAGGTAGCTTGTGTTAAAACCTCGGGGCATGTGTGTTTCGTTTTGTTAGTTTGTATAATTTAATTTGTTTTGTATAATAATAATTTAGTTTGTATAATAATAGTTGTTTATTGTACTGTGTATATGAATAATACTAGAAAAAATATGAACATGTTTTTTTAATAATTAAATCTACCAATCAAAAAACAACACGCATTTTTATTGAACACTTCCTATTCAATTCACAAACTATTTTATTTGTTTATATAAACATAGTATATTTACAATCACAAAACTAAATGGAAACGCAAAATAGGCAAATGTAATTAAAATGCTGGAGGCGAGCAGCCCTATCGCATGTTTACGTACCTACCGCGCGGCTGTAGGCATTTATTTCTAAGATACGGCCGAGTTACAATACTGTATGATAATATTACCATGCTCTGGGCGTGTCGTCCCGCTGTGTACGAAACAAGTGGCTTAGCACCTACGTCAGGTGGAAGTGATGTCACCGCAGCGTCTCTCAAGCCACTCAAAGACCCCTCTTTGAGTGGCTTGAGAGACGCCGCGGCGGCCGCAATCGTGGCGATAAATCCCCACTTATCGCCACGATTGTGGCAGTCCCAAACACCCCGCACCATGGTTCGAACCACGGAATAAATGAATAAGGTTGGAATGGTAATGCGGGCGCGGCGAGCGCGCCTCATTTATGATACGAAAATCATAGCTCGATCGATTAATTCATTCACCACGTTTAGTGCGCTTCAGATTACTTCAGAACACAGAGCTCTACTTTAAAATGCCGTATTGTGCAATTATAACCTGTAAAACATACAACCATAGGTAAGTGGAAAATAACATTTAATTACAATTTTATTTGTAAAAAACATAAAAATATTCTGATCACTATGAAATTCCGAACAATAACAACATTATTGCAACAAGTTACTAAAAATCTACATTGCCCGATGTGTACTTGTTTAATGAACGCAATGACCAAGTCCGCTTACAATGTACTGCATGCGTTGCGTCCTCCACACTTCAACCATTGCCGTTTCGTCCTTTGCCCTGTTTGGCCTTGATGCATGGCCCATGTTTATCGACAGTGAGTTACAATCAGTAGCAAGCTCTCGATTTAAGTGTGTGTAATTTATTTGTGTGCATAATTCGCATACGTAAAGGGCCTCTTGCTTGTAGTGGAGCTAAAGAGTGGGGAGACAAGCGGCGACACGCGTTCTCATACAAATCAGGAACTATTTCCTTTCTAACCTATTTTATCTGTTCTGTGATTTGAACTAGTACCGGGAGCGAGAAGTTGCCACTGCCTTATACGTTGCCCTACACTGCTGAATTCTCCAGTTTAGTGAGTCCATTTAAAAACATTTATACTGAGATACATAAACACCCTGGCCCGGAAGAACGATTGGTACGCAATACAATATTTTTTTAAGTGCAGGAGTCGAACCTGCATCACACATTACAACACACGCTCAGCCCCTGCACCAACCGGGTCGTCGAAATCTCTTGAAATCCAGAACAAATCATCAAAACCTTACAATATGTACCTTAAAAAAACTTTTTACCAAAAAATTAAACCGACTCCCAAAAAACACTGCAAAGTGAAAAATAACTTTAATTTCGGTAGTCGGTGTCTTTAGTTTTGTTTTTTCGTTTTTGGCACCGACTTCCGAAATTAAAGTTATTTTTCACTTTGCAGTGTTTTTTGGGAGTTGGTTTAATTTTTTGGTAAAAAGTTTTTATTTCACTCTTTTTAGTAGGATGATTTTTAATTTACCTAGTTACAAGAGTTTAAATGTCAACTACTTATAACCTTTTACAAAATATTGCTTTTCCCAATGCTGGGCCGTTAATTGTTGAGGAGTTCTCCTGGTACTTCACCATCAGCTCTACATCACCATATGCATTGTGACGAGCATAAAGTGCTTAACATCCATTTTCAGGTAATCGAATCGCAATCCACTCAATACTTATTATTGAGTAGTTTCGGCGGCCATCTGTGGTCTTCATCATCAGTTCCACTTCCCCAAATGGTACTTTTTGATAGCAACTGCACAAGTTACTATAAGAAATACCCAAAACGCCATAGGTGTGCCTATAATATTTGAAGAGTTCCCTCGATTTCTCCAGGATCCCATCATCAGATCCTGACTTTGGTGATAATGGTACCAATTTCGACGTATACCCATTCGAACAAAAAAAGAATTTTCCAAATCGGTTCAGCCGTCTTCGAGTACTCGATGATCATATTTAAAAAAAAAAAAAAAAAAAAAAATATACGCGTCGAATTGATAACCTCCTCTTTTTGTCGTCGGTTGAAAAGAACCATTTTGATATCTCTGTACAAAAAATATCCGATACGAAAACAGCTTAGGTACCTACAGCTACAGCCATAACGACAGTTAAAAAATGTCTTAGTAGATACCATTGTTCCTTATAATATTGCTTACAATTGTCTTGTAGTGAATTTAAAAAGGTGTAGCAGGTATCCTCTTCGAAAATAAAAAAAAATAATATTACAGAAGCACCTATTTTTTGTAGTCGGTTAAGTTTGAATAAGATAAACCATTTATTAAAGTACAAACGTCACAATGTATACTAAAATCAGCTGCACCTATAATCCTGAAGTAAATGACAATAATCTATAGTTGAATAAAATAGACGTAGGTATTCATTTCATCTTTATTTTCTATTCATCACATAATTATGGTATTCTTACTTAAAAGTAGGTACCCTATGATGGTAATAAAAGTTAACGTTTGAGTCAAGTTATGGTTGAACATTTCACAAAAGAAAACACACACACCACACGATATTATAAAGTAACAGAATAACACATAGGTATAATTATTTAACAATGCAAAGTGAACCTATCTGTAACGACTGTAACGTGAAAGCTAAAATCAAAGCATCAATGTGCAGGCTTCATATTCACTATGAAACAATGAGTATTCGTAGTGCAGTGACAAGACCTCATTTGATGTGCATCTACTTATACCATGACACCATTGTGTTTTATAGATGAACACTAAGGAATACATCAGGTTAATCGCGCAACAGTAGAAAATAAATCCAGTACCTACCTACACACCCAGCCTCATTGCTTCAGACAGAGAATCGACCACATAATCATTTATTTTATATTAACATTGAAATCGTATCTATTGCACGTTTTACGTTATAGAGCAGACTACTTTACAAACATATGAAGCAATATATGTATTTGTATCTTCGAGTTACTATCGATTGTGAATTAATATTATGCCATTTTATTAATTACGCGATTGAGATGCGGGTGTTAAGGTATCATACATTTGTAAATATAGAATTAGCAGATATCGGTTGGTAAATTAAGCAGGTACTAAGAAGGTACTTTAATAAACCTTTACTTATAAATAATAAAAAATAAATCTAACAGGTTTGAAAAATTTATGCAATCGTATAATTTTTGCAAGGATTTATGATATTTACTTAGTTGTTAATTATATTCTAGTCCATTTAAATATAATCAGATTTATAATTAACGACTTCTTTACGAAACACGTTGCTTGGGTCAGGTATACATAAAATGATAATTCACTGTGGCGTCTCCGTTGCTGGCAACGGAATGACAGTTAAATTATGATTTACAGACAAGCAAGGATTGATCGGATCTCTTATTTCCTCCGGTTGTATTGAGCAATTCCAACGAGTTAATTTAGCACCATCCATATTCAGATCTTCACCGGCAAGCCTGAACGCCGTCGGCTCAGTTAATGTTGCGTTGTTTTCAGATAAAGTACCATTTTGCGCGACCGACTCATTAGTTACATTATTTATATTGATTGGTTCATCAATCACCAGAGCAGGTTCCATTACATTGTTTTCTGCGGCAGAGTTTAAGAGAATCGAGCAAGGTATCGACGTCATATATTCTATACCGGCTTTTGTAAGGATCGTAACAGTGCACTTCGTGTTGTCTGTAGAGGTATGGCTGACACCAGCATCCTTAACGTCAGCATCTGGGGTAAACGAAGTAGCGATTGAACAAGGTATTGCGAGCACTTCTGTTTTGTTATCATTACTTATCGTCAAACTGCAATTAAGAAGATCGGCTAAAATCGAATCGGCCACGGGGGCCGTGTCATTGTCCACTTCAACAGCTACAGGCTGACCCTTGTTATCGTAAATAACGGTATGGTGCTGCTTTCCAGTAGAGCGGGCTAAATTCCAAAGCGCTAATCCAGTGAGTACTGTTCCAATACCAGCGCCTGCGATACCTACACCCATTAGAGCGCTTCCTGAACGACTGACACCGCCATTTCCTCTACCGTAGTTTCCAAAGTATCCAGGTGATTGGGATCCGAATCCTGGGGGACCGTATCCACCGCCACCTCCATAATTATGACCATAATTTGAATAAGCAGGTGGCGGTGCAGCAGCAGAACCATCTAATACAGTATTATGTTGTTGAGTGTGCTGAGGATAACCACCACCGGATACAGGTTGCTGTGGATACCCGTGCCCAGGCTGACCACTTCCTGATAATCCAGTTGAATGTGGATACCCTGCTTGTACAGTTCCAGTGTTTCCTGACAACCCAGTTCCTTGTGGGTATTTGCTTGCAGTTTGTTGAGAATTTCCACTGCCACTTCCTGACAAACCATTTGAAGATGGGTAAGAATGACTCGGTTGATTGTTAGAATGTTGTTGACCAGCTAAGTTATCAGGTGCACTACTTCGTTGAATACTTTCTTGATGAGTTGCTGGTTGTTTTGGAGCTGTAGCTTGTTGATTACTAAAAGATGTTGGCGCAGGCTGAGGGTTGTAATTTGTCTTTCTGCTCGACCCTCGGCCAGACCCAGAGCCACCTCTTCTTCCCAAAGTTTTCCTTCCTTCGGCATAAACTATAAACAAAATAGTGAACACCACTACTATATACTTCCAATTCATCTTTTGGTCATTGGGTTATAACAACAGTCACGAATTTGCATCAAAGTTCACACTGTATCCAATTGTAGCACATACGTCAACACTGTACTGCCGCGTGTCACACTATGTTTCTCGAACGCTAAGTGAACCGACCTAAGAATATCGTCGAATGTAGACCACCCATCCTAGTACGTATTACAGAGGGACATACAGCTATACGTAATAGGTGCTATGACTACGTAGTAACCTAGGTAAATGATATAAATGGACTCTTTTGAATCGATATTACAATATGGAAACCATTGGTGTATCTAGAGATATTTTCCAGGGGGGAGGGGGGGGCTGGCCCCCAGTGGTAGAAGCGATGATCACTTATCGAAGCTGCGATAAGGTATAATGTACGAAATGATCACATGAATTAATGTAACATGTATCGCAACAGTAGTGACAACAAAAAAGAATCTGAAAAGTCAATCGTATTTCCAAAAATGTGGCCAAGTGCGAGTCGGACTAGCCCATAAAGGGTTCCGTAGTAGCAAGTATAGATTAACGAAAAATAACTTTGTTTTTTATAGCGTTTGTATAAATGATAAAGTTATACTGGGGGTTAAAGTATGAAATTGCTAATTTACACCGAAAAATTAAAACACCCTTTTTCCTAAAATGTACTGCAACTTATATATTTCTCACCAGAAAAATCGAAATACTTCCGTTTTCATGGTTTCTGTCCAGTGTCCTAATTTAACCAAAAATCACTCATGATTGGGTAGTTTGGCCATTACAGTGATAAGCAAAAATTCCAAATTCAAAATTAGAATTTCACTTATTTATCCTATAAATGAAATTATTCACTATTTTGAGACAAATGTGTGTTTAAAGTTGGAGTACATTTCACCTTTGAAAACTAAAAATTAGCGTTTATCTTAAATCGTTTTGTTCATTATTTGTTTACTGTGACTTTGGGACGTCTGAAAAGGTTTTTTTTTCTAAAACATATGAATACTTCGCCCGCAGAAGCCGCCCAAGTGGTGGCATTGCTGGATTCTGGACTTTTGAGGCTGTAAAATTGCATCTAAGCCTTTAGTCTGTTCATAGAGTCTACAAACGCTATCGGGATAATGGTTTGTTCACGCGCCGTTCAGGATTCGGCAGGAATCGGGTCACTTCTGAGCGAGATGATCCATTTATTGTAACAACTTCTTTACGAAATCGACGCCTTAATGCTTTTCAACTGCAGCAGCAGCTTCATGTTATTCGTAGGGTGGCTATAAGTGACTACAATTAGAAGAAATTTGAAGGAACGTGGACTGGTACCGCACAAGCCAGCAAATGGGCCGAAATTAACTACAGACCATCGGAGAGCGCGCCTAAACTTTGCACGTGAACACCTAAATTGGTCATACCTCCAGTGGAACAAAGTCCTCTTTTCTGATGAGTGTAAAATCATGCTGTGTGGTCAGGCGCGTGCATAGGATTATGACAGGGCATGCGGCGGAGTAAAAACACACAAAAACTTCTTCTTTTATAGATTTTTAGCATAGCCACTATGCTAAAAATGTCACGCGGACAAGCTGTTTCTGAAAAATAGACAAAAGTCTGAAAAAAATATTTACATTGACGACCTTTTCGTTTACTCTGCTGGTGAAGGTGATAAGTAGTTGACATTTTGGCTTTTGTAACTAGATTAATTACAAACTGACCCACTAAAAAGCGCAAAAATAAAAACTTTTTTGCAAAAAATAAAACCGACTTCCATATCAAAACACTACAAAGCCAAAAATAATTTTAATTTCGGAAGGCGGTGTGAAAAATAAAGAAAATACAAAACCAATAACACCGACTACCGAAATTAAAATTATTTTTGGCTTTGTAGTGTTTTGCTTCCACAGTTTGTCAAGCAAAAGGAGACATAAACGGTGCCAATATGTGCTGGACGTAGCTCAGATGTCTGAGCAGTATTTGAAGGTGTTGCGAAGTGTATATAGGTAATAATATGAAAAATATACTCCCCGGGTTTGGTGATTTCAAATCCAAACTGACAGCCGGTCCACGTACAAAACTTATTCTTTTATGGATTTAGAAGCTTTTTAACAAAAAAAAACGGCAAAAACACTGACTGAGTCACTTTATACATTTAATCTAAGATACATAACACATCTAAAACTAGTTACCACACAATTAAAGAATATTTATTTTATTGATGATAGCGAACTTTTGATGATTGATTGATGATTAATGATGGCGAAACCGTTGTAACTATGCATAAGCTGCGGTTAGAAACCATAGGACATCCTACGTACCAACCAAACCGAGACGCCAGATCTCGCTCCAACGGACGTAATTTTTTTTCGTGATTTGGTCAATTTTTAACGAGGTAAAAAATGTCTTCCCAGGAAGCAGTACAAAATGCTTTCAAACAGTTTGTCGAATCTAAATCGTGAGAGTTCTATCGCAAAGGCATCTTCCGATTGGATGGTAAAAATGTATAAATAATGAGGGTAAATATATTGATTAAATACACTTCTTATCAGAAAAATCGAAACACCTTGCAAGTTTATGTTTTGTAAGGATTATCAGAAAAATGTGTATATTTAGGAATATATATCAAATGTCGTTTAATAGTGAATAATATGAGGTTTTCAAATCCTAATGTTAATGTTCTAAATTCAAATTAAATTTTCATAGGTTTCGTATTTTGTATAAGAAGTAATTTTTACCCTGTATGGAGTATGAAGGAAATTGATATTGATATAATGAAAACAACACACGTAAATGAAAAAAGTTAGGTACTTATGTTTATTATTTTAATAACTTGTATTCCCTCCTAAAGCTCTTATTACTTACTGCTTCCATACGGTTCTTCAACGATCAGATGACAATCACGATCAAATGTTGTGGTATTCCATTCCTCTTGGATTGCATTTTGCAGCTGGCTAGTGTTTCTGGGGCAGAATCTCTTGCGCGAATTCGTCTCTTTAATTCATCCCATAGATGTTCAATCGGATTCATGTCCGGGCTTCTTGCTGGCCATTCCATAATGGAGATTTTTATCATTTATTTATTTCATAAAAATCTTTAACATTGTGTTGAAATTATCGCTCTAAATAAACTAGTACTCACGCGGGGCTTCGCTCCCGTGGATTCTATCACGGTAAAAACATAACTCTCCTTTTTTGCAGTCGCGTAAAAAGTAGCCTATAACCTTCCTCAAGCTTCAAGCTACGTCCATACCAAATTGCATCCAAATCCACGCAGTACTTTCGAAGATTAGCACGTTCAAGCAAACAAACAAACAAACTTTTCCGCTTTATAATATTAGTATAGATGTAAAAATAAAAAAATACAAATTCAACCATTATAAGTCAGAAGTAAAAATAATTATAATAATCAAAATTTAAATAATAATATCAATTAAATTAGCAAGTCCACTATATTACAATGTCCAAATTATGTCAAATAGATATTGTAAAACTAACACCAAAAAGTTTACAGATCAAACAATGAAAATGTCAAAATGACAAAATAAAAATTACGTCAATTAACACGTTCAACGCGGAACGAGATCTTTTAGTTCTCGTTTATGACGTTTCAGTATCGCGCAAGTGAAATCCTACGACCATCCCGTTTTGGCAAATGATATTTCTGTATGTTTCTTTACTGATAGAGTGAGATAAATATATTTTCTGATGTTAGGTACTTCGGGTGTAGTATTTTTATGAATAAAAACGAACGAGATCTAATGGTTCTCGTTGCGACCAAATAGTAAAATTTTGCATCTAGTGCGGAACGAGAACTAAAGGATCTCGTTGCGATCTCGTGCGAAGGTCAGTTATGGTGGCGTTCGTGGACGGTTTGGGGAAGAATCAGCGCCGACGGTAAGACAGAGCTTGTCTTTGTGTCTGGGCCACGTCTGCCTGCACTAAACAGTCATCGGTACATATAACAGTGTCTTGAGCCTCACGTGATGCCCTATGCACATTTTATTGGCAACGGTTTCATATATTCATGCACGACAATGCTAGGGCTCACACCGCGAGCATCGTACGAGATTATGTTACCGAAGTCGGCCGGGAACTAGACTATATTAACTTGTTGTCCCTATTTAACATGTTCATCGCGGAAGCCCATTTATACATCTAGTTAATATGACGCAACGAGATCTAAAAGTCCTCGTTGTGATCCACAAGGAATGACGCAACGAGATCCAATAGATCGCGTACGACTTGGTCATTTCAAACCTCAATATTTCTGTGAAATATGAATAATCTTATATTTTTTTGTATGTGCAGGTAGGGGATGAATAGCCCTTTAAGTTCGTTTTCACCGCCTCAAGTTATCTAAAACAAAATACTGGAAAATATTCAAAATAAAAAAACGGGAACTTTTGGATCTCGTTCCGCACAAGATAGCAAAAAAATGCGAGTACTCTTAGATCTCGTTTCGCCGATATTGCACACTATCGATAAAAAAAATAGTGATGGGAAACAATAAGAAAAACAACATTATCGATACAGGATCATTTATTCTAATAAAAAAAAAAATAAGTAAGGCATTAGAAACTTAATAACTATTTTATTTAGTACAAAAAATGTCAATATTTTTCATTAAAACACGGAAGACACATAGCTTCTTTGCTCGTCATTGTTCTTCGTGCCTTTAGCAATAGCAACTCACACAACGTCTCTTCTTGGTATTTACTATATATCGATACCCTAATTTGCAAACCTAATAACTCCACTTTTTATGAAAAATTACATTTTGATATCGGCAGAAACTAGATTTTTTGCTCTATTTTTTTAAATACTAATAACTCCTTGATTCCGAACTGTATTGGTTTAAAACGCCATTTGAAAATCAAACAACTCCGCGTGAATCGAAACGCATCGATTTTGACAAAATAATCGAATATCTCCCGCGCAGTCGGCTATTTTGTATGGCGTCACAAAAGCGTACGCATGCTCCCGAAGATTTATTTTCAAAACAAATGGTTAAAGTGTGTTTTATCACCGTTTGAAGCTTAAAAACAGTAGAAGATATATTAAGGTAAGTGTATTTATGATTTAAATAGCCTTGTAACATTATTTTGACATGTTTTTTGGAAAATTTGCACGGGGATTGGAGTTTTTAGATTTGACTTATGGTTATTTTAGTGTGATGCTTGGAGTTGATAATGTTTGTCGCAAAGTTTTTGTGATACTGTGGGCCTAATAATTTAATTTTTACTATGTACATTGTACAATGATGGGCAGAAGTGTTAATTTTATTCATGTGAAGTGCGTGTGTGTGTATACGTGACTTCAATATTACTAGTACCTACTTACCCTTTCATGCGCGTCGCTTAATTGTACATAATGATGACAGAAAATTAAATTTGTAGACTTTTGGTGCAGTGTTTTTCTAACCATGTGTTTCCACCAACCTAACATGCACAACAACATGTAGCTCTCTTTGATCGTTGAATAGGAACTTCTACAGTTTGTCTAATATAGGATGATACTTTTGACAGTTGACACCTATGTAGAGGGTATAAAGTTGCTATTGCAATGTCAAGCCAAATTCAAATTCAAAATTCAAATATAAGGAAACAAACGCAACCTTAGTAGGTTTTTTTTTATTGATAATAGGCTCGCGTTTGACTACCATCTCACCTGATGGTAAGTGATGATGAGGTCGAAGATGGAGCACGCTTACCTAAAAGTAACCTATTCACTCTTGACTTAAAGACCCCTAGGTTATAGCTATCGGAAAACACAGACTCCGGCAGGGAATTCCACGCCTTAGCCGTACGCACAATGAAGGTACTCCCAAAACGTTTAGTGCGTATAAGTGGGATGTCCACCATGTAACGATGGCGCATCGCCGTTTGTCTTGTAGTCCGATGATGGAACGGGCTTAGCGGAATTAGATTGTGTAATTCCATCGCACACTCCCCGAAATGTAACCGATAGACTAGCAACCCGTCGTAGATGTTCAAGGCTCTGGAGCTTTGATTCGACCAGTGTATCGTTGCCAATGAGTCTTTTGGCCCGTTTCTCGATAGACTCAAGCGCATCCAGCTGGTACTTGGCAGATCCATCCCAAAGATGAGAGCAGTACTCCATCCACGACCGAAACTGGGCTTGATAGAGATTGAGCAGCTGTTCGGGTGTGAAGTACCGTCTCACCTTTGCTAGGATTCCCAACTTTTTTGATGCTGATTGAGCCTTAATTGAGCAATAAGGAAGTGACATCTGTCAAAAGTATCATCCTACATTAGACAAAGTGTATACATATTTTGAGCATATTTCGTTACTGGAAACAAATGGTGATTTTGTTATTTATTGTGACACTTTGGAATGATGTTTACTATCCTGATGCTTCTTTTGTTTTATTTGCTTTATGTTTTTTTTTTCTCTTTGGTGCAGGAATATGTCTAAAGCACGAACTAAAAGAATGTTGCTTTCTGTGCAAGCAATGAATGCCAACAATATTGCTAATAATGACATTACTAACCCTGCTAATGCATTGTTCCAAGCTAACCAATTCCCAAAGTTCTATGAAGATACTTCCATTGCTACTAATTCCGATGTTGCCCTTGATGCTTTTGATACTCAGTTTCCTTCAAATAACCTAACACTATTAGAATCAATACGGATCCATACACAGCCTACTGCACCGGAGAATGAACCTGAGACGGAAACCATTGTGAGTTACCACCAGAAAGAATATCAACTCTCCAAAGGGGATCCAAAGGTATACGCTTATTTTCTTTCAATTTGCATGCTTTGTTTCAACTTATCATGACTTAAGACCTTTTTTCTACATGTTTGTTAAGTGATTATTTACAGGGAGGCTTTCTAAAATCAAGTGTTTTTTTTACAGGTTACTGATCTGAGAGCTCTACAGTACAGATCTAATGGAGATATAGTGTACAAGCTGCAGTTTGGCGAGAACTGGAGGATTCTCAATCAAAGAAAAACCCAAGTTGTCCCCGTGAGGGTGGAGGACCTAAAAAACTTATATGACGAAAGAAGAAAAATCACGAAAAAAAATTTTTGATCTACAGGAACTTAAGCCATCTATGCCTCGTGATTATAACGCCTATTACGATGCGTTGCCACACGAAAATTAATTATTTTCATTTATAAAACAATTTGTTTGCACGATTATACTCTGCTTAAAGTTTAATATAAAAACAAACAACTCCACTTTTAGTTTCAATTATTGCTTAAACCAAATCTAACAACTCCTTGTTTCGCTATAAAACCCAATGGTTATAAAAACCATAGGTTTTTAAGTGTTTTTAGTTAAATAAAAAGCATAATTTCCAACGGGATTTTTGGTTTTTCTTTATTGCGTAAAATAAATTTATTATGACGTTTTAAGTCTCTCCTGTAAAATTTGCTCCTGATGAGTTATTAGGTTTGCAAATTAGGGTATCGATATTTGTGTTCAATGGTCAATTCCGCATCATATTTTTCCAGGTTAAAAGGAACTCCTGGGAATTTCGTTATGATGCTTTCAATAAAATTTTTCTTTGCCATCTTCCTTTTTCTTATTGTTATATACAAGTTCCAAAATTTTTCGACTGCGTTTGCGATTCGGCATAATATTATCTATCCTAATTACAGCGTACTTGACGTGCACTCATCGAAAGTTGTCACGGCACTAATTATTTTCTCATCAAGCTTCGCACGAGATCGCAACGAGATCCTTTAGTTCTCGTTCCGCACTAGATGCAAAATTTTACTATTTGGTCGCAACGAGAACCATTAGATCTCGTTCGTTTTTATTCATAAAAATCAGAAAATATATTTATCTCACTCTATCAGTAAAGAAACATACAGAAATATCATTTGCCAAAACGGGATGGTCGTAGGATTTCACTTGCGCGATACTGAAACGTCATAAACGAGAACTAAAAGATCTCGTTCCGCGTTGAACGTGTTAATTGACGTAATTTTTATTTTGTCATTTTGACATTTTCATTGTTTGATCTGTAAACTTTTTGGTGTTAGTTTTACAATATCTATTTGACATAATTTGGACATTGTAATATAGTGGACTTGCTAATTTAATTGATATTATTATTTAAATTTTGATTATTATAATTATTTTTACTTCTGACTTATAATGGTTGAATTTGTATTTTTTTATTTTTACATCTATACTAATATTATAAAGCGGAAAAGTTTGTTTGTTTGTTTGCTTGAACGTGCTAATCTTCGAAAGTACTGCGTGGATTTGGATGCAATTTGGTATGGACGTAGCTTGAAGCTTGAGGAAGGTTATAGGCTACTTTTTACGCGACTGCAAAAAAGGAGAGTTATGTTTTTACCGTGATAGAATCCACGGGAGCGAAGCCCCGCGTGAGTACTAGTTTATTTAGAGCGATAATTTCAGCACAATGTTAAAGATTTTTATGAAATAAATAAATGATAAAATGATAAAAATCTCCATTATGGAATGGCCAGCAAGAAGCCCGGACATGAATCCGATTGAACATCTATGGGATGAATTAAAGAGACGAATTCGCGCAAGAGATTCTGCCCCAGAAACACTAGCCAGCTGCAAAATGCAATCCAAGAGGAATGGAATACCACAACATTTGATCGTGATTGTCATCTGATCGTTGAAGAACCGTATGGAAGCAGTAAGTAATAAGAGCTTTAGGAGGGAATACAAGTTATTAAAATAATAAACATAAGTACCTAACTTTTTTCATTTACGTGTGTTGTTTTCATTATATCAATATCAATTTCCTTCATACTCCATACAGGGTAAAAATTACTTCTTATACAAAATACGAAACCTATGAAAATTTAATTTGAATTTAGAACATTAACATTAGGATTTGAAAACCTCATATTATTCACTATTAAACGACATTTGATATATATTCCTAAATATACACATTTTTCTGATAATCCTTACAAAACATAAACTTGCAAGGTGTTTCGATTTTTCTGATAAGAAGTGTATTTAATCAATATATTTACCCTCATTATTTATACATTTTTACCATCCAATCGGAAGATGCCTTTGCGATAGAACTCTCACGATTTAGATTCGACAAACTGTTTGAAAGCATTTTGTACTGCTTCCTGGGAAGACATTTTTTACCTCGTTAAAAATTGACCAAATCACGAAAAAAAATTACGTCCGTTGGAGCGAGATCTGGCGTCTCGGTTTGGTTGGTACGTAGGATGTCCTATGGTTTCTAACCGCAGCTTATGCATAGTTACAACGGTTTCGCCATCATTAATCATCAATCAATCATCAAAAGTTCGCTATCATCAATAAAATAAATATTCTTTAATTGTGTGGTAACTAGTTTTAGATGTGTTATGTATCTTAGATTAAATGTATAAAGTGACTCAGTCAGTGTTTTTGCCGTTTTTTTTTGTTAAAAAGCTTCTAAATCCATAAAAGAATAAGTTTTGTACGTGGACCGGCTGTCAGTTTGGATTTGAAATCACCAAACCCGGGGAGTATATTTTTCATATTATTACCTATATACACTTCGCAACACCTTCAAATACTGCTCAGACATCTGAGCTACGTCCAGCACATATTGGCACCGTTTATGTCTCCTTTTGCTTGACAAACTGTGGAAGCAAAACACTACAAAGCCAAAAATAATTTTAATTTCGGTAGTCGGTGTTATTGGTTTTGTATTTTCTTTATTTTTCACACCGCCTTCCGAAATTAAAATTATTTTTGGCTTTGTAGTGTTTTGATATGGAAGTCGGTTTTATTTTTTGCAAAAAAGTTTTTATTTTTGCGCTTTTTAGTGGGTCAGTTTGTAATTAATCTAGTTACAAAAGCCAAAATGTCAACTACTTATCACCTTCACCAGCAGAGTAAACGAAAAGGTCGTCAATGTAAATATTTTTTTCAGACTTTTGTCTATTTTTCAGAAACAGCTTGTCCGATTTCGATAAAATTTTCATGGAACCATTTGGAAAGTATACCCTTTCCAACAAAAGAATAACTTTTCAAATCGGTTCGCAAGCAACGGAGCTATGCCCGAACAAACATAAAAAAAAAACAAACAAACATCCGAATTGAGAACCTCCTCCTTTTTTAGAAGTCGGTTAAAAATCGATGACGAAAACATCCGCCCCAGACAAAAGTTACACTGCATATTTACTATACATTATTACTGTTAGATTCTCACTATTACATTCTCATTAATGATCTATTAACTTCATTTAAACCAGTAACTTTGTCTTTTGTAAAAGCAAGAAACCCATGTATAACATTACATACTATTTATCATTTAAGCTAGACTTTGTCTAAGCAAATGACTTTCTTAGAAAACCAATAAGTAATGTGTTAGTTATATAGTATAACATGTAATACACATAAATAAGAAGTTAATAGTAGTATAATTTTATCTTTTTTCTGCTACCTACTTTCTTATCCATTGTACCTACTTAAAAAAAAATGTCTGTTATTCTTTTGTTTTTTCATTTAATTTCAATCCTTAGTTGTTTTCCTTCTAACATCTACTGTTCTAAACTTCCTTAGTATATCCCCAAATACTCAGTTGATTCTTGTCACATTCCAGGAGCGGATTGATCAACTTTTTCAATATGATGACCCGCGGAGCTACTGTACGTGACATGAATATCAAACTGAATGCTGCACTGAAGGAGCTTGAGGTCTCAAAGAAGACCTGCAGTGACCTGCTGCAAGAAAGAGAAGAAAGCGAGGTGGAAGTCAGGAAGTTAGTCAACAAAAACACAGAACTGAAGAGACAGCTCTTGGAACTTCACACCCAGCACATGGACATACTGGATCAGCATCACCATCTCCGCAATCTAGTGTCTGAATTTCAAGAATGCAGTGACACACATGATCATGCACTGAAACGTATATCAGGACTTGAAGCGGAATTATACAAGGCTCATAACACAATATCTAATATAGAAACCTTGAGAGCCAGTGAACAAGTGGCCAATACAAACAGCCTTTTCGACGAGCTGGTGGGTAGTGGATCCGGACTAGAATGTAAGAAGCTCACCTGTACCATAGACTTAAACTGGGGACGATATATTAACAAACTGTCCTGTTTTAGGTAGTCACAACAAAATAAAGAAGTATATTAAAATTAATAGAAACATTAAAAATTACAAGAAACTTTTAAAATCAAGAAGTGTGTATAAATATAACATTGAACTTAGAAAGCAGCGTGTTATCCTAAACAACCAAATTAAGGAATGTAATTGCATGCTGGATAGTGAAAGTAAAATGTATGATCTTATTATTATTTTTATTATTTATTATTAAGGTCATCCAACAGCTTATGTATATAGCATTTCGTGGGTATAAGTAACAAACAGCCTTAGTCTTATACAGTCGCCAATTACAGAAAAACCAGCATTCAACATAATTAATAACATTAAAACAAAAAATAGTATTACAAAATTAACTTATATCTATTGAAATTAAATTATTAAATTATTACTAAAATTAAATTATAAAGATTTGAGTAAACCTTCCATTGCATATTAAATTCTAACCCATTAAAAAGCAATACATTTCATATTCTACAATAGTTATATTATCTTATTTACATATAAGTGTCGGGTTTCTTTCTTTGAGACTCCAGTATAATTGTTTTGAAGACCTTCAAGGAGTTGTAGTGGATGTCAACTTCGGGCATAGATTTTATGAGAGAGTTCATTTCCCTACAGACCCTGTTTATCGGTGAGTTAACCCCAATATTAGTTTTGGATGATGGAACATGAAACATATTAGGGTCATTCTTTTGGACAGGTTTTTCAAGCGGCTTTACTTAAAAATAATAGAAATCGAAAAGTCAGCAATCCATATTTTTTTTCGCGCACACCTTCTCTCCTCTTTTAACAGGATTACTGATTATTATTCAATTATCTTTATAATTAAATATCATAAAAAAATAAAATACCCCCATTCTTTGAATTTCGTGTAGTGTCCCAAGCCCCGATCTGGTCACTTAGTAAATTATATATTTTAAACTAAACGCTACATGCTTACCAAAAAAAAAAACACTAAGTCCTTAGAAGTTTACAATGCTATGAAAAAATAGACCATAGTTCTAAAAGAACTAAATTTCCTAAAAAAAAATTAAATGTTACTGTCCCGAGGTAATTGCTGATTTGCGTGGATTATTATAATTTCACTCACACATCTCCCAATTCGCGGCCCAATTAGACATCATCGTAATTCAAGTTACTCCTAGTCGCGCTCCGACGGCTGGCCACAGTGCTTGTGTGATGGTGCGTCGAGTTTTCAAAAAATAGATGGAAGAACTTCGTTGCGTGGGTTTGGTTTCTAAAAATTTTGATTTGCGTGGTACAATTATCTCCGGTGTCTGTGAATTTATTTATTTAATAAAATATTGTAGCGAACAAATATAAGGTAACGTAACTTATAATCAAAACACAGTTTATTTGCTTAAACGGTTTTTGTATATTTTTTGCATAAAGGATTTATTTTGATTTTCGTGGTCGTGATTTGCGTGGTTTACGTGGTAGTTTTGACCCACGCAAATCAATTTTTGACCATGCAAATGAAATAACTTTGAGTTTTGTACTAGTTATGAATGAAAATATTTTTTATTACTTTAGTTAAATGTAAATTCGTTTACATCAAAACTTAAAATGTCATATTCGATGGGTTTCTGTATTTATAAGTACCTAGTAATATTAAGAATAGAACAATTTATTACTTAAGGAGTTTATTCCAGAAATGAGAGTTTAAACAAAAACGCCACATAAGAATTATGATTTGAAACGATCAACGGATGATATTGAACTGTCAGATAATAATCCAGGCTTGACCAAAGAATACGAAGAACTGATGACCCCAAAGCCGACGAAAACTCGAGCGATTCCGATTTGACCATTTTATAAAAAAATATATAAATAAGGAAGTAAATGATTGTGATAATAATAAATACTGATTATGTTCCTAACAAATTACTGATAAAGTTTTATTTTTTTAAACGTTTAAATTAGTATTATATTTTTGTAATTTCTTTAACAAATAATAAATAAAGTTGGACTGATTCTACTAAAAAAAGTTTTCTGCCCTAGTAACCTACTTATTTTTATTATCCTATAATAAAATAACTTCTTTAAGTAACAATAAGTAACCCATTTGAGAAAGTTAAATTAAAATATTCATTTTCGTGGGGTGTTTTGTGATTAGCGTGGCCTCCATTTTTTTAACTTCAATTATCTCTGTAAGTATATCGCTCTCTGATGTGCCTTTTTTATAAAAAGTATTACTTTTATGTATATTTTAAGATTCTGATATCAAATTTAAAAAAAAATTGAATTTGAAAATTGCCACGAAAATCACCGAAGAATGCCTTACTCGAAGAAGCACCCATTACTGACCGGAAATCTGGGTAAGTTATAAGGCACTTTAAGTCCAATTCGCGCGATCAACTTAATGCAGTCTAACTTATTATTGACCAATTTATGGAGGAACGTTAAACCCTGCACCAGTCGACGATCACTCAGAGAAGTCATATTGAAGCACTGAATACGTTGCTTATACGGACACCTGGGAGATATTTTACCGGAGGTATAAGCTAAGTGTTTCGTGAAAGCCCTCTGGATACTTTCGACTCTTTGTGATTGCACTGCATAGTGCGGGTTCCACACAACACTAGCAAACTCTAAGTGGCTCCGAACTAATGAATTGTATAACACGATTTTAGTCTTTACCAGCTTAAAACCTCTAGTGGTTCTCTTAACAAATCCAAGTAACCGCGCTGATTTAGCAACTATCTTTTCAATATGACTCCTGAAGTTAGCTTTATCGTCCATGATGATCCCAAGATCTCGAATTTCATGAACTGTATCCAATGATACTCCATTAATATTATATGAGACAGCTGTAGATTGTTTTTTCCTAGTAAAACGTATGTGGTTACATTTCTGTACATTGAGCTTCATACGGTTCGAGTTGCACCATCGTTCAATCCTATCCAGATCCTGCTGAATTAATGTAGCATCTTCACTTCTGCCGCCATAAGGAAAAAAGACGCATCTAACATTTTTTTCGAAATTGAGTTATCTATATATTCTTAATCAGAAAAAAAATGGCATCTGCCAGTATTTTTATATTTCGCATAAATTAAACAGAACCCTATGAATCTCACTGTTAAATAAGACGTATCTGCTATATTAATTAAATATTACTAAATAGAAAAGACATTTCTGACGTACACTAAGTTGAAAAGACGCATTTCAGTAGAAACGTCTTATTTTCTTACAAAATATTTAATTCTTCATACAATTAAAAGACACTTCTGCATAGTCATAAGAAGAAAAGACTGTTCTGCGTAGATGTGCCTTTTTAACTTAGTATTACGAAAAATAAGCAGGCGCAAGTGGCAATTGTGCCCTTTCTACTTAGTATTGCTAGTTATATGGGGTGAAGTGGGGCTCGCGGTTAGAATACCGCCCTTCAGTTGCGTCCAGGCAGTCAGAGAAACGCGCGCGGCCCTTCGTGATTTAATAAATAAATAATCTTTTATTTGAGACGTTAGATCCAGCTTCTAAGATTTGTTTGTATACTAACCCAAATGTTAGTATACAAACAAATCTTAGAAGCTACCAGAAACATAAAATAAAATACTCAACAACTACACCACATTGTTATGTAGGTGTACCCAATGTCCCAAAAAAGGTCCGTCTTATCTGTCTGCTATCGAATTTAGAATGCTGTTGGGGCTGACACGTACCCTGCGCATGATGGAAGTGTATCGTTGACGCATGATAGCATAAAAATCGTCTATTCCCGCGTTGGCGAACATGCCCGAAGCACTGCAGTAGCGCGGCAACCCCATCAACACCTTGAACGTATTATTATACTGTACCCGCAGGAAGTTGTATGCCTCCTGAGTGTAGATAACTCACAGACTGCATATGTAGAAAGAATGGCAATACACTGTAAACAGCGTAGTCCTAACGAACTGACAACGCTCTACGCTCACGCTCAATGTCCAGACCGACTTTTAGGTCTTCAGAAGCCCAGTGGCCCGGATACATGAAAGCAGTAACTTGCTTTGATGCAATACCGCAAAGTTTTAACTGAGGCACAATCGGATAGAACTTGTGCCTGCCTTACAAGACTAGTAGCTCACTAGCCTCACTCACTCTTTTTCGCGTTGTATCGAAGCCCATGGATCTCCGCGTACCTTTCACAAATCGAAAGCACACTTCTCATCGCATTGATCGAAAGGCTCAGCAGCACCATATCATAAGCATAACTAATATTTTTAACGCTGGTTCCATCCACGTGACAACCCTGATAAGTGCTACAGAGCTCAACGATCAATCGGTTCATGACAAGCCACCTTGGCTCACTCCGCAATTCAGCCTATATTCATCTGACAACGATCCTGCCCACCTGACACAATTTTTACCATTTTTTGATTACCATTGATTGTTTTACCAGAACCGAAGTATTGATATGACTTCCTTATACACAGACGTATCATTCACAAGCTTCTGCCACAGCAAGTCATACGACACCAGATCAAACGCCTTGGAAAGGTCTAGAAAACACGCGTTAACAGGCGTTTTTCTAGACGTGTAGTACTGGACAGTCTGCTTAAGCGACAGTATGGCAGTTTCTGTAGATAGACCAGGTTTTTACCCAAACTGTGCATCATGCAATTCGATATGAGTCGCCATATATCTATCAAGAAAATTATCTAGTACCTTGGCCAAGACTGATCTGATGCTTCCCCGATCTTATCTTTCACAACGGATACATCTATCGTTTTCATTAAGTTGGTGGGCAGATGAGAGTGACTTAAAGAGAGTGAGTAAAACATCGCCAGCACTCTTGGCAGAGGTAGCCATACCCTAGAGATTTGCCCCTTACCATGCTTTTTATTACAGTGGCGACACTTTTCGCTGAGAATCTCACATTTAATTCCATCACAAAATCCTCAGTATCCAATATCTGCGATGTTGGATTATAAGTAGAATCAATTTTAAAATGTTTTACAAACAAGTTAGCTACGGGAGCCGATTCATGTTGCCCGGCTACACTCACAGGGATGCCCGGCCCTGGATTCAATTTATCTGTATTAAATCTTTAGATTTGTGATGCTCGGCTAAGATGTCCATTTTCATTTTATTTTGGTTATTCTGGCACCATCTTAGTTTTGATTTAAATGTCTTCCTTTTCACACAAACAAATTGTACCTCTTTATAATATATAATATCATACGGATCCCATTAACACAACATTTTTGAAAATATTCTATCGCATATGTTCATCAGGGATAATGAAAAATTGTAATGGAAAAAGAATTTTTGAAATCGGTCCAGTAGTTTCGGAGCCAATTCAATGCAAACAATCAAATTTTTCCTTTTGCTTTTCTTTCCTCTTTATAATACAAATATACATACAAAGCTCTGATTACTGTGTTAACGTTCAAACATATTAACTTATACTTAGATAATATTGATTATTTTTGTTTTTGGATAGTTTTAGGCGTAATATTTCATGAAAAACATTCATGAAATATTAAAAGTCGTAGTGTTAGTTTGATCTCACTCAAGTTTATGTCGAAAATTTATTAATTTTAAGAGATTCCTTACAAAGCTGTGATAATTATTATTAATGTTTACTATAATTAGTACAAATTTAGGTAGTTTTATTTATACTTAATCATTAATTTTTTAAGAGTTTAAAATTTAATGTTGGGAAGGGTGTGTAATTGCTATTTTTTTTATAAAAAATATAAGTCATTTTCTCATCCTTTGTGTTTTATTTAACACAAGATAATTATCGTGTTAAAATGTACTTCAGTTTATAAAACAAGATGTTTTGTTAGGGATCCCACAAGGGGCAGGTATTTTTTAAGTTAAATGAGTATTAGTATTACTAAGTTGAAAAGCAGCAAATGGCTATTAGCGTCTTTTTTATTTAGTTAACTAGAACCTGGTAACACATCATCACTAAGTAGGAAAGGCGTTTAAAAAAAAAACTACGTTGAAAGGACGTTTCTAGCCAGAAGCGTCTTTTCATTGCAGCAAAACTTACTTTCTTATATTTTTTTTGCTAAAAAAAGTTATTTAATTAATACATAAAATTAAATTAATTAAAATTCTCATATAATTTCTGAAAGATCAAACAATAATACACACTTTTGCATTACAAAATTGTAATAAGGTTTATTTCCTTTCGCACAGCGAATTTTTTAATTTTTAAAACACGTTTTATTTTTTTTCTCCGTTTCGTACTTCATGTAGATGCGTCCTTTTACCTTATGGCGGCAGACTTGACCTGATTGTTCTATAAATTTTGAGATCGTCTGCAAACATTAAATATTTACAGTGATAGATTTCATTAGCTATATCGTTTATGAAGAGCGAGAATAGAACTGGAGCTAGGTGAGAGCCCTGAGGAACACCTGAGTCAGCATAGTAAGGGTAGGATTCATAACCATTGATGACAAGAATTTGTGATCGACGGGTCAAATAAGACGAGAACCAGCTCAAAAGGGAACCATGTATACCATTGTATTCTAATTTTGCTAGTTACAAAGAGTGATCCACTTTATCAAACGCACTGCTAAAGTCCGTGTAGACAGCATCTAATTCTAATCTATTGTCAAGAGCATATGAAATATCGTAAACAAATTCAATAAGGTTTGTTTCAACGCTGCGGCCAGCTTTAAAACCATGTTGACTTGGGGAGATTATTTTATCAATGTGGCGCGTAATGACTGGACAGATCAGAGACTCAAAGATTTTAGGAAAACATGATAAGATTGAGATAGGGCGGTAGTTTTTAACATTTGCAGGATCTCCTTTTTTTAAAACTGGGACGATTCTAGCACTTTTCCATGCCTCAGGAAAGACTCCTTCTTCAAGGGATGAATTAAAAATAATCTGCAATGGCAACGAGAGTACGTGGCTGCAGCATTTGATGAATGATGGTGGAATACCATCAGGTCCAGAACCTTTCGAGGCGTCAATGCGTTTGAGTTTGTTCAAAATCTGTTCCTGCGTAAACTGCAAAGTGTTTATGAC
This sequence comes from Tholera decimalis, assembly GCA_943138885.2. Lineage (NCBI taxonomy): Eukaryota > Metazoa > Arthropoda > Insecta > Lepidoptera > Noctuidae > Tholera > Tholera decimalis. Next base: position 21,733,452 of record OW964556.2, read on the forward strand.
ACCATCAATACCCGAGAATCCACCGGAAGTATTTTTTGTGGTAGCAGAATTTTCACTAAATACAGATACAAACTGATCAGCGAATAGTTTAGCAATTTCAGGTCCACTACTAGCCACCTGGTCGATCATGAAGACGACAGCAGGAACGCAAGACTTTCCACGACGCTTATCTTTTAAAAATCGCCAAAATGCCTTAGGGTTATTGGAAATATCCCTTTCAATCTTATACTTATATTCATTGTAGCATTTATTTATTAATGTGTGACAGCGACTACGGAGTAGTTCGTAAGTAAGTCTATCTCGGGGATTGTTCTGTTTGCGGTATTTTTGTCTAATTTTCTCTTTTTCTGCTAAGGCGATAAGCGAATCGGTATACCAACATGGAAATTTAAACTTAGTACTCTTATATTTCGGCACAAATTTATCAATAGCGCTCTGTAATACTGCATAGAATGCATCGACTATTTCATTTACATTGGTACACTTTTGGAATGTATCGTACCAATCAATATTTTGAAGATAAACTAGAGTTTGTTCATAGTCCGTTTTAAAAAAGTTGTAACCGGAGCGATATTTAGGCTTTAAATGTTTAATATTAGAAATTGGGATTGAGACAAGTAAGTTTGGGTGATGGGAGTCAAGTCTACTTAGCAGGTCGTTTAGTTTAGTAACTATTACATCGTTTATGTTGCTTAAGACTAAATCCAGAGCCCTGCTGTCAGCGTTAAGAATATCATTAAATTGATGGAGATCATTAACTGGAAGTCTACTAAAGAATAACCTAATGAACTCTCATAATTTGATGGTGAGAGATGCAGGTCACCGTTTTTCCTGTTCCAATCAACGAAACCCAAGTTAAAGTCCCCAAGAATCACAACATCGTCTACATTGCTTAATACGTCATTAACATTATTTAAAAAGTGCTGTAAATAGTCCAAATTGACTGGTGGAGCTATATATATAACATAGATTGCGATTTTTCTTATGCAATTACCAACCATTAACTCAACAGTTAACCATAAGTCTTCCAAATCACTTTCCCAGCTCTTAACTCTTGCAGATTTAAACTTGTTACTAACAGCAACCATAACACCACCACCATCTTTTTTGGAAACCTTAGAACAAAGTCTATCTCTACGATATATTACATAACGTGGGTCTATGAACTCTCCATTCATAATGTTTGGTTTGATCTTGACATAAATAACCTTCAGAAGGAATTATTGAGTAGGGAAAATACACTAAGGGATATTTTTTGTAAATATGAGTCTAGCCAGAAAATGTTACATGAGCGCATGCAGGAGGCCTGTGACCTGGTGGACTTGGTTAAGCACAATGCAGAGAGGTATGAGTTATTAGAATAGAATAGAATATTTATTTGTTAGAATATTGTACAAAGTTGTTAAGTGCATTATTAATTAAGATCAGAATATTCTACCGTTTCCGGTGTACAAATATGTAAACTTATGGTTTAAATCTTTAAATTACAATCAAATTAAATAAAATTAGAATGGAGTTCACAAATACATAAAATTAATGGTGCAACAGTTGTTAATGATAATAAAATTATATAAGTCAGATTTAATAGGCATCAATGTCAAATATTTTGGTGAATTTTTCATTCATATAATCGTCAGTCGAGTAATAACATTTACTCAAAAGAAAGTTAAATAATTTAAGTTTAAATGTTCTGAGGTTAAGAGTTTTGAAGTCATCAGGTAATTTGTTATAAACAGTAATGGACATGCAGTATACATTATTTGAATACAGTTTAATTCTACGCCTAGGAACATTAAACATATGTACTTTTCGACTAGGTCTGGATACAACATCATTATGCAAGTCAAACTCATGTCTATTATGGTGTACAAAAACACAAATTTCAAAAATATACAGTGCTGGAAGAGGTAAGATTTTTAGTTTTTTAAATAGTGGAACACAACTGTCCAGTGGGTGCGCTCCACAAATTATTTATTATTGGCTAATGACCTCACCTGCAAGTTGTGCTTCAAATCACCCGGCCATCATGTTACCACAGATTATTCCTGCATGCTCACCCATTTTGCCTCATACTTTGGAAACCACAAGCCCAGCTCAAAGTAACATTTTAGTTTATTCAGATAGATTAGGCACAGGTTTTGGCTCACTATTAAATAATTATTGTGATCATACTATAGTAAGTCATTGTTACCATAACCTGCATTTCACTGAGCTTATTCATAAAATTAAACAATCAAAATTGAATGAGCAGACCACAGTCATTCTTTTATTTGGAAACAGTCTTAATGTGACAAAAGAGGACATTGTTAATGGTATTGGCACCCTCCTTAAATTAAAATTAGGCAAATTAATTTTATTTATTTATTTTATTATTTATGTACACACAGTAAAATACATTAAGATAAGCATAATTATAATATTTGAGTACAAAGGTACTGCTTATTTCTTAAGAAATTTCTTCCAGCAGACCTGCGAAAGGAGAACTGAAAAAGAAATGTAGACAATAGTGTGTGAGAACAAGAAGAGAAATAAATATGAATATGTGAAGTCTAAAACTAAAACTAAAATATTAAATATACTTACACATACTTATAATGCAATAAAAATAACATATCTATACTAATATTATAAAGAGGAAACCTTTGTATTTTTGTATGTTTGTATTGAATAGGCTCAAAAACTACTGGACCGATTTCAAAATTTCTTTTACCATTACTTAGAGGGATTCTTCCGAATTCGTATAGGCTATATATACTTTATCCCGGAAAATAGGATTTTTCGTGGTAGTGAAAATTGTGGAGTAAGGCGTCGAAAAAACTGCCGTACGTTAACGATTCTCGCGAACGCTGCCTATATTTAATATAAACATTGCACCCGTGCGAAGCCGGGGCGGATCGCTAGTACTTAAATAAATACATAAAGTTAGAATATATAAACATATAATATAAATATATACATAAATAATTAACACAGTTAAGAGGAAAGGTAATGCTCTTTTAATCGACATTTGAATAGAGATATAGTTTTTAAATCACGAATGCTAAGCGGAAATGAGTTCCACAATCTTACAGCATGGACAGAGAAGGAATAAGAGTAGTAGCTAGTTTTATGAGGATGAGATTTAAGGAGGGATCTAAGGTGTGATCTACACGGTACGTCGCTAGAACGAGCGTAAGAAAAACGCTCACGCAGGTAGGAAGGGTAAGACGGGTTGTGTAAAATGTTGAAGAGGAGACACAAAATCCTAGTGTTCCTGCGAAGACGGATTGGGAGCCACTTGAGTTGCTTGCGAAGGTGAGAAACATGGTCATACTTTCGAAGAACGAAAACAAAGCGAATGCACAGATTTTGCGAGCGCTCAAGCTTGTTTAATAGCTCCTCGGTAGCATCCAAATAACAGGCATCGGCATAATCTATAATCGGCTGAATAAGTGTTTGTGCCAAAGAAATTTTAGTATTCAAGAGCAGAAGACTTTGAAGGCATTTCAGCGAATGAAAGGAAAAATTTGCCTTTCGGCTGACCTCAATGACCTGAGCACGCCACGAGAGATTGGAGTCAATAACTACACCCAGATCTTTAGCGGTTTCGGTATAGTCAATGCGAACACCATCGAGATATAAAGGCATCAGAGATGCAACAACAGCCGTACTGCGAACGAATCTGCTGCCAATGATTATGGCCTGGGATTTAGTTGGGTTAATTTTCAAACCAAATGATTTAGCCCAAACGCTGATGCAAGCCAGGTTATGATTTATTGCAGCAATTGCAGAACCCGCGTCAGCTACAGTAAAATGTCGGTAAAGCTGCAAGTCATCTGCGTAGAGATGAAAACTAGAGGAGATTACTCTGGTAACAAAGTTTATGAAAATTGAAAAAAGAAGAGGAGAGAGAACGCTACCCTGAGGAACACCCTCAGTGAGGCTACACTAATCAGAGAAGGACTCCTCCAGGCGAACACACTGAGAGCGTCCCCGAAGATAAGAACCGAACCAGGCTAAAGTGGAACGAGAGAAATTGATAGATTTGAGAATACCTAGTAAAATGTCGAAATCCACTGAGTTGAATGCGCTACTGAAGTCCAGCAATACAAGAACTGTAAGGGACTTATTCTCCATTGCCCAGCGGATGTCATCAGTCACTTTTAAAAGCACGGTTACAGTACTGTGACCCGAGCGAAAACCGGATTGAAAAGGGGATATTATCGAGTTTGACGCCAAGAAAAATGATAATTATCTATGAACTATGTGCTCAAAAACTTTAGAGAGAAAAGGGAGGATAGAAATGGGTCTAAAGTGGGTTATTAAAGTAGGATTGTTAGTTTTAGGTAAAGGTATTATGTGAGCCTGTTTCCAAACATACGGAAAGGAGCAAGAGGAAAATGAGTGGTTGAAGATGTGAGTGAGAACAGGAAGTAACGAGGAAAGGATAAAAGTTATCATTCTTGAACACAACTTATCATTACCGACTGCTGAAGAAGTAATCGCAAGAATAGACTTCTTAACGTCATCCTCAGTAACATCGCTAAGCTTAAAGAGAGGACAAAGTGGTAACGGCAACCTAGAAAGACTCTAGTGTCGCAGCTTTAACAGACGGATCAAGAGAAAAGAGAAGGAAAGAGAAATGCTTATTTAGATCATTGAGATTGACATCCTTACACTGGTTGGTAGGTGACTTACCTATGCCTACAGATTTGAGAAATTTCCATACATCGGAAGAACTGCGATTATTGAGTTGGTCGTGAAAATAGCGTCTCTTAACATCTTGACACAGATGACTGCAGCGATTACGTAATAATTTGTAATAAGAGAGATTCAGCTCTGAAGGTCTACGCTTATATCTGCTCTTAGCTTTATCCCTGCGAGCCATAATCTCTTTAATTTGTTGCGTTATCCATGGTGCAAGGTTATGTCTAACTTTGACACGTCTGATAGGGGCATGCTGATCATTGCCTTATTCTAATCATTTGACATGTATAGAAAATGAATATACATGAATATACATCATTATCCTACATAAGTTAGTGAACGGAACGATAAATTGCAGTGAACTTCTGAGCTCATTACCTATCCAAATTCCAACTCGGATTCCTAGACCTAACACGTTTCAGTTATTTAACATCCCCGGCTCAAAAACAAACCTGGGTCATTACGCCGCTTTACCAAGACTCTGTAGGCAATATAACACGTTGGCTAAAACGACGATTTAGACATCTCGCAACGTATGTCTAAATATAACAAATGTCTTAAAAGTTTACTAGTATGTAGGCCATAATGTATGAAAATGTTATCATTGTTACAAGTCGCGGCACGAAACTTTAGCGCTGACCGTTATTGAGCAGAAGTAAAAATTAAGGTACTTGAGGGGGGCTAGCGGGATGAAGGGCGGGCGTGCGTAGCGCCGATTGGCTCTCCAGCCGCATTATGTTCCCCGCGCCGATACAAGGCTCCTCGCACATCCCGTGTACAGTCGCGTCATTAATTGTATTGTTATTGATGTTAATTTTTGTTGTTGTTTTTTTGTTAAGTTTTAATTTGTTTGTTAAAGAAGAATGACTACTGTCCATACATTTCAAAACCTGACAATGAAAGTTGATGTATAGTTATAAGGTATCGAAGAAATACTACCTTTAAGTTTAGAAAATAATGTCACGTAGTCATTTTTGCGATTAAAACGCTACGAAGTCCAAAAATTATTTATCTTAGTTACTTTTTAGGTTAGGATTTGCCGTTAAGATTTAATGTGCTAGAACTAACTTATTAACTCTCGAATTGTAATCTAAAATAGAAATACTTACTTAGCTATGGTCTAACAATCTTTTTTATTTTGTGAGTTCTTTCAAACTAACTTACGTCGCTGCTTACTCTCGATGATTGGCACAAAAATCGAGTGTCGTGCATAATAATTTCTGTTTCTCCAGCACAAATAACTTGTACTAGACATAGTAAAGAACTACGATAAATAGTTTGTATACCTCTAAAAAGTAGGTACAACTTAGTTCTTGTATTGTCAAAAGGGGTCACTTGTCTTAATAACACAATTCATTGGCTTTCGGTATATATATAATACATATGATTAACAAAAAGGGAAAAACAAATTATACACTATGTTAAAGTGAAATGGTTTATTAATCATCATCATTTTCATCTAAATCTCTTATAATTAAATCATTCAGAAATTCTGCTGACGCAGAGATATTTTCTTGATAGCTAGCCCATCCAAGATACCACACTAATGTCATTACGTGAGTGCAAAATCCACAGGTTAATCGACCTACCAAACAATTCCAACAATATTCGACTATACCAGATCTGCCAGACACATTATTTTCTATTAAAATATAGACATAATATTGTTTTCTTGAAATATGCTTGGACTTCATTTTTCCTCTTATTAATGTCAAGTCACTACTTCCTCTTAGATTGTATTGAGAAAAATCTTGTGTCCGTACATATTTCTATTCTAAATTCTCCATGAAATTGAATATGTTCTCCGTAATACGATCTGGCTTACCTTATCTGGTAAGTACCTAGAGCAAACAGTATTAATTCACTATAACTAAATCTTGGAAACATAAATAAATTATCTCGGTTGGCTGTTATACTCTGAAAAACAGTAGACCTTCTATTCATATTTAGTTCGTCAACCAATAGGGCAGAAGTAGACACACCACGAGCTTCATCAGCTTGCCCAAGACGTATGGCAGCATGCTTACAAGTCATCCAGCCTGATGACATCTATGAAAGAAAACATTAGTTAATAAATATCAAGTATTGTAAATTAATAAAAGACATTTTCACATGATCTTCATGGTCAAAAGAGAAAACACCAGAGTTACAATATGAAGTAATATACACATTATGAACAATATAGAAACATAAATACCTGACATGGTGCAATCCTTCTTTGTATAACATTATTTATATGTCGTTGTTGTTCTGAAAGATTGTCAAAAACAATAGAATGGCTCTGACGATTAAGTGTTGATCGTCCACAAAGGGTGCACAGTTGTCTTTGACCTGGTCGAGATGACCCTGAAGCTTGAACACCATCACCGCTTGTCGTTAATTGTTGGTTTATGATTCTCATAAGGAGTTCATTACAAGATTCACAAATGTAATCATCCTCAGTAATCTGAAATAGGAAATTCAATATAAACTTCTTTTGTTTACAATTGATATAGGTAATAGTTTACTGCCAAGATTAATAGTTCAAAACGAAACTTGAATTATCAATACAAAACTATTAATTTCAATACATCTTTCGGTCAGTAGCTTGTGTGTTGTCATACATTATAAAGAAGCGCCAGGCTGATAGTTTTTTGATAAGGATATGATAGATAGTTTTAGATTAACATAAATACTTACGATTACTGGTGATATCCACCCGCTAAGTAACGAAATAACTCTTGTGCCGAGTTCATGAACGAGATAACGCCGAGACGTTGCAGTTTATGCAAAGTATGCGTCGACTTTTTGTTGACGGCGGCATTATTAAGAAGACGTATTTACGGAAAGTAAAGGTCGTCAGATCAGGAAGATATTGAGATCCAGGGGGCAATAAATAGGATCGTAAAATGACTGCACAGTGCACTGATTTCAATCGGACAACTGACAAATGTCAACAAAATCCGTTTCAATCATCAATGATGCACTAAATGATTATTTAATTTAATTAGTATTTTATTTTCAATGAATCTTTATTATATAAAGACTAATAAAGAAATACAAATTGATTCAATTAAACGTAAAATAATTTATAAAACTCAGAAACAGAGCTGAATAAATTCCAGTAACAATGCGTAAAATGAAACGTTATAGATAAAGTGAATTGAGGTACGTTCAAAACATGGTATTATGTTACCACAAACGTAAAATAAGCGTACAGAAAAAAAAAAAAATTTTTTCCTGCGTTTCTTTTAAAATTGTAATACGCGTAATTGATACACAATCTAATTAGCCGAATTTTAACATTTATTTCATAACTATACATCGTCAGGTCAAAAATGGTCATTGTTCTTTAGTTTTTTAGTTTGTTTGTGACTTTAAAGTGAATATACCTAGAAGAAATACTGTTTTGAAAAGACAGGCAAGGAAAATGGTTTATGACATGAATTGCTTTTTTCAAAAAGGAATCTAACGAATTAATTGATTCTTTGAAACAAATTAAAAGTGAGATTGACGAAGCTACAAATACTTTACTCAGTCATTCGGACAGCATCACTGTAAATTTGAGAATGGTTCCCTGTAGATTTAGATTCACTGTAGATTCTCTGATTCAGATTAGACTTAAATCTAAAATAAAAAAATTAAAATTAACAAATTATGTTTTTATTTTTATACTCCCCACAAAACTTGTTAAAAATTATATCTTAGGTACTTAGTATAAATTCTTGGACATTGGCATTGGAAATAAACTACACACATCAAAAGTGTCTAGGGATCAAGCATTTTTATGCGGATTTCTTGAGATTGAGATGTGGCTTTGTAATAAATTTATGATTTTATAAATTTATATGGATCCTTTTTGGTGCATTTCATAATTTGAAACAGGAACTGTTAATCAAATTCGAGTAAAAGATGAAAATCAGCTGTCAATATTTTCCCTATAAAAACATACAACGCATTGAAGACATTATTAGTGCTACTGTTTCCCTACTACTGATTAAAACCAACGTTATTATGGAGCGGCGACGTCATTTAAGCAGGGAAGAAATGCTCAGAGCCGTGGGAATGATAGAAGCTGGTTCCCGGCAACGTACTGTGGCTTTAGCTCTGAATACAAGTCAGAGTGTTATCAGTCGACATTGGACACGTTACCGAAGCACTGGTACCGTGGCTGAGCGCCATGGAGGACGGTATCGCTGCACCACACGGAGACAAGACCGATACATTCAAATCTTAACTCGAAAAGCTCCAACAATAACCGCCATGATGTTAGCCGTGAGGCTTCATCACTCTTCAGGGAACTTAATTAGCGACCAAACAGTCAGAAACCGCTTGCATGAAGTGAACCTTCATTCCCGAAGACCGCTACGGGTACCACCTATAGCAATGCACAATCTTAGGATTCGATATCAATGGGCTCTTGAACACAGAAATTGGGCAGAAGAACAATGGCGTTTCGTGTGCTTTTCTGATGAGTCTCGTTTTGGTATGAGACCGGATACAAGACGTATACGACACTGGAGAACCCCTGGACGCCAACAGTGATTAAAATCCTGCCAGGAAGTCCATCCTTATAGTGGTGGAACCATCATGGTATGGGCGGGTATTTGGATCGGCGGAAGAACTGAGTTGATTTGGATCAGAGGCAACCTCAACGCTCAAATTTATGCTGAGACGATTGTATCTGACGTCATCGTTCCTCTACAAGTGCAAATCGGTCCCTTATTTCAGTTAATGCATGATAATGCACGACCGCACACCGCAAGAGTTGTAAGACAGACTCTCGCCGCAGCTAACATCAATGTCCTGCTCTGGCCTGCTCAGTCGCCAGACTTGAACCCGATTGAGCATGCATGGGATATGCTACAGAGAAGAGCTCTGCCGAATATGGAGGGTATCCAGTCGCAAGAAGACCTTTTTTTGTTGTTGCAACGAACATGGCCGGCCATTCCACAGCGTGATTTGGATGAACTCATTTTGAGTATGCCAAACCGATGTTCTTGTGTTGTTAGTGTTCGCGGTAGAAACCCGGATTATTAATTGTTTAAGTTACCCAATAAAATTTTAAAGAAAACTGTTATTTCAGTCTTTTTTTCGAACTTTAATGTTAGTGGTTCAAATGTCAAAAATCCCTTTATTAGGAAAATGGCAAATTTATTTATTAATGCAAAGGTGACTTGGTTTATCGTTACTGTGACAAACGAAAACACTTTATTTGATGAATCCTTAAAGAAAATTTTAATTAATATCAATCAGGAGAAAAGTTGTTGCAAAAATATATGTTGATCCCTAGACACTTTTGATGTGTGTATTTATTAAAGTATAGGTAATATTATTTGCATGCGCGACAGTACTCATGCGCAGCTATCCTCTACATTTCGTTCAGCGCTAGAGCTACTATTTGACATTACATTAAAATAATGTCATTAACGTTATTTAGCTAATTTTTCTTGACTCGAAAAAGCAAAAAATACGTAACCAATATTTTTTTTAAATATACCTAATGGACCAAATAAAATAATTATTTTGTAACACAGGAAACTACCCTATTGTATTGCGTGCGCGACAGTACCCATGCGCAGCAATCCCCTCCGCACATCGTTCAGCGCTAGACTTACGTGCCGCTACTTGTATTTAATTTTTTTAATTTAAGTTATTATTAATGTTTTTTTTTTCATTTTCTCATAATTGTTTCTCTTTTTAATATGTTATATGTAAATGTCATCTATTGATAACCTTGTTAGCTTAGTTGTATTATAATTTTTTGCATGCTGTGGTCTCCTGTAAGTGAGGGAGTACACTAACGTAATACCTTATGTATTAATATTTGTCATGTCCTGTGTACTTACATTACATCTTTTGTTGGAGATCCTAATAAGTAAATAAATAAATAAATTACTTCGTCATTTTGTACAAGTGGTTGACGAACGAACTTCGTAATTAATGAAAAACAAAATTATGTTTCGCTAATATTTATATGCTTGGATTCGAAACCTTTTTGATAGGTGAGACCTACTAGGACTTGGCCAGATGTTTTAATTTTTCAGCCATAATTGTTTGATAGTTAAAAATTCTGGGTTGGTGATACTTTTCTATGGTTTACAACAATATATGTAAATTTATAGTTACGCATGTGATACGTTGAAGGTATTATTAGAAGCACTCGGGTAGCGAAATGAATCCTAGTGAAGATTAATTATGGTCGGAATTATAGTTGACTAGCTTCTGCCCGCGACTTGTTCGCGTGGGATTGTTTTCCCGCGTAAATCCCAATCCCTTAGGAATTCCCGGATAAAAACGTAGTGTATGTGTTATTCCAGATTTCAACTATCTACTTAACAAACGTTCAGATCCGTTCTGTAGTTTTTGCGTGAAAAACTAACAAACTGAGGATGGACTTTCGCGTTTATAATATTAAAGACTCAAAATAAAGACGTGTTGTACGATGAACACCACCTCCTAAATGCGTATTGGATCTCACTCAGTGATGGGTTCTGTAGGTTTTTATTTTTGGTTTATTGCTGCTGATTATAATTTCAAATAATATTCTGATCCCGAAATAGACAATTAATTAGCAAAATAAAAACGATTCCCGGAGGTGGGCTGCTAAAAACTAGTGTTGTAAAAATACCGTATAATACCAAAAGGCTATGTATTAAACAGGTATTTTATTATAACTTACGGTATTATTGGTATTTTATGTATTTTATATTTTGATTCACTTTTTAAGATCTTGCAATATTACGAAGAGTTTTAGTTTAATAAATTAAATATATTTTAAGTTTCGATTGTATTCTATATTTTAGAATGACTAATTCTAATTTAATGATTACTTAGTAATTAAACTTCACAGATATTCGTCGCCGTCGACACCACCGCGCTGCGTTAGCGCCGTGTTAATGTCGTCGCATTGACGTGATTTTCTAATTGGCTTCTTCTTTTTCCTTTAATATTTTCATTTTTTCTGTGCTTTGCCACCGTATTCAGTACTTAGGTATTTTAATGATTACTCAGATAATTTACATAAAAAATATAGAAACAATCGATTTATACATAAAATACCGTACCAAATGGTATAATACCGTATTATACGGTATTTTTCGTTTAATACATTTCAATACAAATGGTATAATACAGCACTTACATCTCTACTAAAAACACAACTCCTAAACAGTGGTGGGTCGTTAATTTAGAAGAACCTTAAGTTTACTCTTGATCGATAAAAAAGTTGGGGTACGTCTGGATTGAGTTATCTTTTTTAAAGTTGCATCATCCCTATCGGGTTTTATGAAATAGTGGTTAAAACAGGATGATGATGTTAAAATATGTACTATATACTACTCAATTCGAAAGAAAATTAGAAAAATACCAAAATGTATTTTCGAATTGTCAGCCATCCTGGTTGCTGCTGAAATTGTTTGTGACAAATATATGGGTAAGAACCTAAAAAGTAAGGATTAAGTAATTTAGGCTATTCAATCCACGAACGCGCAGACTGGGTGGTCTTTGAGTCTCTATATCCCTCTTACTGAATAAATGCATAATATTTCTTTCAGATTTACATTTAATATTACGAATATAATACTGAAAAAAAACAGAATTTAAAAACATGAATTGCGGTGCAAAAAGAGTAAACTAAAGTTGTTTTGTAAAACCACCGAAAACAGTGGTCAAAGTGCATTTATTTTTTAGATGCAGCATCGTAGAGAAACGGAATCTTGGTAAGTACCTACACTAGAAATTGCTAATATTATTTACTAAAGTTTGACATATCTCTTTTGTATGTTTTAACTTTTAAGAGACAATTCACTTTATAAGTTTTCCATCTTTATTTGAGGACTTCTTGGCTTGGTTCTTACTGGCTAAATTCTATAAAATACTCTCTGGCAGAAGGATTACGGAAGCGATAGAACGATACACTAGTGGTATAATAATAATAATAATAAAATCATTTATTCACAAAAACTTACAGATTGTTACAAAAAAATTAAGTACAATTTTATTATTTTAGGTAGGTACAATTGGTTGAACTTAAATATTATAAAAACAGTCGGGTAAGAAGCCTCTGTGGTAGTGAAAAACACATAGGCTTTTCACTTTTTTATGATTTAGTGTTCCTGCTCTGAACCTTATTTTGCATGTAGCGATGACAAACATTGGTACTGCCAGATTTTTATGACCATTCACAATTTTACCAGGCATTTAAACAAAACTAAACATAATATACCTATGGGATCTATTGGAATATGGATAATGGATGGTGACAATAACCAGGTGTTTTGACTTCGGTAATTTAAGCAATCATAGTGAAAGGCTTAGCCAATTTAAATAAGGTGACTACAAGAGCACACCGATTGTAATAGAGGCCGGAAAATGCGTGACTTTTGAGACCCTCTAATTTTCTTATATGATATTCCTTTGATTTTACTTTACATTTATACGTTCCCTCACATTCAATGTATTAGCTGGATTTTTTTAATAATTTTGAGTAGCTTACTGAAACCTCCTTATTTTTTCGTTTAATTTTCATGGGAACCTGTGCTTAGATTAGAATTAGGTCTCAAAAGTTGAATAAACATTTTATTTAAATCAACCCGGCTCGACTTCGCTGGGTCACGTATTGCAAATTCACACAAAACCTTAATTATTCACTTAATACGCAAGAAAATCTGTTCAATAGTTTTGGGGTTTATCGCGAAAATCTGGTCAAATTCAATGCTCTGAAAACACAGGCTTGTCTTTTCAGCGCTAAAAGGAGCCCTTTTGAATTGACCCCTACTTTCCGAGGTACATCTGTGCCAGTTACCAGTCGCCTGGAGCTTTTGGGCATGGAGTTGACGTCAGACCTCAACTTCGGCTCAACCATCGAGTCCAGAGCTCAGACTGCAGCAAAAAAGCTGGGAATCCTACACAAGGTGAGGCGGTACTTCACGCCTGGACAGCTTCTAAATCTGTATAAAGCACAGGTCCGTTCTTGCGTGGAGTATTGCAGCCACTTGTGGGATGGCTCTGCAAAGTACCAGCTTGCTGCATTGGACTCGATCGAGCGCAGAGCTAAAAGGCTCATAGGCGACGAGGTGCTGGTGGACAAGCTTCATAGCCTGGCTCATCGGCGAACCGTTGCTTGCCTGTCGGTTTTCTACAGATTGTACTTCGGGGAGTGTGCGCAGGAGCTCTATGACCTGATTCCTCCATCTCCCTTTCACTACCGGTCTACCAGACGCACGGCTGAGTACCACCCACACTTGGTTAATATACCGTCTTGTCGTACCAAGCGCTTCTCTTCCACATTTATTGTGCGCACAGCCAAGCTGTGGAATTCTCTGCCGGCTTCTGTGTTCCCTGCCACTTATGCCTTTCAGCCTTTAAAGCACGAGTAAATAGGCATCTTCTGGACTCGCTCGTCCCATCTTAGACCTCATCTATCGCTTACCATCAGGCGAGATCGAGGTCAAGAGTGGGACCATCGGTAATAAAAAAATATAGACAGACAGACGCGGCGGGAGATATTGTTTTATAATATATATTAATGATTTTGTAAACTATTGTAGCAATGCCTGGCCATTAGATACTAGTGTTGTCAAAAGACTTGCAATAGGAAAAGTATATAAATAAATAGAGGTATATACAACGTGTAACGGAAACCCCATATCTATCCAAAGGGGCTGAAGACAACATCTGATATGGAGTCTTTATGCACATTTTCAGCTCAAAATAACTGACTCAAAGAATTGATACCAAATTATCGGTTTCATATGTTTCTTGAATACCAATCATAACAAACGTGTCACAGCACTACAAGGGTCGATAACTTTCCACGTTACTTGCCAATAACACGGTGATTCTCTTCGTTCTTCTTAATTTGAAAAGCCTGCCTCTGGTATCAATGTATTGAAATTTCTATTATACTTCACACATGTAGACATAGGATTATAAAACCCTTGCCATATCGTTTATTATCATCCAAAGAAACCGTGCACTTGGTATGTATATAACCAGGGGCGGATCTACCTATGGGCTATTTGGGCTGCAGCCCAGGGCCCCGTGGATATAAGGGGCCCCCTACCAGTTCTCATTAATAAAATAGACGGTACTTTTAAATCTATACATACCTATATATCTAATAAATTGGAAATATGTAAAATTAAAACATACTATTGGCAGCGCCATAATCGACCAATCCGTATGTGCGACTATCGAGAAGGAAGCAGGGAATTCCCTTGTCGCTTATAATGATCGGGTATTCAGTATTAAATAATACTGAATACCCCTAGGAAGGGCGTCTGGTTACAAGGAACTACCCGCAGCGCAATTGCGTCGGGTGGTACCGCCATAATTTTGTTATTGTCATCTAAATACAAACTTAGTGTTTAATTGTCATAACTGTGTGTGAGTATGAGTATTTAGTGTGCTATTAAGTGATAAATTGATAAGTGACTTATTCTAATTAAATTCAAACTATTAAAAAACGTAAGCTATGTCAAAAAGCTTTTTACACAATCAAAGATTATATTGAGGACTAAAAGGCTTGGGAATGAGTTGCTCCAATGATATACCTACTTATGTGGGCTTTTTTAATATATTTTGCTGAGTTAATGATTGACTTTCTAAAGTATTGTACATACTTTGTATTTTATTATTTCGTTTTCGTTTTTTAATTTTTTATATTTTAATTATTATGAATATGAGGAATATGTAAGTTATTAGTTCTTTTTATGTTATTTTCATTATAATTTATAGTTAGTTGATGTATGGCAGTTTGAGTTTTTGTCTGACCTACCCAAATGTCCTTACTTTGGTACTGTTCGTCAGATCGTTGAGCTCCTTAAATTCAAAGTTGAGCTACACGATAACTGACAAATGCTTGCACTGTCTGGATGGTCCACTCAAATCTGCGTGCTCCTTTCCTCAAAAGGCATAACAGACATGAACCTTCATGCTTCTCATATGGTTTGACGAATACGAATTGTATGGACTTTAAAAAAGATATAATCTTCTGAGTTTGTTTCGGTCTTTCTTCTCAGAGTAGTCAGTTAGGAAACACTGACCTCATCTAGCTTAACTTAAATCACAAAAAAATATGTATAAATTGTTATTTGTAACCAATTTACAAATAAATATTTTATTTCATTTCATTTATAAATATCAGACTAGAGCCTTGAAGATATTAGAATTATCGTACTTATAATGACTAAAAGTAATCTGATTCTGAAAAGATCCAACAATGCTCCTAATTTAGGAAATCTATACTATATAATATTATAAAGCAGTAAAGTTTGTTTCTTTGAACGCGCTAATCTACGAAAGTACTGGGTGGATTAAGATAAAATTTGATATTGAAGTAGGTTGAGAAGGGTTATAGGGTTCTTTTTACCCGACTGCTAGTTATGAACAATTTTTAAATATTTGATATTAATAACAGGGTTTTATCTATGAAATCGCTGTTTTGCCGTACTGACAATTTCAAATTATAATATCAAATCATATGCAGTCCTCTTAACCTGTATCATGGATACATTGTAAAAAAAATATTTTTAACACGCTTTTATTAGGTCGACCTGTATGTAACTAACTATGTAACGAAATCTAAGGTAACGAATTTAACCATCTTCCAAGGGTCGTAGCGTAATGAAAATTGGCAGTTGTATGTAGTTCTGATGACAATACAATAATATGGTACTGTCAAACTGATCTGATGATGGAGCCGGAACATATGAACTGGAACTTCATGATGGAAAATCGTATCATAGCTGTTTTGGATTTCTTAGAAAAGTCTTGTAATGAACTTTGACCACGATTAGGTTTCAAGGTCTGATGATGACGCTGGAAGATAGGCGCCGGCATTCCATGATGGAATATCGTATCATAGTCGTGTTTGCACTAGAAAGGCCACGTAATGGACTTTGAACACGTTCTTTTTTGTTTTTACGTGCATTTATAAAAGCGTGTTTTTCTAGTGTTTTTTAAACTATTAATTTATTAAATAAGTAACTGTGGAGTATTTTTGCCGGTTTTTCTCCATAGAAAACGACCAATTTCAAACCGTGCACTAACTGCTGACGTTTTGTAAGTGCCCATGTAGGCCTATGTGAAATAAATATGTTGAGTTTTAGTTCGATAATCATATATTTTTGGCTAAGAATTCTAATTTTAAATTAATTTTATTTTAAAACATGGAATTCTTGTTTCAAAGTTTGGCATAACCGTGCCGCTTGTACCTACGGCCCACAACCTCAACGACGTTTACGAAAGAACTCTAAAAATGAATACACCACCCGTTATTAGTTTGCTCGCTTCCGATCTGGAAATTTTGACCTGAAAAATGAACCCCGTGGTTGTCAATGACGGGGAATTGTGGGAGCTGATGATGCCCAATCTGCGGCTGAATTAGCAGCAGCTTTCAACGCTAGTATCAAAACAATATTGGTTCACTTGCGTCAAATTGGTAAAGTAAAAAAGCTTGATGTCTGCCCCTCGAATTCAGTGATCATCACCGCGAAGAACGCATCGAGACGTACCTTGCACTGCTTAACAGGCACATAAACAAAAGAATTTTGTTGCCTGCGGCGAAAAATTTATCCTGAATGGACAATAATAAGCGCTCAGCAAATTTGTTGGATCCTGGATTAGCATCTAAACGTTTTCCTAAACAAAAAGTGAAAAATAGAAATGTGATGTTCCCTGTTTGGTGGTCTAACCCTAGTGTAACTCATCACAGCTTCCTACCAAACAGGATGAGCATTACTGCACAACTGAACACAATTATGGAGAAGCTCGCATATCTCCAACCAGCTTTGGTCAATCGTTCGGATCCGCTGCTCCAGCACGACAACGTGCGATCTCATACTACACAGCAGACGGTCTACAAGTTACAAGAGCTGGGGTTGGGAGTTCTCCGCCATCCGTCGTACTCACTAGACCTTGTGCCTACAGATCTCTACTTTTTCCTGAATTTGGATAACTTCTCGGATAAAATCAACACTCCAGAGGCAGTAAAAAATGCCTTTGCAGAATTTGTTGCCTCCCATCCAACTGATTTCTTCAAGAAGGGCATCAACAAGCTACTACTGCGTTGGAAAAGATGCATCGATTGAATGGGTGTTTACTTTGATTAATTGAAATAAAAATATAGAAAAAAACGTTAACTTATTTAATGAAAAACGACAATTTC
The DNA here is from genome assembly GCA_943138885.2 of Tholera decimalis. Taxonomy (NCBI): domain Eukaryota; kingdom Metazoa; phylum Arthropoda; class Insecta; order Lepidoptera; family Noctuidae; genus Tholera; species Tholera decimalis. Next base: position 21,751,288 of record OW964556.2, read on the forward strand.
ATTGGTAAAGATTTAATATATTCAGATAAACAGACGAAATAAAGAAGAAATATTATTATTTTCGAAAATAAAGTTGTTAATGTTTTCAGTTTTCACTAGTTGCTATCCCATCGTAAATATAAATTATTTTGACATTAACAATCTCTAGCTGTGAAGCGGAGTGCTTTTTCACCAAGTGTATCGAAACAAAATTACGACAAAAACAGTCGAACGAATGTCTGTCTAAATCATTTGTCAATTCTTTCCATATATTATGATTTAAAAAAGTATTAGTGGTGAGCAAATAACTGTTTGTACTTATATAAATTAAGTACTATACTATTACTTAATAGAGGCCTGATCCTTCCATCTCCTTTTCACTACGGATCTACCAGACATTTCTACTTTAAGGTATCATCCTCACTTGGTCAATATACCATCTTGTCATACCAAGTGATTTTCCTCTACATTCTACATTTATTCTGCACAATAAATGTAGAGGAAACTCTCTGCCTAAATTGGTTACAAATCTCTCTGTTTCTGTGTTTCTTTTCACATATGACCCGTCTGCCGCCTTTAAAGTAAGAGTGAACTGGCAACTTTTATGCTCTGTCGCCCTATAGTAGACCTATTTGTCGTTTACCATCAGGCGTGATCGAGGTCAAGAGCGGGCTCATCAGTAATCATAATCTATATCTATACATATAATAAAATTGTAGAAAAGTGGTGTCTGTACAATGGAAATATATAAAAAAAGTAGCAGGGGTTGTTATGACATCGATGCCGAACCCGAAATTGTAATTAATTTTTTTTTGGTCTGTTTGTCCGTTTGTCTGTGTGTTTGTGCACGCTAATATCAGAAACGGCTTATTCGATTTATATGCGGTTTTCACTAATATATTGTAGTAAGCTTCACTTAACATTTAGTGTTTATTTCATGTCAATCGGTTCATAAATAAAAAAGTTATGTCAATTTAAAGAATCACGGCGAAGATTTGTTAAGGTATTCTATCAGAGTACGTACTACTTTCCTTGATTTTTGGGTATTTACTTAATTTTTATTTAGGGTTTGTAAATAAATATTGTAAGCATTTGTTATAGGTTAAGCATTTCTTTCCTTGATTTTCGGTATACTTATTTTAATTTGTATTTAGGGTTTGTATATCAATATTATAAGTATTTGGTATAGGTTAGGCATTTCTTTTCTTGATTTTCTTTATTAAGTATAAGTTCATTAGCTCAGGTTAGTAATTAATTTTTCTAGCTATTATTTTGTTTTATAAAGTTAGTACGTTTGGTTTACACGTCTTAACACTTATTACTTAAACTGTGACAATTTTAGACTGTATAATAATCTCTAAGTATTTATAATTTAATTGTTTACGATAGTACGTGTTTACTAAATAACTGTGTGTTAAGTAGTAAGTACTATTTTATTGAAGATCCAACCTCTCCCAATGTAGCAGAAATGCTAAAAGGATGAGATTAGTTCGATCACAGGAATCTGAGGAAGGTCGTGAGGCAAGGCTCTCTGCAACTCGGGAGCATCAGGTTAGGTTTCGTGCTGCAGAAATTTCGACTCAGCGAGAATCTCGACTGAGTTCAAATCGTTCTCGAATGATGACAACTCGAAATAGGGAAAACGAGGAACAACGAAAGGCACGTTTATCTGTCGATCGCGAAGCTCACGCACTATCGCGTGAGTCTGAGACTTTTGCTGACAGGAAAACCCGCCTGAGCTCCCAGAGAGTACGGACAACGAGGCAGTTTGGCGTATTTTAAGTTTTTCGATCCACGAGAGATATCCACCCGTCATCCACCTTGACGTTCATCTTGAAGTTGGACAAAGAATATACTTCAAACCTGATAATGTAACGGAGCGTTTGGACAACCCAAGACGAACCACTCTGCTCACTTTCTTTAATCTTTGCGAAACAGACGCATTTGCTAAGACACTTAAGACACTAAGACGCTAAGACACTAAATTAACCTTTCTAAAACAAAAGTTATGCATTTCAGTCAACGTATGCCGCATACGTATGATGCATAATCTCAATGTTAATTTTAATAATCCTATTATTGACGAAGTTGAATGCACAACATTCTTAGGTTTGCAAATTGATAAAAGTTTGAACTGGAAACCAAATATAGACAAACTTTGTAAAAAAACTAAGCAAATCAGCATATGCTTTACATTCATTATCAGCGAGAGTTTCCACGGATGCGCTTCTTACTGCCTACTACGGTATTGTCGAATCCCATCTTCGATACGGGGTTATATTTTGGGGAAATTCAACTGATAAAGAAAATGTATTCAAGGCCCAGAAACGGTGTCTCCGCTCGATGTTCAAACTGAAAACCACGGATAGTTGCTATCCATATTTCAACAAGCACAAAATCTTAACTTTGCCTTGTGTTTATATTTTGGAGATAGCTGTGTTTGTTAAATCAAACCCAGCTTATTTTGAACGCGTAAATGATTTGGTTGCACGAAATAGACGCGACAATAGTGAACTGTGTGTCCAAAGGGCTAAGACAACACTGATGCGCAAAAGTGTCTGCTGCATGGCACCGAAAATATTTAATAAATTACCCTAAGCTTGGAAAGATTTAAATATGTCATTATTTAAAAAGAAATTGCGAAACTTTTTAGCAGACAAGACTTAGTACAGCATTTCGGATTTCTTAATGGAAAATAAAATTTGTTAATATTTTGGCACTTCCTATTAATTGTGATTTAACTGTGATAATTTATTATTCAATTTTAATTGTACAACCTAATGTTGACATTAAATTTTTGACATTCAACTTTAGACATTTAACTTTTGACATTATATTTTGACATTGTTTTTGTAACATTTAATTTATTAATATTTTGGCCCTTCCTATTAATTGTGATTAAACTGTGATCATTTATTATTCAATTTTAATTATACAACTTACCTTTTTGACATTATAGTTTTGATATTTATATTTTAACACTAGCAATCCGCCCCGGCTTCGCATGGGTGCAATGTTTATATTAAATATAGGCAGCGTTCGCGAGAATCGTTAACGTACGGCAGGTTTTTCGACGCCTTACTCCACAATTTTCACTTCCACGAAAAATCCTATCTATTTTCCGGGATAAAATATAGCCTATACGGATTCGGAAGAATCCCTCTAAGTAATGGTAAAAGAAATTTTGAAATCGGTCCAGTAGTTTTTGAGCCTATTCAATACAAACATACAAAAATACAAAAATACAAAGGTTTCCTCTTTATAATATTAGTATAGATTTAATTTAATGCTATGATTTAGATATTTGTTTTTTTTTTATATACATATTATCTGGTAATTATTGTTTAGTTATAATAATCGATTTTGCATTTGATTTAATTTATATTTTTTTTGTTATTTAATTGCATTATGTAATTTACAGTTGAATTACTTTTGTGAATTAAATTATTGTACCTTTGCATGCCTTCTGGTAAAATATGGCTGAACTCACATTGTACCCTTACACCAATGTTATTGTACTACCCATATTTGCAAAATAAAGTATCTTATCTTATCTTATCTTAATCCTATCTTAAGATGCAACGAAGTTCCATCGTATTATACCTATAATAAACAACAGGGTATTTTTAACCGCAGAAGACGTGGAACAGCTGTAGTAGGTGAAACCTGTATTTTTAAAGATCATGTCATTGGTAGGGTTTATACGGTTCATCCAAATAGCTCCGAATGCTTTTACCTGCGCCTACTGCTGCACGTTGTCCGAGGGCCTACTTCTTTTGCCGATCTCCGAAAGGTTGACAATATCGTACACCCTACATACCAAGCCGCTTGCCGGGCACGTCACTTGCTGGATGGGGATCAACATTGGGATGATGCTTTGTCAGAAGCAAGTATTAGCGAAAGTCCTCATCGGTTGTGACTTTTTTTGCATTCATGCTGGTGTTTTGTGCACTTTCTGACGCTGCACAGTTGTGGCATAAGTATCAGAACAAATTGGCTGAGGATTTTTTTAGGCACGTACAACTTAATGATAACAACCCAATTGAGGAGAGATTACGTGAAAGTCAATTGAATCGTTGTTTGTTGGCTATTCAAGACATAGTTACATCTATTGGGGGTAATCCTATTTCTCAATATGGCATGCCAGAGGCATAATTTGATGGTGAACGTATTAATAGAGATTACGCGATGGAAACTAACTACTCTACTCCGCGGATGGGGTACTTTCGTACGATTTGAATTTTTTTTAAAGTTACCATAGATTTGCCGTGTTACTTTGTATCAACACCGAAATATTTTATTCTTAAAGCCTAATAATGTAGTTTATCAGTAGCATTGAAATTATTTTGAAATAGCTATTAGTTTTGCTTTTATGTGACTTAGTGTAAAAAGTGTACGAATCCTACCTGATTTCCCCTACTATACATACTGCTGCACACGCTATCACACGTTCGCTCACTGGCTATACCTATCAGTCCTAAGCAATTCAGCTATTCGAGATCTGTGACTTTTACAAAAGTGTTAGGTTAATATTAAAAAAAAGATATATTATTAGGTACTGTGATTTAAATATCTTCCTATTGTTTTTCTTATTCTGTTTCTGATTGTCATATTTTGGTCAAATCAGCCATATGAAAACTATGATTTTTATACATAGGTATAGACTTAAAGTTAATGATTAAATCGGTGTGATTATGAGAAATAAACAATAATTTTATTCTACTTGTTGTTCCTTCATAAATAAAATATTTATTTTAATTCAAATCAGAAAATATACACAAAAACCCTAACCTATATAAAAATAATGTAAAATATTGCGTCCATAAATTCGTGAGCATCGCTGTCCACTGGTAATGTGCCCAAAAGATTGGCTGCATTACCACGTTGTATGGCAATGCTTATCCTCTGTCCAAGGTAAAAGCCAAAATCAACTCATGAATCATCGTCATCATCATCATCAATTACCACTTCATCACCCAAATCATCAAACAAGCAATCAAATCATGTCGCAGGGGATGATGAAGAGTTATTGTTGACCACGTTGTCAATCAATGTCAGGTGTTCTGACGGCAGCTTCTTGACCCTTAGAGCTCTTCTAGACCAAGGATCACAAATATCATTAATATCGGAAAGCGCTGTACAGCGATTAGGGTTGCAGCGGCGACGCTACAATGCATCAGTATCAGGGATAGGGGCAGGTGCTAGGCAAAGCAAAGGACGAGTATCAATCGATTGTCAATCTATCTACGGTGACTATCATTTTACAACAGAAGCACTGGTTCTGTCAAAGGTTGCCAATTGCTTACCTGGTACGCCATTCAAAAAGCAATCATGAGCCCATATCCAGCATCTTCAATTAGCAGATCCAGAATACAACGTATCGAAACCTATTGATATTCTTTTGAATGTGAGTATATATTGTCAAATCATCATGTACGGTCTCATCAAAGGACCAGCACAGGCTCCGATTGCACCACAGACAGCACTCGGATGGATCCTGTCAGGCAACGTTTGCACATTTAACTGTCATATCGTAACAAATGACTTATCAGATCTATCTAAATATTGGGAGATAGAGGATATTGAATCATTATCATCACCTCTTACCAGTGAAGAGCAGTATTGTGAAGAATTTTATCAGCAAGCTACTCGTCGTTTATATACTGGTAGATACGTGGTTGGCATACCCATGAAACCCGAATATGAAAATCAGCTGGGATCATCTAAATCAAAGGCTTGGCTATTGCACAATTTAGACAGTTGGAAAGAAAAATGTGCAATAACGCATCGTTTTCAGAAAATTATAAATCATTTATGTCTGAATATCTGCAACTGGGTCACATGTGTATTGCCAATAATGTTGACGAATCGAAACGTGCCTTCTACCTACCACATCACGGCGTGTTGAAACTAGACTCAACAACAACTAAACTGAGAGTCGTTTTCAATGCGTCAGCAAAATCATCTTCAGGAAAAAGTCTAAATGACCTCATGTGCTGCGGACCCAATCTTCAAAAGGCCCTCATGACACTCATTTTAAACTGGAGAACCTACAGTTACGCAATTACGGCCGATATTGAAAAAATGTTTCGGCAAATCTTTATCAGGCAATCAGATCATCATCTTCCATCAATCATTTGGAGGCAATCGTCTCAAGAATCACTCAATTAATATAATCTTACTACCGTGACGTATGGCACTAAAGCCGCGCCATACTTAGCTATGAGAACGCTTAAGCAGCTGGCAAATGGAATCCATCAACGGATAGCTTTAGCTTTCAAAATCAGTTACAAAATCATGATAAACGAGTCACAAAGAGACAGCTTCTTTCGGAAATTTCAAAGCTATTCGATCCCTTAGGCTGGCTATCACCACTATCGATCAGAGCAAAACTGCTCTTTCAGGACGCATGGTCATCGAATTTATCGTGGGACGATGAAGTTTCGCAATCGGTTCAAAATAACTGGATTCAGCTTAAGAAGGATTTCAGCTTAAAAGTCAATTTATTATAATTTATAGCCCGTTATCTCGGTGATACGAATCAATCATATCAAATCCATGGATTCTGTGACGCTTCCGATAAAGATAACCATAAAGGCGTACACATCAACGCTCGCAGCAGCAAAAACAAAACTAGCACCTCTGGTAAAAAAGGTATCATTGCCTAGGACTAGAACTATGTGGTGCGTTACTGCTGTCTCAACTTGTCAAGAAGGTCATAGAAACTTTATCAAATCAGCATGTAGAGATTCACGCCTGGACAGACTCCATGATAGTTTTAGGCTGGATCACAGGGGACGTGAACAAGTGGAGGCAGTTCGTATTTAACAGAATCATCAAAATCATTAGTATCATTCCATCATCATGTTGGCATCATGTGAGATCAGAAGTGAATGCGGCAGATTGTGCTACGCGGGGTTTAACGTCACAGCAGTTATCAAGTCATCCATTGTGGTGGCAGGGTCCTAAATGGATTATCAACTTCGAACACAGCTCGCTACCTATCACCTCATATCAATCACCAGAATTGAAGACAAAGAAGCCAAGTGTAAACACTGCCTTATATCAAAATTATGTTTCACTAACTCAAGAGTTTTTACATAATTACAGCTCATTAACTCGCATTGTGAAAATAGTCGCTTGGATATTGCGTTTCATTACGCAATCACGAGGTAAACACACATCAAGTACTGATGTATTAACGTCATTAGAGATGGAAAATGCACTGAACATAATAAGCAATGATGACCACCTAAATCAATTTCATGAAGACATTTTGTTTATCAAACAAAAGGGTCACGTGCATCCTAGAAGCAAAATATCATGTCTCAATCCTTATATGGATGAGAACGACATCCTTAGAGTTGGTGGACGACTGAAAAACGCATGCATCAGTGACTCATCAAAACACCCTATCATATTATCAAGTCATAGTCGCCTCACTGACTTAATCATCGATCAAGCTCACATTACCACATTACGTATACATGGAGGCGCGCGACTTACTCTTTCATACATCAGAGATAGGTATTGGATAATCAGTGGAATCCGTACCGTAAAGAGGAAGTTGAGGTCATGCGTTAAGTGTCAGCGCTTCAATCAAACACAATATCATCAAATTATGGCTCACCTTCCACAACCAAGAGTCACCCCGTCACGACTTTTTTCTCACTCTGGTGTCGACTTCACTGGACACGTCGAGTTGAAGGCCAATAAAGGACGGGGAATCAAAACAGTCAAGGGATATATTGCAGTATTTGTATGTCTGTCTACCAAGGCTAGAACTAGTGTCGGATCTGAGTACTCCATCATTTTTTTAGCAGCTTTTCGCGACGGTCGGTTTTATTTCATCATCATCATCCTAATAGAATCACCCCGCTATCTATCACTAAGTGTAGGGATCCCCTACATTTATAATCTATAGTAGTATATCTAGTATCCTTATACTGCAATCCTTCTATCAGAAGCAGACCTACAATCATGCACTCATGTTCCCAATGATAACCTGTTATGCTCATTAAACTTACCCATTTATAATATAAATATAAATCAATCTGTCTGTGAAATAAAAATATTCGATCATAAACTATTATGTCGCACCGTGAAATCATCATGTGAAGAGCAATGGATTAAATTGCACAGGCCAAACACCTGGTTGTACACATGTTGCTCGGAATTCCAGGCTCGCATGGCTTACAATGGTAAACCTTGTCGACAGCGCGATTATTACCCTAGGTCACGGTTGCACATTGAAAGGGGATACCTTTAGTATTTATGCTCACAATAATTACTCCACCACTCTAAAATTCTCCTTGGAGTCTACTACAGCCCTTCTCTTCGAATTAATTTCTTTTCTTCCTTGGAGCGTATTTTAGAAAATTTAATTCCCTCTTACAGTCATAGTATAATAATGGGTGACTTTAATACGTGCCTCCTTAAAAAAGACACTCGTTCCAATTCTCTCTTTCATATCGTAGAATCAACCAATCTCTCCATTCTTGATCTTGGTGCCACTCACCATTTTCCTAACGCAGTTCCTTCCTTGCTTGATCTAATTTTTGTCTCATCTCTTAGTCACGTCGCTAAGCACGGTCAATGCTCAGCAGACGCCTTTTCCTACCATGACCTAATTTTCACATCCTATAAAATTCGCCCCCCTAAGCATAAGTCCAAAACTATTCTGCTTCGCACTTTTGATGGGATGAACATTGATTGTCTTCGAGAGGATGCCAACAACATTGACTGGACGCCTCTGGTTGATTCGTCATCAGTCGACGAACAGGTTGATTTTTTGACTACTGCACTAATTCAGCTTTATGACAGACATGCACCTATTCGAGCTGTGAGGGTTAAGCATCTAATAATATAATAATCCAGCTAAGGTCTGGAAATTTCTCAAAACATTAGGTATCGGGAAAAAGTCTCATGAAACGATTCCTAAAGACATTGAATTAAACTCACTTAATAGTCATTTTTCTACTTCGCCATCAATAGATAGGGCTACTAAAACTGCTACTTTAAGTTATCTTTCTAAACTTCCGATACCTGATTATTCTCCTTTTGTCATACGTCAATTTACTGCTTGTGATGTTAAAAGGAGTGTTATGTCGATTACGTCCAACGCTGTGGGTAGTGACTGTGTCAGCCGTAAGATGATCATTCCCATCCTTGATAACGTTCTTCCGTTCATTCTATACATCCTAAATTTCTCAATTTCTAGTAGTGTCTTTCCACAAGCCTGGAAAGACGCCCAAATTATCCCTTTACCCAAAAAAAACTCGTCCTGCATCTTTTTCTGACTACCGACCTATTTCTATTCTCCCATTCCTATCCAAAGTCCTTGAAAAGCTTGTCCACCATCAACTTAGCTCGTTCCTTTCTAAGTACAATCTTCTGAATCCCTTCCAATCTGATTTTCGTCCTGGTCACAGCACTACTTCTGCACTCGTACATATTTCGGACGATATAAGGTCTGGCATGGAGATGGGGAAGTTAACTGTACTTGCACTACTAGACTTTAGTAATGCGTTTAATACAGTTGACTTCGACATTTTGCTTGGCATTCTCCGCTCGTTTAACATATCTCCATCGGTAATTGACTGGTTTCGTAGTTACCTGTTTGGTCGTCGGCAGCGTATTTCCATTGAGGACTCCTTTTCTTCTTGGTGTGATACCTCTGCCGGTGTGCCACAGGGTGGCGTTTTATCTCCTTTACTTTTCGTACTTTTTATAAATGCTATCACTCAACGACTATCTTCTTTCTACCACTTGTATGCTGATGATCTCCAAATTTACACCCAAGCTCCACTCGTAGAGTTAGCTGATGCCATTAAAGCTATTAATATGGACCTTGCTCGAATTGGTGACTGGAGCGCTGAGTTTGGGCTGAAAATCAACCCTGCTAAGACTCAGGTTATTGTTGTTGGTAGTTCTCGTACTATCTCCAGGATTGATTGGACGGCACTTCCCCAGGTTTCTTTCAATAACACCGTCATACCTTTCAGTCACACTGTAAAGAACCTGGGAATACACATTGACGACACCCTTTCTTGGACTAAACAATTACAGGAAGTTAGTCGTAAAGTATTTGCGTCTGCAGGCTCCTTGAGACGCCTTCGTAATTTTCTTCCCATCTCCACTAAAATTGCAATTGCACAAACTCTCCTTCTCCCTATTCTGGACTATGCTGATGCCAGCTATCTCGACTTGACCCAAAACCAATTGGACAAGCTAGAGCGTCTTCAAAATCTCTGTATCAGGTTTATATTTGGCTTGCGCAAATATGACCACGTTTCTAATTTCCGTGCTCAGCTCAAATGGCTTCCTATTAGGTTTCGCCGGAATCTTCACTTACTTTCTCTACTTTATAATGTGCTATTTAATCCTTTCACACCTTTCTATCTTAAGGAACGTTTTCAGTTCCTCTGTGACACACATTCTAGATCCTTGAGATCATCGGAAAATCTAGAGTTGAGTATTCGTATGCATTCCACTTCTTTCTTTGACAAATCTTTTACCATACAAGCAGCTCGTTTGTGGAATGCATTACCCATAGAAGTGAGGCGTGCTCAAACGCTACCAGCGTTCAAAAGAATGGTGAAGGAGCATTACCTCTCCCTATAACTTTTCCCCTTCTTTCTGAATTATACATGTAATATTTATTAGTATATAATTTTGGTATTGTATGTATTTTATATTATTATGTTCAATTATATGTTTGTACACTGACAGCCCTTAATCTGTCTCCTTTAAGTTTGTCCATCCAAAGGTTGTCTGTAAGAGATCGCCCTGTGCGATAAGACCGCCCATTGTACACTAGTTTAATTTTTTTGTATCTATAGAAATATTGTAAGGTGTACAATAAAGTATATAATAAATAAATAAATAATAAATATTCATCACCACATCGAAGTCCCAGAGGTGTCTATTCTAAATAAAATCACTAAAACGTCTGCACCAGAGAACTTCAGCGTGGCCGAAGATCATCAGCTCATCTGGAGTCAGTTACAGGCTCAGATTGACGAGGTTAAGGAACAGTCGTCTACGGATCTGAGCATTCACGATATTCATCACTATACCGTCGTGTACATCAGTATAGCTTCAGTAATCATATTAAGCGGCGTCGTCGGGTACATCATCAGACAACATCGAAGTGCGGGCAGAGTACCAGAATCGCCGGCCCCCCAGGGCCAGGCGGCTGTCAGGGCGGAGCCAGTGGCAGTAGCGGCGACGGACACAGTGCACAAGTGTAGTGAAGTGTTCACAATCAGTGGTGTAGATAAGGCTACCTCATCAACTTTCGACGATTACGGACATTTATCATGTATCATAGCATAGTCATTTTTAATTAATCTTTTACTTAAATCTATTTATTTATTTATTTATTATATACTTTATTGTACACCTTACAACCTTACTTACTATGTTCTATTTATGCGGGCAGGCTGTACGGAACCGTACATTAATCTAACAACTTACGCTCCGTGCATTCTGCACACACATCAATTATATCAATATTACGCAAATCATTATGTTAAATCTATTTTTATAATAAATCTGTGTTTATCGAACATTCGCGGCTGTCGGTTCATTTTTTAGAAACTGTAGATCATCTAAAACTGTGTCTACATCGCCTCCCAGGGTTCCATCATCGAGATAACAAACATTAAATTTTGAATTTAAGTGCCGAATGATTGGGTAATTGTTGTTTAATTGTTCTGCTATCTATGCGGGCAAAAACAATATGACGAATTTACAATAATTAAATTACCTAACTACATTCCAAAGGACATTGTTCCGGCTCCATACATGTCACGCCTAAGAATCGTTTGAATCGAAAGTGACTTAGATAGACTCTAAATATTTTATGGAATCATAGTAAATCAATATTTACTAACGGACATTGATTGGTTGGCGGCGCCACTGTGCCACTGTTTACATCGTGTCCGCGTTAATTTGAGCTTTAAAAACAGTAAAAGTGACAAAAAATACCGTAACTGTGCTGAATATTTTGTATAAAACCGAACTATAAATGGACAAGTTAAAGTACAAAGTGATTAGTGCGTAAAATTTAAAATATTCCAAAAAACAAAATTTAACGGCAGCAATTTTATATACTTAAGTGTCATTAGGCATTGTGCTCTAAAATAAAGGAAAAAACAAAATGCGTGGTAAAAGTACAACACCTTAAACTGTATAACAAACGTCACGGTTTAAAAACAGTGAAATAAGTGATAACTTTTCTGATATTATAGATCAATAATGGCAAATCATTCTGTTGAATATAGTGAATACAGCACCATCTATTAGAACATATGTTAACAGCAACGCCACAAGAACATAACTAATGACATCTACCGAATGAAAACAAAAGTGCTGGACGTTAGAACTACTTTGCAGTTTGACTTCAATTGGCAACGTGAATTTGGCCGAGTGGAAGAGACCTCTGATTAAGGAACGTCAGTGCGCTGGTTCGAATCCCCTGGAGACAATACACTTTTTGAATTTGTAAAAATTTTCATCTTTAATTTATTCAAACATGGAGGACTATGACAATATCAATACACAACAGCGACGAAGACTAAACTTCAATATTAGCGAAATCGACATGGACGTTTCGTACCTAAGTCCGACAGATACGTCACAACTATCTCCAAACCAACAACTGTCCAAGAGTATAGACGGTACTTTAATCGACACTGCAACATACTCCGAAATGCAAGACAGAATATCAACATTAACAAAAGAACTCGCTACTACACAGGGCGAATTAGAAAACGTAATATTAGAAAATAATGATTTGCGAACAAAAAATAAAAATCTTACTACACAAATCTCCGCTTTAAAGTCACTATGTCACTCCACGACGACTCCTAATAAGCCAAACAGTATGAAAAAGATTACAAGGCGTTTTGTGTTGGCCCAAAAAAGCGACGTATCCTTTACTCCTTCATCGCCAACCTCGACACCTAATACTAAAAGCGACCACATCTATACATCTGCAAATTTACATATTAAACTAAATGACTTGCAGAAACAATTATATGAATTAAGCAAGGAGATAACAAACTTAACAAAACAAATTGAAATACTACAAGTGAAACGGACAACACCAAAGAAAACAAGTACTACACATACTCAGAAATTACCTGCGTATGAAATCAAGAAAAAAGAAAACCCTGCAGACTACAGAAAATTAATTATCCTCGGAGCTCAACAATGTGTAGGCCTCGCCTCAGCTCTCCTGTACTCAAGACAATGAACGCAATATGAGAAGTATGCGATTATAAGCGAAACGAAGCCGAATGCGTTGAGCAGCGAGATAATAAAAAACTATCGAAGTTTAAATCTAGCAACCAATGACAAGCTTGTATTATCTCTTGGTGAAAACGACTACAATCAAAAATCAGTGTTAGCACAAATTCAAAAAATTATAGAGTATTTCAGTTGCAACAAAATTATTATACTAAACATAACTAAAAACAATTATCTAAATGTAAACAAGCTGAATAATTCCATAATGCAAATTTGTAAAAAATACAAAAATTGTTCCTACGTAAATTGTAATAACCTTAATGATATTTGTAAAACTATTAACTATGTTATTGACTGTAATGACTATGACAACAAATTTTTGAAGTTTTCCGAAATTAAGAAAAGTATAAAAATTCTAAGCCAACGAAATAATACACTAAATTTGAATTACAACTGCATATCTAAAAAGGGTACAATACCCTATTATTTTAAAACTAAGATTGTGGAAATGTCGACAAATACTAAGAATAAAACAGTACTAAAATCCTTACCGCAAAAAATAGGGACTATACCGTACTATTTCCCTGTAATAGAAAAGTGTCAAATTGGCCTAACTTCTAAAGACAACAATCTTTTTCGTGTACAATAACCTACGCATACTACATCAAAACATAAATGGACTGCTAGCCAAAAGTGACATGATAACGGAATTTATAGACACTCTTTCAAACAGTGGCAAATATGTACATGTCTTATGTTTTACAGAACATAATATGACGATGAGCGATGTTGATCTTTTGAACATTCCAAATTACACTTTAGCTACCTCCTTTACTAGGCAAAAACGGAACGGTGGGTCTTGTATATTAATACACAACCATATTAGATATACAGAGATAGATTTTGTGAAAGTCGCAAATGTATGCAATGTTTTTGAATGCTGTGCGGTTGAGCTAACGGATCATAAAATTACAATAGTATGTATATATAGAGTACCAGGACTAAACAAAATGGAAATATTCTTTGACAATTTAACTTATATATTAGAACAAATCTGCTATAGAAATAAACATAAAATTATAATCTGCGGTGACTTTAACATTGATATGTTACAAAAAACAAAGTATTCCTCTCTATTTAAACGTCTATTAAAAGAGTTTAATCTTAAAATCGAAATACAGCAACCCACTAGACCCAGTAGTGGTACTTGCCTTGATAATATTTTTCACAATATACGGGGCTGTAATAGTGAGATACTAGAATTAGGGGTATCTGACCATTTAGCGCAACTGATGCAGTTTCCTGTACAACAAACGTGCGCATTGAAATATTATTATGTTCATAAACGTGATTACAGCAAGGAAAACATGTATAAATTTAGGCAATGCATAGGCAGTTTGAGCTTTTCCGATATTTTTGAAGAAAATGACCCCAATGAAAAGTTTAACGAGTTTTTTGACTTATTCAAACTTTTCTACGACCTATGTTTCCCAATAGTAAGATGCAAAATATCGACAACTCATAGACCAAAATGGATCACACCGGGCATTAAAGTCTGCAGCAAAAAAAGACGGTATTTGCTATGGCAATATAGGTTAAACCCAAACAAAGACACTAAAACTGCTTTATCGACATTTAGCGCCAGGTACCGTCGCGTTATCAAACAAACACAAAAAGCGCAAAACAGCTGCTACATAGAAACTAGTAACAATAAGTCTAAAGCTACCTGGAAAATAATAAACAATTTGAAAAGCAACGTACCGAAAACACATATTAACGCTATTGAAGTAAACAACAAATGTATCACAAACCCTCAAAATATTGCGCAAAATTTTAATGATTATTTCACAGACCTAGCTCAATCCAATGTAAATTGTCAAACTTATAATAATACGAATGTTTTAAAATCCCACAAATCTATGTTCATGGAACCAATAGTCCCAAAAGAGATGACAACTATAATAAATAACCTCAAAAATACAAATAGTACAGGGTATGATGACATCAAGACCAGCGTGATCAAATCAGTAGGACCTATTGTAGCACCAGTGTTATGCGATATAATAAATGCTTGTATACACAATGGAGTTTTTCCAGAAGCTCTAAAAATCTCGATTATCAAGCCACTACACAAAAAAGACGATAAAACAAAAATGTGCAATTATAGACCTGTAGCTTTAATACCAATATTTTCAAAAATTTTCGAGAAAGTTATTTACAATAGACTCAACAATTATTTTGAGAAAAACAACATTTTTTGTAAGGAACAAATGGGATTTAGGCAGAACAAAACTATAAATATGGCCGTGTACAATTTCCTTAAAAAGATACACCATAACATGGACAATAGGAAACCAGTTGTAGCAATGTATATGGACATGACGCGCGCTTTTGATTACGTTGACCATAAAATACTATTAAAAAAACTCTATAGCTACGGTATAAGAGGTAATGTACTTGATCTCATGCAATCGTATTTAGAAGGTAGAAAACAGGTTACTCAGATCAGCCAAGTCAACATTAAGACAAAAACTGAAACAATATACTCCTCAAGTACGCGAACAATTTCGTATGGTGTTCCACAGGGGTCTGTGTTAGGTCCATTACTTTTTATCAGCTATATAAATGACTTCCCCAATGTAACCAGTCATCAGATGTGCTTATTTGCAGATGATAGCACTATTGTTTTTGACAAGGGAGATTTTAAAGAAATTGAATCAGACATAAACACAAACCTAGTGTCTATCATAGAATGGTTGAATGCCAACAATCTAAAAATTAATTTGACTAAAACTAAAATAATGGACTTTAAACTTCGACAGAGAAAACCGACACAATATCAAATCAGGTACAAAGGAGACGCAGTATTAGAATCGAACACTACAAAGTTTTTAGGATTACACATTGACAATGATATGACATGGAAAGCTCAAATTGATAGTGTTTGTCTGAGACTTTACAGATTCTCTTATGCCCTTTATATGTTAGGTAAAATCGCAAACAAAACTGCCCTCCTAACGGCATACCATGGGTATGTAGCCTCCACGTTAAGGTATGGACTCATATTTTGGGGTAATGCTGCAAATATATCCTCCGTACTTTTGGCACAAAAAAGATGCATCCGAGCCATCTGCAAATTAAAAACGACAGATACATGTAAGCCACACTTTAGGGATTTAAAGATTCTGACAGTACCGTCGCTGTATATCTATGAGGTTCTGATGTTTGTAAAAACCAATATACACTTGTTTAGTCATGTAGAAAGTCAACGTCGCTCAGATAAGTTAAAAACAACAATCACCAAAACTGCTTTTGCTTATAAAAGTATCTATGCAATGGCACCTAAATTGTATAATAAATTACCTTGTCATATTAGAAACAGTAAGAATAATAATGAATTTAAAAATAATATCTTTAAGCTATTAAATGACAAAGTATATTATTCAGTCAATGAGTATTTGGATGACAAATTTTGATCAATTTTTATAATTTATATTTTTAATTTATTGTGTTTTTTATTTTGCAATCATTTGACATTGTGTATTATTATTCTTTCCTATTTTCATGACATTTTCCCTATTTTATTGAGACAATTTTATAATTTGACATGCATGTACTCGTATCTTTGACATTCTTTTATATCAAATATACTTACTAACATCGTAAGACTGATTTTGTATGCCTATCGGCAGAACATGGTTTGTACAATTGAAGTTTAAAATATTGAAAAACACCTGTAATCACCTATGTTCACAAAATGAATAAATGAATTTGAATTTGAATTTGACACTTGAAAATACAAAAATATTTGCGAGAATAAAAACCATACTAAAACTACCATTACTACATAAGAATCATAAGCCTAAAAGTTATAGTAAGATATATCAATAAGAATAAAAGAGGTTTTCTAGCATGGGCATGGGCGTAGGTAGAGGGGGGGCCGGGTGGGCCGTGCCCACCCTAGAATCTCCTGGGCCCACCCCAGAATTTTTACTAACTAACAATTATGTTTGAAAAAATAAAAAAAAATATAGCTAAGTTCGAGTCGGACTCGCCCATGAAAGATTCCGTATCCAAACATAGTTTAGCGAAAATTAACTTTGTTTTTCATAAATTACCAAGTTCGTTCGTCAACCGTTTGTATAAATGACCAAGATATTATATTTGCGGTTTTTTAAAATGTACTATATCACAAAAATTGATAGCAGCAGCTAGCAGTACCTATCTTGTTCAAATTAATTTTCGTTGTAAATTTGCATTTATACTTCTTTGCACTTTCTTATTTTAAAACTAAGAGGTTATAAATTTTACCACTTTAGAAGTCTATATCTGTCAAACGATTGACTTTAAGAAAAAATGGTTTTAGAAAACTCAATGTGATTTAAAAAAAATTGGCCAAGTGCGAGTCAGACTCGCCCATGAAGGGTTCCGTAGTAACTATAATAAATATAATTTAATATATTTATTTGAAAAAAACTTCTAAATTTCTTAAAACTAGCTTATTTACAATTTTACAACTACGCCAAATAACTTTGTTTTTCATATTTGTATGAATTACAAAGTTATATTTGCGGTTTTAGAAAATATGCTGTATCTCAAAAACCGCTGACCCGATCTCATTCAAACCAATTTTGGTTGAAATATTACATTAAGATATACAGCATATATTTTTTAGATTTTTCACTCCATAATTATAGAAGTTAGAGGGGGAGGACACACATTTGACCACTTTAGAAGCGTATATCTATTATAACACATAGCGTATATCTATTATACACTTTAGAAGCGTATATATATATTTAAACGATTTACTTTATAAAAAACCGGTCAAGTGCGTGTCGGGCCACGCGCAGTGTAGGGTTCCGTAGTTTTTATAACAGCCAAGTGCGTGTCGTATTCGCTGACTGATCGTTTCGTACCATGTTCTAACTAAAAGCCAAACATGACTACCTAACTAATTTGACTTCCTATACAAATCCTCACCTGATCCGACAATTTTGCACGAAAAGGTTTAATTTTTTTTTAGAGATTTGTATAAAACTTGTTATAGCCGGTGTTTTGAATTTAAATACGGACATAGAGCTACACTACTCAATCGTCACAAGAAGCTAGCACGATACAACTGGCGCTTAGCGCCATCTATCGACATTTCTGTAGAGTTGTTCGAAATTTTCGAGTCAAATACAATTGGTCGACTATTACTCGTAAACTTGTAAAGCCCACTTATGTGTGATAGTTTTCCTTTAAATTTCGTTATATATAGGTACTACTGCCGTGACATTTGAATTTCTAACTGCAACCGTTTAGTTGATAGAGGGGGGACACTTGACTCTAACGAAAATTGGTACTTTAAAGCTTGATAAGTCACGAACGGTTTACTTAATCAAAAACGGTCTTACCAAACCCCTAATATTTTTGAAAGACCTATCCAACGATATCCCACACTATGGGAAGAACGAAAAAAAATAATTATCATCCCACTTTACATGTATGGGAGGTACCCTAAATAATTGTTTTTTTCAAAATTTTATTTTACCACTTTTTCGGCGGCATTAACGTGTATACTCAGGCCAAAGTACAACTTTCTAGTACCAATAGTTTTTGAGCTAAACCGCGGACAGACGGACAGACAGACGGACATGGCGAAACTATAAGGGTTCCTTGTTGACTACGGAACCCTAAAAAGTGGTTCTAGAAACCTCAATATCATTTTTAAAGACCTGTCTATAGATATCACACACGCATAGGTTTCATGAAAAAAAAATATTTTCAGTTTCCGTTCCATGTATGGGGAGGCCCCCCTTTAATTTAAATATTTTTTATTTTTATCCATAAAATCGGAAAGCGGTTCACCGAATACATCTACTTACCAAGTTTCACATGTATAGTCCTAACAGTTTCGGAATAAAATGGCTGTGACATACGGACGGACGGACAGACAGACAGACAGACAGACGGACAGACATGTCGAAACTATAAGGGTTCCGTTTTCTGCCATTCGGCTACGGAACCCTAAAAAACATCTCCTAGACAGACACCACACATTAGTTCCATGAATGGGTAAGCCCCCTTTACTTTATTATTTTATTTTATTTTGCATAAAAACATATAAACCGGTTCAGAGAATACAAGTTTCAACTTTTTAGTCTTAATAGTATCTGAATAAAAGAATTACTTATATTTTTACCTAATTACATTAAGGGTTCCGTAGTAAATATAATAATTTAATATAATATATTTATTTGACAAAAAAAGCCTTACAAACTTCTTAAAACTAGCTTATTTACAATTTTTACAACTATGCCAAATAACTTTGTTTTTCATGGTGTTTGTTTGAATTACAAAGTTATATTTGCGGTTTTTGAAAATATGCTGTATCTCAAAAACTGCTGACCCGATCTCGTTCAAACTAATTTTGGTTGAAAGTTTACATTAAGCATTTTTTTTTTTTTAGATTGTCATTCCATTATTATAGAAGTTATAGGGGGAGGGACACACATTTTACTACTTTGAAAGCGTATATTTTTAAACGATTAACTTTATGAAAAAGTGGTTTTAGAAACCTCAATGTCATTTTTAAAAACCTGTCTATAAATACCACACAAGCATAGATTTTATGAAAAAAATATTTTCAGTTTCAGTTCCATGTATGGGGAGCCCCCCTTTATTTTTAATATTTTTTATTATTTTTCTTAAAATCGGAAAGCGGTTTATAGAATACATCTACTTACCAAGTTTAACATGTATAGGCCGAATAGTTTCGGAATAAAATGGCTGTGACATATGGACGGACGGACGGACGGACGGACAGAGAGACAGACAGACATGACGAAATTATAAGGGTTCCGTTTTTTGCCATTCGGCTACGGAACCCTAATTAAAAACAAGCGGCTCCCAATACAATGTGCTGATTTTTTTTTCTATCCTATACGTGCGGGGTGTGTTTAGATAGATATTTAATGAATGACATTAAGGTTCATAAAACGATTTTTTCTTGAGGTCAATCGTTTATCAATCGTTTATGAGGTCAATAGTTTATAAAGATAGGTTCTAAATCGATTAATGTTCAAAGTAAATCGTTTTAAAGATACTCGTAGATCAAAATTTTAAAATAAAAGAACGTGCAATCTAAAAACAAGTTATAGTCAGCAGTTTTTGAGAGATATAGCACATTTTCAAAAACCCCGAACATTACTTTGTCATTTATACAAAAACTAACATTTGCACGCGACTTCGTTCGCGTGGAAGGGTTTTCCCGCGTAAAATCTCGATCCCGTGGGAATTTCGGGATAAAAACTATCCTATTTCCTTCCCAGAGTCCTAAACTTTTCCCCTGCCAAATCTCATCTAAATCGGTTTAGGTGTGAAAAGGTAACAGACAGACAGACAGAGTTACTTTCGCATTTATAATATTAAAGTATGGATTACGAAAAACCAAGTAATTTATTGCTGCTACGGAACCCTTCATGCGAGTCCGACTCGCAGTTGGCCACTTTTTAGGGTTCCGCAGCCGAATGGCAAAACACAAAACCCTTTTAGATTCGTCATGGCTCTCCGTCTGTCTGTCCGTTTGTCACAGCCACTTTATTCCGAAACTACTAGGATTACAGAGTTGAAACTTGTTGAGTAGACGTATTCTGTAAACTCGTGCAGAAAAGAAGGAATATTGGATCGAATTGTGATATGAAGAAAAGTGCAAATACAATGGCTGACCCCAGGTCAAACGCCGTAATAGCTTCCTAAGGCAAAGCTTACCAATAAAAAAATAGTGGTAACTGTTTCGTTCTGTGATGCTAGAAAATATATTCCGAAATGGCTTAAGCATTATGTCATCCAAGCCATCTGCGAAAGATGGCATTCTTATGAAAAGCCACATAATCTAGGAAAAATGATTGAAGACCTAAACCATCAAATGTCATTCAAATTTCGATTAAAAGAGCATTACCTTTCCTCTTAACTGTGTTAATTATTTATGTATATATTTATATTATAGGTTTATATATTCTATCATTATGTATGTATTTAAGTATATGTTATTTTTATTGCACTATAAGTATGTGTAGGTATATTTCATATTTTGTTTTAGACTTCACATATTCATGTATATTTTTCTTCTTGTTCTCACACACTATTGTCTACATTTCTTTTCCACTTCTCCTTTCGCAGGTCTGCTGGAAGAAATTTCTTAAGAAATAAGCAGTACCTTTGTACTCAAATATTATAATTATGTTGTATCCTAATATATTTTACTGTGTGTACATAAATAATAAAATAAATAAATAAACAAACTAAACTATTATCCAATAGCGAAAACCTAGAGATCAAAATTAATAACCATTCTCTTGAGTATGTGGAAGAATATGTTCATCTAGGGCAGAACATTTCATAGAAAGACCAATCCACTAAAGAGATCAACAAAAGAATAACTACCCGCTGGAAAAAATATTGGACTCTAAAGGAGGTAATGAAATCCACTGAAATAAGCAGAGAAATGAAAAGGAAAGTTTTTGATACATGTGTATATCTCCCCTGCCTCACCTATGGCTGCATCATAGAGACAGTCTAGTGTACTGCCACAGAGCAATGGAAAGGAGCATGATTGGCTTCAAGAGGCAAGACAGCCAAAAGAGAGTTGCAGATATACTAGAAAGTGGAGAAATATCGTAACTAACTGGTATTCACGAGATGGTAAAAGAAACAGAGGAAGGCCAGGGAAGACATGGGTGGATGAGTCAAGACAAACCACCGGGCCCAACTAGAGGACAGTTGCCAAAAATAGACAGCAGTGGAAGATGTTAAAAGAGACCTATGCCAATAAGCGCACTGAACTTAGACATACTATAAACTTAAAAGTTAGCGAAACAGGAAAGTTCAGGAAGAAAAGGCTGATTGATTGATTGAACTGATTAGTAGTCTATTCGTAGTGTTTTTTACTATAGCGTTCTCAGGTCTGATTTGGCAATAACAGCAGTGTTGTAAATAGTTTTAATCTCCATACGTTAATCCTCTTATGTTGTATCTTAGCAACTGTTGTTGTCTGTCAGTTTTAA
Source organism: Tholera decimalis (assembly GCA_943138885.2). Taxonomy (NCBI): domain Eukaryota; kingdom Metazoa; phylum Arthropoda; class Insecta; order Lepidoptera; family Noctuidae; genus Tholera; species Tholera decimalis. The sequence goes on from OW964556.2 coordinate 21,773,571, forward strand.
GAAAATGTCCTTTTGATTTTTATGATCTTACTAAATATATATATATCTGCGCATATCTCTGAAGCTCCCTTTCGTTTTATTTCCAACAGGTTTTGGGCCCAGTCCATAGCTTTGTTGACGCTAAATTTGTAGGGAGTGAGTAGAATTTGTTTCTTCTCAAGATGCAGAAAAGTGAAACGGTCACCATACAAAAATTGATGGGCCAATCCAACTATGGAACATGGTCGATTGCAATTCAAATGTTTCTAATAGATCATGATTTATGGGATTGTGTTGGAGAAACATTTATTGTAGACACAGAAGCTGAGAAAAAGCGAGATGCCAAAGCACGAGCTAAAATATGCCTATTAGTTGCTGAAAACGTGTACCCCCTCATAACTAACTCTAAGACGGCACGTGTGACATGGTTAGCTCTGCAGAAAGCATATGCAGATGCCGGTTTGATGAGGAGGCTCTCCCTTTTGAGAAAGATGTTCAGTTTGAAACTGTCAAGTTTTCAAAATATGGAAGCATATGTCACTGAAGTACAAGCAACTCAACAAGCCTTGCATAGCATTGGAGCAGCTTTAGACGACGAATTTGTCGGAATCATCATGTTGGCAGGTTTGACAGATTCATATAATCCATTAGTGATGGCAATCGAGCATTCTGGTGTGAAAATAACAACGGAGTCGATTATATCAGCGCTACTAAAGGAGGGTCAAAGCCAGCAGTCAACTGATGTTCAAAAGATTGATGATTCAGCATTGGTGACTGATACAGCTGCAAGCGGCAGTGGAGGACGGAATCGAAGAGAAGAGATTATTTGCCATTCTTGTAAGAAAAAGGGTCACTATAAGTGGCAATGCAAGCAGTTTAAGGTCAAGCGGCAAGATAAAAACTCGACCGCAAATATGTTGGCCAGTAATAATGTTAAATCGGACTTTTTAACTTTTTTATCTGCTCCAGGTAGCAGTGGTAGTTGGGTTATTGATTCTGGCGCTACGTCTCACATGACGCCTAATCGTACACTTTTGATTCCGGCTAAATCATGTTCCAAAATAATAACATGTGCAAATAATCAAAAGATAGTTTCGATCTCTGAAGGTCCTGTGAAACTGAGCCTGCGTCATGAGGGTCGTAAGTTGGGAATAAAATTAGATGATACTTTAGTCATTCCTGAATTAATAACCAATTTGATGTCCGTAAGTAAGCTTGCAGATCAAGGTAAAGTTTGCATTTTTGATAAAGATTATTGTAAAATTTTCGATTCTAATGTATTTGTAGATGGTAAACTGCGCACCACGTAGAAACGGTCTTTATGTCGTAGATTCGGATAGTGATGGGGCAACGGTCTTTTTAGAAGGTAAGGGTTCAGAAAATTTCAAACTGTGGCACCGTAGGTTGGGCCACCTATCTGCTCCTCAAATGGAGATTTTGAAAAAGATTGTCATGGGCCTACACTATGATAAAAGGGTTAAGAAAGATCCTTGTGTTCCTTGCAGTCAAGGGAAGCAGTGCGTGCAGAAGTTTGCTAGAAAAAAGAAAGGTTTCAGAGCTTCTGATATTCTGGAATTAGTTCATACTGATGTAGCTGGTCCTGTCAATGTTGAGAGTTATGGAGGTAATAGATATTTTCTATTGTTTGTCGATGATTTCAGCCGAAAGATTTTTGGATATATTTTGAAATCAAAGGATGAAGTGCTACAGAAGTTTAAAGAGTTTCAAGCTCTAGTAGAGAACCAGACCGGTAAGAAGCTTAAGCGGCTGAGAAGTGACAATGGGACAGAGCATACTAATAAGGCTTTCCAGGCTCATTCAGCCAAGTGTGGGATAGTCCATCAGACAAGCGTCCCCTACACATCACAGCAGAATGGTGTAGCGGAGAGGAGTATTCGCACGATTACTGAGATGGCAAGATGTATGCTTCACGATAGTAATCTTAATAAGAAATTTTGGGGAGAAGCAGTTGTTACTGCGATTTATTTAAAGAATCGATCGCCGACTATGGCTCTTGTGAGAAATGTTTCCGAAGAAGTCTGGACAAACTGCAAGGTGGACGTATCAAACTTGAGAGTATTTGGCTCTACAGCACAGGTACTTATAAAGGATGGTAGTCGAAAGAAGTTCGACTCGAAGACCCGTGAGCTTGTCTTCGTTGGTTATAGCGAAACCACAAAAGGGTATCGATTTGTTGACTTAAACAATCCGCGCCGAATAATAACCGCACGTGATGCTGTTTTTAATGAGATGACTAAGACAACCAACCTGGAGGATGAATCGCTAAGTGGTAAGCATTCTAATGCGACTTCTAAGATAAAGTCAGTCGAAGTAAAAATTCCTTTGTCTGCTAAGTTGGACTCTGATGAGGAGAGAAGTAGTAGAGAATTAGAAGAGTCAGGGACGACGACGTCAGCAGAAAATACTACTGAAGAATATTTTCATGACTCTTTGGATTCGGAGTTTCCAAATCCAGTGGTGAATCCTGAACCAGTGGGGGAAGAGCAGCCTGTTGCTAGGCTTCAGGATTCACAAACCTAAAAGATATGATGACATGGTATATAATTACCACATACAAAACGATCTAAACCCAAGCTCGGTTATAGAAGCGATGGAGCGATCCGATAGGGATTTATGGAAAAAGGCCATGAAAGAAGAATATGACTCCCTGATGGAAAATAAAACCTGGGAATTAGTTGATCGTCCAAAGGACGTTAACGTTGTAAAATGCAGATGGCTATTCAAATTAAAAATTGGTGCTGATGGCACAGTCCAACGGCACAAAGCCCGACTCGTCGCGAAGGGGTATTCGCAAAAGTTTGGAGAAGATTACACAGAAACTTTTGCTCCCGTTGTTAAGTTATCTTCGATTCGTTTACTGCTGGGTTTGTCTGCAGAAATGAACTTAAAGGTGCACCATATAGACGTTACCACAGCGTTCCTTAACGGTGATTTGGAGGAAGATCTGTATATGGAACAGCCTGACAGTTTTGTCTGGAAGATTAACCAGGGCAAAGTATGTAAGCTGAAAAAGGCAATATATGGCCTTAAACAAGCTGCACGTTGCTGGAACGTGAAGGTACATGACCACATTATTAAAAGTGGATTTTCTAGGTCAAATTATGACTCTTGTGTTTACATTAAAAAGGGGAAGGACTCCATTCTTGCTATTGCATTATACGTCGATGATTTTTATATTTTTGGAAGTCTATTGAAGGATATTGAGGACACCAAGAAGGCAATAGCAAAGGCTTTCAAGATAAAAGACTTGGGAGAGGTAAAAGATTGTTTGGGTATCAATATTTCTCGGACTGATGGGGAGATTCACCTTTCTCAGGCCAATTTTGTGAAGAAGATCCTAGAAAAATATGGAATGCAAGATTGCAAACCCGTAGTCACTCCAATTGAGCCTAACCTACGGCTTGCAAAAGGGGAGAAGACTGAGGATCTTCGCTACCAGGAAATAATGGGTTCTCTTATTTATTTGTCCTGTGGTACAAGACCGGACATAACATTCGCTGTCAGTTATTTAAGCCAATTTAACTCGTGTTGGTCAAACGAACACATGGTGGCACTGAAGAGGGTACTAAGGTACCTGAAAGGTACTATTAATTATAAATTATCTTTTAAAAAGACTGGTAAACCGTTGGTTGCGTATGCCGACGCAGATTGGGGGAGTAATGCGGATGGGCATTCGTTTACCGGCTATGTTCTTATTTTTGGTGGTGCTGCAGTGTCATAGCAAGCACACAAACAGCTATGTATTGCGCTGAGTACAGCTGAAGCTGAGTACATCGCTATTTGTGAGGCTTCCAAAGAAGTAGTTTGTGTGAAGGGTCTTTGTGAAGAACTGACAGGAAATTTTGTAACTATTGATATGTTTAGTGATAGCCAAAGTGCCAATAAGATGGTCTATAATCCTATTGGTAAAAGGTCAAAACATATTAATATAAAATACCACTATGTTAAGGAGTTAGCTGAATCCAAAGTGATATGCATCAAATACTGTGAAACTGGTTCTATGCCAGCTGATGCCCTAACTAAAGGTTTGGGCAGTGTTAAGTTTAAGTTTTGTTTGCAACGTATGGGGATTCAGTGGGGTGTTGTAAATAGTTTTAATCTCCATACGTTAAACCTCTTATGTTGTATCTTAGCAACTGTTGTTGTCTGTCAGTTTTAAGAAAATGTCCTTATGAAGGCCAGGGAAGACATGGGTGGATGAGTCAAGACAAACCACCGGGCCCAACTAGAGGACAGTTGCCAAAAATAGACAGCAGTGGAAGATGTTAAAAGAGACCTATGCCAATAAGCGCACTGAACTTAGACATACTATAAACTTAAAAGTTAGCGAAACAGGAAAGTTCAGGAAGAAAAGGCTGATTGATTGATTGAACTGATTAGTAGTCTATTCGTAGTGTTTTTTACTATAGCGTTCTCAGGTCTGATTTGGCAATAACAGCAGTGTTGTAAATAGTTTTAATCTCCATACGTTAAACCTCTTATGTTGTATCTTAGCAACTGTTGTTGTCTGTCAGTTTTAAGAAAATGTCCTTATGATTTTTATGATCTTACTAAATATATATATCTGCGCATATCTCTGAAGCTCCCTTTCGTTTTATTTCCAACAAGCAGATGTTTACTGCCGAACTTCGAACAATGATGGTGAAACTAGCATTGAAAAAGCCCTAACTCTTGCATTGATCTTCACCATTATTACTCCATGATAACGCATGACAGCGCACACTGCACAAGAAACCGTTGTAACTCTGCAGGAGCTGCGGTTAAAGCATACGTCATCTTTCGTACTCGCCAGACCTTGCTCAAATGGACGTCTATTTTGTGATTTTCAAGTTCCCAAGAGAAGGTACTAAATCAATCAATCAATGTATTTATTTTCATAAGGTTGTTACAGTCTGTTACATAATATAATTTACAATTAAATGAGGAACAATTATAAATAAGTAACAATTATAAGTGGCTTCGGTGGCCTAGCTAGGTTACGTAGTAACCTGTAGTCCCTGCTTGTGTAAATGCTTTCACACAATTTTTCAAATCTAGATCCTGAGAGTTCTATCGCAAAGGCATAAAATATATATAACCTTCCAATAAAATACAACAATTTATAGATAATGAGTGTATACTTGAGATACTTTGATTCAATAAGTATGTAACATTTTAGAAAATAAAAACGAGTTTTAATGTTTCAGTACAAATCAGCAATTTCATACATTACTATAACAACAAAGTTATTTATCGCTAGATCTATACTCGCCACTACAGAACCCTTTAATGGCGAGTACGACTCGCAATTGGCCATTTTTTTTGCGAATATGATTCACTTTTCAGATTATTTTCGTTTACACTACTGTTGCGCTACATGGTATATTAATTCATGTTAAATTTTTTGACTCGTACAGTAAGCATTAACGAAACCTGAATAGGAGATTATCGCTTCTACCACTTTTTATTAAAAAAATTTTTGGATGAAAAAATCATCGAATGACATCTCCCGTTCTGCGTTGTTCGCCATCCGCAAGCCAGCGCCTATAGTGTCCGGAGATCGGCTGTCGACGCCCGCGTCGGCTGGTGCGTGAAGAACCCCTCGCCCCGCACAATGGTCTGAACCAGCGCCGGGCGTGAGAGGTCTCCGCCACCGACCACCTCCACGAGAACACGGCGGTGCTCCGCCCAAGCTGGGCACACCTCCTCAGTATGCTCCACCGTGAATCGCTTCTACCACTGGGGAGACCACTGGGGGCCAGGCCCCCCCCTGGAAAATATCTCTAGATACGCCAATGAGCATGGGCAAAACAATATGTACCTATATTCAATAACAGTTTTTAGGGTTCCATAGTCAACAAGGAACCCTTATAGTTTCGCCATGTCCGTCTGTCTGTCCGTCTGTCCGCGGTTTAGCTCAAAAACTATTGGTACTAGAAATTTGTAATTTGGCATGAGTATACACGTTAATGACGCCAAAAAAGTGGTAAAATAAAATTTTGAAAAAAAAAACAATTATTTAGGGTACCTCCCCTACATGTAAAGTGAGATGATAATTTTTCTTTTTTCGTCCTTCCCATAGTGTGGGATATCGTTGAATAGGTCTTTCAAAAATATTAGGGGTTTAGGAAGACCGTTTTCTGATTAAGTAAACCGCTCGTGACTTATCAAGCTTTAAAGTACCAATTTTCGTTAGAGTCAAGTGTCCGCCCCCTCTATCAACTAAACGGTTGTAGTTAGAAATTCAAATGTTATGGCAGTAGTACCTATATATAACGAAGTTTAAAGGAAAACTATCACACATGAGTGGGCTTTACAAGTTTACGAGTAATAGTCGACCAATTGTATTTGACTCGAAAATTTCGAACAACTCCATAGAAATGTCGATAGATGGCGCTAAGCGTCCGTTGTATCGCGCTAGTTTCATATTTAAATAAGTTTTATAAAAAAAAACTTTTTAACAAAAAAATACCGACTCCCAAAAAACCACTAGGTACAATGTGAAAATAACTTTAATTTCAGAAGATGGTGTCTTTGGATCTGTTTATAATTTATCTAAGTTACAATAGCCTAATATCAACTTGATCATCACCTTTTACAAAATATTGCTTTTCCCGATGCAGGGGCGTTAATTGTTGAGGAGTTCTCCTGGTATTTCACCATCAGCTCCATTTCACCATTCACATTGTGACGACCATAAATTGCTTAGCAACCATTTTAAAGTAATCAAACCGCAACTCGTGAAATACTTATTATTGAGTAGTTCCGGTGGCCATCTGTGATCTTCTTCATCAGTTCCGCTTCACCAAATGGTGCTTTCTGAGAGCAAATGCACAAGTTACTATAAAAAATACCAAAATCGCTATACGATTGCCTTTAAAATTTGAGGATTTCCTTCGATTTCCATGAGATCCCTTCATCAAATTCTAATTTGGTGACAATGTTACTACTTCGAGAGCATACCATTTCAAACGAAAAAATAATTTTCTAAATCGATCCACAATATTGACGGAGTAATCGGTGCACATACATAAAAAAAAATATATTATATATACGTGACGAATTGATAACCTACTCCTTCTTTGGAAGTCGGTTAAAAAACAGTTTCTGTCCAGTAAAATTATAGTTAGTTGTGTTTAAGTAATTAAATTAGTTGAGGATTGTGTCAAACCAGTCTCATTTTTCAGTTTTATGTAACAATTAGTACTTCTTTTCTAACTAGATGGCGTTGTCGTCGAATTATATCTCACAATGGTTTCGTTACCGCCAAAACTATAAGTAGGTAGTTATGAAAATTATTAAGTTTTTACCCCGACCATAAAGCAAGTGCTGAAACGCCATTCAGTGCGTTACTTCACCTCTGCTGAAAACCACACAAACCCCCTGATCGTATCGGCCGCCCGATACAGACCCTCCAATATTTCTCGGGTTCGTCGCCCGCGTAACGTCCTAGACGAGCCCGACGACCCCACCACCATCCGACAAGAGAGCAGTAGGGAAACTAGCACTCTTAGAAAATACAGAAATAAAACGCGTTCCGTATTCCGGCCTCGCCGACGAGGCCCATCGCGACGTCCACGTACTTGTAACGGAAACTCTCCCCGACCTTTGCCAAACAAGCCAGCCCGCGATGCTGAGCCAGTAGCGATAAATAACCCCTTAAATAATATGGACCCAGCCTGTCCCTTTGCTGCCCTCCACCAACGACCACGCTATGCCGAGGCCCGTACTCCACAGGGAGTGCCCTTAGCGTACGGTTGTTTAAAATGTAATTCTAGTTTGTAAGCCCTGGCTGGGGGCCTTTAATTTTAGTGGTCAGCACAGGATCGCCCGGCTGAGTAGTGACCAGCCTTAGTGTACTGAAATACGAGTGGCCCTATAAAAAAAAAAAGAGTTTTTGTTGATCGCCCGGTTAAGTAGTGACCAGCCTTAGTGTGCTGAACTACGAGTGGCCCTACCTAAAAAAAATTAAGTTTTTGTGATTGTGTGTAGAAAAAAAAGTTCTTGAGATTGTGTGTAGAGGCTAGAGATAAAATTGAAATAGTTGAATTGTGAAATTCATAATCAAGTCTCGTTGAGTGTAGGAATTTGGAGATTGAAATAGTAATAATAGAATATATTTAAATTCAAAACACCGGCTATGACAAGTTTTATTTATACAAATCTCTAAAAAAAATTAAAACTTTCCGTGCAAAATTGTCGGATCAGGTGAGGATTTATATAGGAAATCAAATTTGTTAAGTAGTCATGTTTTTAGTTAGAGCATGGTACGAAACGATCAGTCAGCGAATACGACATGCACTTGGCTGTTATAAAAACTACGGAACCCTTAACTACGCGTGGCCCGACACGCACTTGACCGGTTTTTTTTTATTATCAATATTTCTCACTAATATTATCATCTAAGAACTGTGCAAGGGGTTCAAATTACCCGAAATATTCCGAATTTTATCAATTTCTGATTTAATCCCGACATCCTTCCGTATTTCCTGAAATCGTGGAAAAATCCCGTAAATCGGCAACACTAGATGGCAAATAGACATTTTTTACAGCACCACGCATTCGTCAATCTTGACCCAACTTTTTATTTTGAATTTATTTATTTGAAGTGTCCGTGAAATACTAAAATATGTTTCGCGCAGTATAAAAAGAAATGATAATTATCATGTAATTTATATTCACATCGGTTATATAGGCCAAAATCGAACAATGCATGAATTGTAATCGTGGCAAAATTAATTAACTGTGGCGAATGTACAACAACCCCAATGTCTATATATATGAAAATGCCGATGCATATATTAACAAAAATACCACCCACACGTTACCTCCGTAAACCTCTTTGTTCGAATACCTAACATACTTGCAGAGATAGCTTATCTTCTACGTCACCAGATTATCTTCTCTATAAACTTCGTTTCAAGTGATAAATACAATCAGAAATCAATTAAGATTCTTGTTCAATTGTTCTCATCTTGTAGTGCATAACAAGCAACAACTTGTAAAACAAAAGAATTTCGCAATATAGTGCAAGCCACTTATAATGATTTTATTCGTAACGATTCTTTGCTTCCTTGTGAGTTCTTGTTACGCCCGGCCAAATTATGACGAGTTGCAAGCACAAAATGTGGTGACGGTTCCGACGAATTGTCCTGAAGGGCAAAAATGGGTGAACGGAGCCTGTCGTGAGATTTGGAGTGCTACCATTCAACCGGCTAACATTGTCACGGTGCCTACTAACTGTCCCCCTGGCCAATCATTTATTAATGGACAGTGCCGCGACGTTTGGATTAGAGCCCCGACAGCAGTGAGCAAACGCAGGTGAGTTCCATAATATTATGTTTTTGTGGCAATCCCACGCAAAGCGTGAAATGAAATGAAATATTTATTTTTGTAAATTGGTTACGAATAACACTTTTACACGTCATGTTTTTTGCGTGTTATGTTTAGCTAGATGAGGCCGATAGCTACAGGTTGATATAACGAAGATAAGATAGCTACTATATTTATCTAAGATGTACCTAAACATCGGCACCTGATGGATTTCTTTAATCAAGTTAACTTAGAAGTACCTAATTTAGAATGTACGTATAGTTTAACCTAGCAGTTTATGCTTATAAATATGTCAATAAAATACATACCTATTTGCTTTGGATTGGCCATGATAAACGTTTTTGCAGAGGTCATAATTATTTTTAAATGCAACATTTGGAATGGCTGCTTAAATTGAATTAAAACTTAATCTTACTTAAGCATGACCATGATAAATACAAACTGAAGCTTGCACTTTCTTATTAACAATTATCATATCAATAATTTGCTTAAATAAATATAATGAGCGTTAATTTCCTCTTTCCTAAGCATATTCAAGACTTGATAGCTACTGTGCAATTAATTAACCATATTCGGTTGAAAAGTACCTACATGTACCAATTTTTACATAAGTATGGGAAAATGGGAAGAAAAATTAATTTTGCTGATAGAGGTGGTGGCTAATTATAGCAAAAAATATTAGAGCGCAGTCCATTACAAATAGGGCTTTCAGTCTCGATGCATTACTGAGTCCCGGGAAAAAAAAAACGAGACTAGGTGTGGTCTCGAAATACCCGGGAAAAACGAGACTTTCGAGACTATTTCAAAACTAGGTTTCATATTTATAAGCTATGCAATTAGAGAGTCAAATCAAGATATTTTAATCAAGTAATTACTTTCATAAACAAATGCAAATTAAAAAAAAAACATTTGTTATAGTTTTTTTTTTTTTCATTTTTGTAGTGGGCACGTAAAAAACAAAGGGCATTTAACCCTAATTTTGTTACAAAAGGAACCCGCATTAGAAAAAGCTCTTTCTGCTTGTACGCTAGAGGGATACTACTTAGTACCACTTCGCGCTTTCACAATGAAAGGGGATAGAACCTATCTGGTGTATCTACGTCACCATTTTGTTTTCTTTTTTAATCGTGGTGCATAATGAAAGTGTGGTATGCATGGCTAGAGGAACAAAAAATATCCAGTAACACGGTACCCCAAAGTGCCACGTAAACGTTTGAAGGTAAACATCGACATATAACTTCAACAAAAATCATTAAAAATAGACTCATTACGCGTCCATACACTTACTAGTATTTAGCTTATTAGTCTAGCAGTACGACAAAACCGCTACTATAATTAATTATTTGCCTACTAAATCGCATCGCATCGCAATAAAACGCATGTCAAAGAATTCCACACGTGCGTGTTCGCTGTCTTTCATCCCACCGTATTATAAAATGAACAATAAGTGTTTTGGTACATGTCTTTCTTTGGTACATGGATTAGGCTCGGCATCTAGAACTCCTATCCAACCTCCTGCTGAATTTATGGATTATGTAGTATAGCAGTATTTATGATACATGTTAGATATATCGCACCTTTAAAGTAAAACCGTTACTATACGAAATTATCAAACTTTACAGGAGAGCCAATATTTGAAACAGTTCAGTATCTTAATTTAGTCTAGGTAAGTCTAAGTACAAGTACTTTATGATTTCTTATGAGTTTATATGATAGATATCTGTTTACTGTATACATGTGCTTTAGAATAATTTTTCTTTATTTACTTACAATAAATATTTTTTAGATTTATATTTTGTTTGGTAACGATATGATTTGACGCTAGATGGCGAAAAAGACGATATTATGGAATAATTACAAGTTTAACCTGTAGTTTACATATATTTTAAATTGATGGTATAAATAACTCAATTCGTGAAAATTTTCGTTTAGTAACGGTTTTACTTTAAAGGTGCGATATTATAAATCTTTAAAATGTCACATCTTAGTATAAATATTCACTTATGTTTGATATCATACTTACAGTTATAAATAAATGTTAACGTAAATGACATACCTTTTGCCTTTTGTTTAACTACTGCTTAAAAACGTTTTCAAACTGAGTAACATGTCACATGACCCGCCGATTGCGATGCGATTTAGTGGATAAATAATTATTTGTAGTAGTATTCTCGTGGTCCTAGTAGCGTGTAATGTACCTACTCTCTTTTAATAAACATTAGTAATCATAATCAACCTGGGAACGATTATTTAGATACAATCTGATGCTTATAGACACGTAATAAGTCTACTTTTAATGATTGTCGTTGTAGTCATATGTCGATGTTTACCTTCAAATATCTCGGTAATGTGACATTTTGAGGTAGAACGTTACTGATATTTTTTGTTACATACATGCCACTTTCAGTATACGCCACAATTTTTAAAACAAAAACAAAATGGCCGTGGGTCGACATGCCAGTCTTCATACAAAAAGTTCGAACCCCTTTCAATTTAATCAGAATAGTTCCATAATTCAATCTATATTGCAATCATAATTAGCTCACATGGACCCTTTCGGGCACAGCAATTTACATTTATAATATGTAGACAAAATCTGTGTTATTTGTCAATAAGGTTATTCAGCCTCCACAAATAATACTAAGCTTTACTCTATGCTCGATCGTGCTGCCATTGCCATATCCATAATAACAATAATAAAATTGACTGTTGGTTTAATAAATTATTTAATACAGTTTTTATGTTACTGAAGTCTCAAAAGTCTCGTTATTCCCGTGACCGAAGATGTTAGTCTCGAGTCTCGAAAATACTAAAAAATCGTCGAGACTCTCGAAATTTTCGAGACCGAGATTCCCGGGATGAAAGCCCTAATTACAAACTGTTTAACACCTCTTTCTTTATATTTCAGGATGCAGAACTACAATTTGGGCTATCAACGAGACATGAACGACAGAAGAATTGTTTCAGTACCAGATCTGAAGTGCCCAGACGGTTACAAACGCGACCAACTTGGAAATTGCCGTAAGATCCTGTATTCGTAATGCACAAGAACACTGTAGCATCTTCAGGGATGAACTCTTTACCCTTTATAATGTCAGTAAAACTTAAAATAAAAAGGACCTAACAATAAAATACATATAATTTTATTACTGCAAACTTTTATCATATTGTATTGTTATTAACTAAGCTTTTATAAAGAATACTAGCTGACCCGCCACGACTTCGTTCGCGTGGTATCCTACCCCTACCCTACCCTACACCTACCCTACCCTACCCCTACCCTTCCCCTTCCCTACCCCTATAATACCCCTACCATACCCCTACCCTACCCCTACCCTACCCTTACCCCACCCCTACCATACCCCTACCCTACCCCAACCCCTAACCTACCCTACCCCTACCCTTCCCCTTCCCTACCCCTATAATACCCCTACCATACCCCTACCCTACCCCTACCCTACCCCTACCCTACCCCTACCCTACCCCTACCCTACCCCTACCCTACCCCTACCCTACCCCTACCCTACCCCTACCCTACCCCTACCCTACCCCTACCCTACCCCTACCCTACCCCTACCCTACCCCCACCCTATCCCTACCCTACCCCTACCCTATCCCAACCTACCCGTACCCTACCCCAACCTTACACCTACCCTACCCATACCCTACCCCTACCCTACCCCTACCCTACCTCTACCCTACACCTACCCTACCCCTACCATACCCCTACCCTACCCCTACCCTACCCCTACCCTACCCCTACCCTACCCCTACCCTACCCCGACCCTACCCCTACCCTACCCCTACCCTACCCTACCCCTACCCTACCCCTACCCCTACCCTACCCCTACCCTACCCCTACCCTACCCCTACCCTACCACTACCCTAGCCTACCCTACCCCTACCCTACCCCTACCCCACCCCTACCCTACCCCTTCCCTACCACTACCCTACCCCTACCCTACCTAGGGGTAGGGCTTGGTATTACATGGATCTCACAACTTTTTACGGTAGAAGAATTGAGTTGCGAGACTTGGTTTTTTTGACAAGTATTGTTTTTATGGGATCTCATTTTTTTTGTAGATAGTTTTGCTTCTAGGCAAGCGTGCTCCATCTTCGACCACATCATCACTTACCATCAGGTGAGATGGTGGTCAAACGCGAGCCTACTATCATTAAAAAAATACGAAATTGAAATAGTTATTTGTGCAACAAGAGAGCAAAGTCGTTTTTTGCTGCGAGTGCTGATTTTGAATCCTGAGCAAGCGAAGGATTCAACGATTGAATCGACCGGATTGAAGGAGCGTAGCGAGTGATTCTTAATTTGAATCCTGAGTGTGGCGAGGGATTCAAAGGCACGAGATGCAAAAAACTTTGCTCTCGTGTAACACACATAACTTTTCACTTCAGCAGCGAGAACACTTTAAGAGATAATAAACATAATCAAAATAATTAACATTGTAGGTAGAGGTACCAATTCAATAAAATGGAACATTTTAAAAATTAAAAGTAAAATTACTGCAATTCTGCAAATTAAAAGTAACAGATTTATTTGGCAACGTTATAGTTGCATTGAGTTGAGTTTGATTAGCTGGGGTTAAGGTTTCTGTTTCGGTGGCGGATTGAGAAGGAACAACGGTGAACGTTGGTGACTCTGATCGGCTTTCTGTAATTTATATGAATGCTTTTCGATATTATTTACTGTTAGCTGTAATAGTTCGTTATTGCGACACGCTCCACTAATTCCTATGATCAGTACAACCTGTAATGAAAATATTACATACATATTAACATGCATAATTTAACATTTACAGCATCTTTTGCATATCGTAATAAATATTTTAACAGTATTGCTAAGCCAGACTAGGATTCATTGCACCTCAAAAAATTAGTAGTAGGCAGTAAGTACCTTTATACATAACAATCTACACACAAATTATAATAACTAACAACATAGATTTATAGGTAGGTACCACTAACTTTAGCGGCAGGAAAATTGCAGCCCGGAGCTTCATTAACAAATTTTTCTATGTTAAGGGCCGTCAAAATTTTGGACTTTTTAGCCTTATGCCCAACTGACATTTTTTTTTAGAAAAGATACGAGTTTTGCGTATGTTTCAATATGCACGTTATGTTTTGTTTTTAAAGTAGCTTTCAACATTGAGTAAATACTCCACATGATCGCCTCGTCTGTGATAAATCTAAAAAATAAGATAGCAACACCGTCTCTGAAAAACTGCTTGCGCTCTTTTTACGTCTCCATTCATTGAAGACATGGTATGCTTTCAGATATTTCTCGCGAGACTTTTCAGATAGGAAACATAATTCTGCATTAATAACTTGTTGTTTTAACTCTTCCGGTGTTAAAATACTGTTCTCTTCGCTAGTTCCACTCATATTTTACGATTATTTTAATATTTTTTAACTTATTCAACTATTTACACCAGCCACGAAATTTTATTCCCGCTCTTTTATTTAAATTAAGGCGTGTTCGGAAATAGCACCTATGATATTTTATTTTTAAATATATTACGTAACATTATTGAAACTAGAAATAAATATTTACATGTTAAATATCAGTTTTATTTGCAGTAAATACTTATTTTCGTTTAAATACAACAACAAGTTAAAAATTCAATAAATTACATTAAAAGACATTTAATTATCTTTTTGCAAAATTTCTTTAGTTAGTACGAAATTCTGAACGTGTTTGTCATTGAGGTCGAATTCAAAATCGGAACTTCGAAAGGGCTGGTCTTTGTCTCTCTCTCTTTCTAATGGCGGGAAAGAGATAGAGTGTGAATGTTTCGAATTGTATGATTAAGCCAAGGCTGAATAAGATATTCGTGGCTTTCTGAAAACAAAAATTAAAAAGTTACCTTGTCTCACTCAGTGAGCAACATCGCATTTTGCTCACTGATTTCAGGCAGCAAAACCTACATGTTTGAGCTACTGAAGTGAAAAATATTTTAGTTTTTCCTTACACTAAACACTAATTGTATTCTAAATTTGAAGCTTCTGTGTCTGCTAGAAGTGCCTTAGACTTTTGATGATCGATCAGTCAGTCAATGAGTGACGAAATTAAGAAACTTTGACTCGTTAACTGGTTCAAATTGAATAAAATTTGAAATATACCGCGTTTATATAATGCCTGCTTGGTTACTGAAAATTCAGGTTTCTAGTTTTATCCACAACGAAGTTATAGGGGGTCGAAAATGGCCTGAACTGCTTCGAGAAAAGGATGGTACGGCCGTGCTGCTTTTTTGCTCGACTTGGCGGGGGCACTACCGTGCCCCCATATAAGGCAAATTGTATTAATATTAGATCATTCCGATTGGTTTAGTCTCAGAAGCCTTGTTGATTTGTTACATGAAGCATGTTTCCTGAAATTGTGCATAACTTTTACGTGCACATAAAACCTATATACCCTACATATAACCTAGTCACTCTTAAAAATCCCAGGTTATAGCTATGGGAGTGGATGAGAAATTCCACTCCTTAGCTGCACGCACAATGGAACTATTGCCAAAACGTTTTGTGCGTATGGGTGGGTTTTCGTCTAGTAATAGTAGGGTTTGTGCAGTTTCATCGCACGCTCCCCGAAGTGTAGCCGCTAGAATTTAAACAATACATTTCATTTATTTTTTTATTCAGATGTAGATTATTAACATAATAACCAAAGCAAGTACTATTTCTGACAGGGTGTCATTAATGTCAACAGCATCCCGTTAATGACTTTTAATTTTTAACAAAAGTGAAATATCGTCTGCAAAAAACACAATTTTATGGTTATCTTTTATGAGGCAAGGCACCTCTAATAAAAAATATATATTTAGTTTGTATGTCGCGAGATAGATGTCGCTACATCACTCCCCTCTGAGACCGGAGGTCGTAGCAGGATTTGTCGTCCTTACACCTTGTGATGCGTGCCAGGCCAGTGGAAGGTAGGTTTCAGTGAGTCGGAACCGGAAGTCGCATAGTTATCTTGGGTTGAACCAGTTTGTTTTCTTGAACCCTACGTGTGTTATACTTGTTTTTAACATTAACTTTGTATTCATCGTTATAATAATATTTCAGTCCTACCAAATAATCTACTTTTTTATCTATTGGTACAATTTTACAAATTATGCGAAATAACTTATTATATTCTTTGTTGCACTTATCTTTAACATTTTTACTAATGAGGACGTACTTTAGCAGTCTTATTTGTATGTCTTTAATGTCATTTAAATATGTTATAAAGGTTCGCCCGTAAACAAGGAGTCCATAACTCATTAGCGAATCGGCAAGTGCGAAGTAAACTATTCTTAATGTCTGTTTATTTAGTACATTTTTTAATTGGTAAATACTAGTGTCCGACCGAAAGTTCGGTTTCGGTTTCGGTTTCGGCCAAGTTTCGGCCAAAAATCAAGTTTCGGCGGCAGTTTCGGTTTCGGCCAAAATTGGCCGAAACTTTTGCCGAAACCGAAACTGATTTCGGAAGTTGTCGTGCACGCTCGCCTAACTTTGTTTCTCGCGGCAACGCTTTGGTGGACGCTGGCGGCCCCTGTTCGGGAATCGTCGTGCACCGTTCGGATAGCTCTCTAGCAACACAACTTAGTCAGTGCGCCCGACGCAAACATACTTTAGAGGTTATGTTTTGATGGAACTGTTTACATGTAAGTTTTTGTTTCGTTTCTGTGCTTGAATGATTTATATAGTTAAATATTGAGTCAGTAACTTTGTTTTGCTGTTATTAACAAATCAAGTCACATGTAAAAAAGAGATTATAAGATTGTAATAAGATTTCAAAATACCAATACTTAGTATTAAATGAAACAGTAACAATTAGTGATTTGATTATTGATAACTGATAAACATTTTGCTATGAGAACTTAATTTGAAAAAATAATAAAAATATTATTTGTTTATTTATTTATTTATTTATTTATTTATTTATAACATTCTTACCTACACTATCATTACAGATCTATGATCCAACGCGACAGAGTGGCCTTACTAACTAAATCCTAAATCTACACCTTATACCTAGTTGAAAAATATCTTAATCTGAATAACTTATTACATATAGTGTAACTTTTGCGAGTTCACTCAAGTTGCACCACAATACATCAACCCTCCCATGAACCTCATTCACCACGCGTATGGCTCTAGTGAGAGGAGTTCTCGCCAGTAGTTTGGTCCTGGCTGCAGGCACAGCGAGCAGGGGCGGGCGGTGCCGCCTCCACACGTACCGGTCGGGCACACACAGCTGTAGGTGTCGCAGCACTCCCGGGTTATGCGCCATGCCACGTAGTAGTTTCACTACATACGCTACGAGCGAAAACTCCCGTCGTACTCTTAGAGTGTTATACCCTACCATACCCAGAACAAATAGTGTAGGGTACATCAATGGGTATAATGGATATACCCCATACAGCTTGTAATACAAGTGTCTCGTGAACTTATTTTGGATACGTTCCAACATAACACTATATTTTGCCTCATGAGGAGCCCAAATGAATGAGCTATGTTCGAGGTGACTTCTGACTAATGCGTCATATAGTACCCGTAGTGTCGTGATGTTGGTAAATCCTTGGGACTGCCTGAGTACGAAACCTAGGTTTCTGTATGCCTTCTTACATATCTTATTGATATGCTCACGGAAGGTTAGTTCCTGATAGAAGACTACCCCTAAGTCTCGTATTTTTTATATTGTATTAAGTAAATAAATGATTACAACAAAATTAATATACTGTGTTTCCATTTCATGTTCTAATTAATGCAGAATAATGGGTAAAATGCACCAAATTTCAGTATTTTAAGGAATTTTATACTTGACCACGTGAGTTTCGGTTTCGGTTTCGGTTTCGGCCGAAACTGAAGCCGCGGCCGAAATTTCGGTTTCGGTTTCGGTTTCGGCCGGAAAACCAGTTTCGGTCGGACTCTAGTAAATACTGATCTTAGCCTATTACAAATATCATTTACATGTACTCTCCAGTTAAAGTTCTTGTCTATTGTTAGACCTAAATTTTTAAATTTTTCTACAAACTTCAATTTTGTGCAGCTACAATTACATTTATTTCTATGTAAACATTCGTATGTACGCCCTATCACTGTGAGATCTTCCTTATTTATAGATTTAGCCTTTTGATTATATGGAGAGTGTATACCTATGCATATATTTTGTTTTTGTAAGATTTAATATAATGCCATTGTCATGTGCCCATCTGCTAATATTTTCAAAATAAAATTGTATACACTTTTGAATCTCGGCTATGTCCTTGGATGCATAAACCAGACACATATCGTCAGCGTACATGGACACCTTACACCTATATACGACGTTTGATACACTGTTCACATACATTGTATATCCTACAGGGCCGTAGACCGATCCAGTAGGCACACCTAAATCTACATCTCTTTCCCAACTAAGGAATGTCAAACACCTTTTTATAATCAATGAAAAGTGCTATAATTTGCTGTCGGAACTTGTAGCTGATAGTCATAAAGACGTTAACTGTTTTATTTTGGACAAAATTATAATGTTAAGATAAATAGATATGGTAAGATTAATAAGCGCTTAATGTTAATACGAAAAGGCGGTATATCGACCAAGTCTGAATGGTAACTTGCAGTACGCCTGGTAGATCGGTAGTGTAAGGTTCACACTCCGAATTTACAATCTGTCGAAGATCTAAACCTACACTTAGCCTTGTAACGTAATCGCTTAATACCTACTACTGATAATGTTTTACCAAATATGATTTGATTTCATTAGATACTCAATAAAAGACTGTTAATGAGAATAAGACTTGAACAAAACAAGTATAATTAAACCGAAACTAAGACGCAGGCCGAAGGTTCGGTTTCGGCTGTAAATCCAGTTTCAGACGGTCACTAGTTTATATACATTACTTTTTATTTTTCAACCGACGACAAATAGAGGAGGTTATCAATTCGACGCGTATATTTTTATTATTGTTTTTTTTTTATGTATGATCACCGATTACTCGAAGACGGCTGGACTGATTTCGAAAATTCTTTTTTTGTTTGAAAGGGTATACTTTGAAATTGGTCCCATTGTCACCAAGTCAGGATCTGATGATGGGATCCTGGAGAAATCGAGGGAACTCTTCAAATAATATAGGCACACCTATGGCGTTTTGGGTATTTCTTATAGTAACTTGTGCAGTTGCTCTCAAAAAGTACCATTTGAAGAAGTGGAACTGATGATGAAGACCACAGATGGCCGCCGAAACTACTCAATAATAAGTATTGAGTGGATTGCGATTCGATTACTTGAATATGGATGTTAAGCACTTTATGCTCGTCATAATACATATGGTGATGTAGAGCTGATGGTGAAGTACCAGGAAAACTCCTCAACAATTAACGGCCCAGCATTGGGAAAAGCAATATTTTGTAAAAGGTTATAAGTAGTTGACATTTAGGGTCTTGTAACTAGGTAAGTTAAAAATTGACCAACTAAAAAGAGTGAAATAAAAATTTTTTACCAAAAAATTAAACCGACTCCCAAAAACACTGCAAAGTGAAAAATAACTTTAATTTCGGAAGTCGGTGCCAAAAACGAAAATACAAAACTAAAGACACCGACTACCGAAATTATAGTTATTTTTGACTTTGCAGTGTTTTTTGGGAGTCGGTTTAATTTTTTGGTAAAAAGTTTTTATTCAATAGATTCATTTGAAGCTTTGTATGTAGGTTCCTCAAGTAATGTAAATGAGCACTAAGAAAGGATTTTTGGAAATCCCCCCTAAAAGGGTAAAAAGTGGGTACCAGTTTATTTTAATCTTTTTGTTTCTTCAATGGATTTACTTGAAACTTAAAACTTAGGTTCTGGTGGCGTGGTGAGTTAATCTAGTTTATTATTGTGGACTGTATTTGCGGTGCAGCACGAAACGATTGACAAGCGCTTGGATATAGGTACACGAGTTGCAAGGGTGTTGGACAGTAGAATGCAACCTGATGTTTAAGGATAGGAAAACACAAACCTTTGCTGAAGCCACATACCTGGTCGACACCGGTGCAGAAGTAGTTGGGCTTCAATTTTGCTGTCCTCACAAATTCACACATTAAACACAAACACAAATTGTTGTTACTTAGTCCGTGAAAATACGATGAATCCAAGATTGACAATTGTTCTTGATAAGCGCAGGCTGACCCGTGTGCGCACGCGATGCGGTTCAAATCGGAAGTGATCTTGCAACCAACAAAATGGTGCGGCCAATCCACTCATCCTTTCGCGAGGTTTGTGCCTGGGAGGGGGAGGGGTTTGGGAAACGGATGTCAATCCAATTCTGAATGTTGGCGCAACCAGGTTCTTCAAGTGATATTGCTTACTGGGGTTGCGGGAATATTCTAACGAGATACCGCGGCCCCGGAACGTAATGGCAATTAAAGGGACAGTGTGGGTTTTTAGTCAAAAGAAGTTATAAAAATGATTTATTTATTATATTTTTATTTTATTTATTTATTTATTTTTATTTATTTATTTATTTACACACACAAGTTGAAAGACATACAGACAGAAAATACAATACATAAAGTTACAAAACACAAGAGAGTTAGCAATGGGCTCCAAACTAGGCACAGCCTGTATCTTGGTGGCCCAATATTGACAACAGAGTTTGACTGAATCTACTCATAACTTCAGTGTGACACAACACAGCTAGACAAAAAAGAAAAACGTTAAAAAAAGTGCTTGATAAAATAAAATTACAAATAAAGGATTGGACTAATTATAATAATTTTGACAAAGTTGAACAAAACAAACAAATTTAAATTGATTATTAAAAAAAAGCAATTAAATAATAATAATTAGGAATATGTATGTACATGGAAGTAGTAGTGGGTTATATATACATAACATAATGTAATTTCCAACTGGCGCGATGAACGAGTGAGTGAGTGAGTGTAAGTGAGAAGTGTGAAGTATGTGTGCGAGCGTATGTGAGTGTGTATATTATATGTGTGTTTGTGTCCGTTTCGTGCTTTTAGATTATTTTATCTCAAGGAACATAACAAATTTTCAGTTTCATCGTAGGTCAGGTTCCGAAGCCATGCTTTTAACATAATCTTAGCTTCGAAGACATTTCCAGGGATCCTAATTGTAGATTTATTGACTACATTGAAGACCCAAATAGGTAAAAATAGTGAGAAACGTGTGGCAAATACTGATTTCACTCTTGGGATTGGTAGACTGTCAGCTCCTACCCTCCCTCTTTGGGTGTAAGTGAATTGATGCCCGGACGCAGCAACAAGTTTAAGTAGGGACTTCAGGATATAAAGCTGTCGGACACGCAAGACGTCAGCTTCTTTGTATAGTTCGTCTGTGGAATAACGTCGCGGCTTACCAAGGAGGACTTTAAGAACGGCCCGTTGTGCACGTTCGAGTTCAATCAAGTAGGTCTTGGCTGCGCTACCCCAGACGCCTATACAGTATTGCAGCAACGATTGACAGAGAGCTAGGTAGACGTTTCTGCACATATCCTTTGGAGCACTAGCACGAAGTGATTTCCTTATATAAATAAATTTACGAACTTTTTTGGAGAGTGTCGAAATGTGTTCTTTAAAAGACAACCTCTGATCAATCGTGATGCCCAGGTACCTGATTGACTTTACCCTTCCAATACCCCTACAACAGCACTTAGTGACATGACAGTGTGTGTCATTGAATTTAATTTTATTAATGTCCAGGCAGCTGGGACGGCTTATGTAGAACGGAATAAAACTCGTCTTATCGACATTTAGAGTCAAAAGATTTCCATCGAGCCAGTCCGATATGTTACGCATGCCCTTTTCTGCAGCGTCTAAAGCGTCCGCCCATGTATCTCCATGGAATAAGATTGCCGTGTCATCAGCATAACAAATCATATCAGATCCTGGTATGTTTAAATCCAAAATGTCGTTCATATACACAGTGAACAATGTAGGACCAAGAACACTGCCTTGTGGCACACTAAAAGTGACTGGGAGGCTTTCGCTCACATAGTCCCCGATTACCACGTACTGTCGTCTATCCGTTAAGTAACTTGTGAACCAATCCCGAGCGACACCCCTTACCCCAAGGCAATCCAGCTTTTTAAAAGCATCTGAATGGAAACTGTATCGAATGCCTTGGCTAGGTCAAGAAAGACACCGATAGACCGTTGCCCCTTATCGATCTTTGAAGAAACTATATCAGTCAAAAGCCCTATGGCTTGCTCATTAGACCTGCCCCGTCTAAAACCGAATTGGCGTTCAGACAATAGACTGTTTCTTTCCAGAACCGATGAGGCGGTTATTGACGAGTTTTTCTAGTATCTTAGACATAACACTCAATAAGGAGATAAGCCTATAGTTATTGAGACAGTCTTTGGCGCCTTTTTTATGGATCGGCGTTATAACGGCCATCTTCCAGCAGTTAGGAAAAGTGCCCGTTGTCATGCTCAGGTTACAGATATACGTCAGAGGGTTCAAGACATATGGTTTGATGAGCTTGAGGAGAAGTGGATGGATCCCGTCAGAACCAGGTGCACTATCATCTTTCATATCAGTAATAATATTATCAATTTCAGATATATCAGTTGGGGGAAAGAACAGAGAATCTTTAGAACGATTTACGACCTTAGCACCACTGCTTAGTCTACTCTCTGTAGTCTGCAGTTTGTCCAAGATATTGAGTGCCAAACGTTGACCCACTGATACAAAATGGCGGTTGCATTTATTTACAGATGTAAAACAATTTTTTTCGGTCCCTAGTAATTGCTGGTTGTCATTAATTAGCTTTTTTGGGAAATTCACATATGTTTTTAATTACTCTCCAGAGTCTTTTGGGGTGATTGCTGTGGCTCTTCAACTCTTCACTCTCATAGGCCGCCTTACGCTTATGCAGGATATCGTTACAAAAGTTCCTGTATCGTTTGTATACGCATTTCAACTCCAGATTAGTCGGATGCGCTTTCGATTGAGCATGCAACGCGTCTCGATGGCGCATGGTGCATGCATGAATCAAGCCAGGGGTGACCCATGGTTTTAAACTGAGCTTTGTACGACTAATTTTCACCTGTACTGAGTGTTTATTATGATGTTCGTTAAAATATTGTTGAAAAATAGCACCGCGTCATTAACTTCTGTTCTAGACGTTACGTCGGACCAGTCGAGTTCGCGTACCTCATTTGCAATCTTAGAGTAACCTATTTTTGTTTTAAACCTGTTACGTGATGGTTTTTTGGCTTTTAATAGATTTGTGCCTAAGATCACAAGATCATGGTCTGTTATTGATGATTTGCAGACTACTCCTTGTGTTGATCCTTGAGTTCTAATAAATGCATGGTCTAAGCAAGCTTCACCTCTAGTTGGTTTAGTTATAGAGGGTAGTAACCCGTGTTCCGATAGGAGACACTGGTAGGCGATAAAACTGGCGTTGGGGTTACTATCAAGGAGGTTTATGTTCATGTCCCCTGTAACAATCACGTTTGGACAGCTTCTGACACCATTTAGCGAGTTTTCTAATGAGTTTAGAAACCTATCAATATTACTGAATGA
This sequence comes from Tholera decimalis, assembly GCA_943138885.2. NCBI lineage: Eukaryota > Metazoa > Arthropoda > Insecta > Lepidoptera > Noctuidae > Tholera > Tholera decimalis. Next base: position 21,797,415 of record OW964556.2, read on the forward strand.
GGGAGAGCGATAGATACCCAGCAGTGTAACGTCTGTGTTAATTTTGACAATAAGGCAATTGGCGTCATTGAATTCCGGCTCACATGCTGAAACTGTCAAAATATCTCTCACAGACACAGCCACTCCACCATTCTTATTGATAACTTTATGAGTGCGATAGCAATTGTACCCCGGTAACTGATTGACTATCGAGTTATCATTAAGCCAACACTCTGTGAGCACAATTACATCGAATTGGCAGTCGAAACGGTGCAGTACCGTTACAAGCTCAGGAAAATTCTTTTGTAAGCTCCTTATATTACAAGTTAGCACTTTAAAGTCGTTTCCAATGAATAAATCCCGGCACAACTCTGGACTATCGATGATGCGGCAAGGTAATGTGAGTGTTTCGTCAATATCATCTGATAGTTCAACTTTATCCATTATCTAGTAATGTTGGAAAAATACGGAAATATAATATAAGGTGACTTATTGCCACATTTGTGCCTGAGATAACGGATCGACGACAGGGTGTGTGATGTGAGTGAGCGTGTGACTGTGTGTGTGATTTGTGGCTATTCTGGTTTAGTAATAAGTAAAGTAAGACATTGTGTAACATTTGACTTTTGGTGCTGAGCATACTGAGTAGTTTGAAAATTAAAGTATGTAGAAAAACATAAGTAATATTATTAATATTCACTACAAGTAAACCCAAACAACATTTATTTACAATGCATTTATTTACACCGTCCCTGTTTATAATGCATCTTATTATCTAATACTTATAATAGATATGTCTTATAGAAATAAAAAATACGAGTATATGATAAAACATGAAATCATTCGAAAAAAACTTTTTAGCAAAAAATAAAACCGACTTTCATATAAAAACACTACAAAGGCAAAAATAACTTTAATTTCGGTGGTCGGTGTCATTTGTTTGGTATTTTCTTTTTCGACACCGCCTTCCGAAATTTAAGTTATTTTTGCCTTTGTAGTGTTTTTATATGGAAGTCGGTTTTATTTTTTGCTAAAAAGTTCTTTTTCACGCTTTTTAGTGCGTCGGTTTGTAATTTATCTAGTTACAAAAGCCAATATGTCAACTACTTATCACCTTTTACAAAATATTGCTTTTCCCAGTGAAGAGCCGTTAATTTTTGAGGAGTTCTCCTGGTATATCACCATCAGTTCTACATCACCATATGCATTGTGACAAGCATAAAGGCTTAACATCTACATTCAAGTAATCTAATCGCAATCCACGAAATACTTATTATTGAGTAGTTTCGGTGGCCATCTGTGGTCTTCATCATCAATTCACCTTCCCCAAATGGTACTTTTCGAAAGCAACTGCTCAAGGTACTATAAGAAATACTCAAAACGCTATAGGTGTGCCTATAATATTTGAATAGTTCCCTCGATTTCTCCAGGATCCCATCATCAGATCATAATTTCGTAACAATGGGACCAACTAGAATGTATACCCTTTCAAACGCAAAAAGAATTTTTCAAATCGGTCCAGCCGTCTCCGAGTTATGAGGTAACATACATAAAAAAAAAAAAAAGTACAAGACGAATTGTAAACCTCCTTTTTTTGAAGTCGGTTAAAAATACAACTCGCAAGCATTGGGACTTTCTACAAAAATAGAGTTCACTTAGGAGTATGTGGAAAGGGAGGTGACGCTGCCGTTGAGGAGATCGTGCCAAGAAAGTGGTCCAGGTCTCTAGTGTTCCTAATTCGAATCGCTGACTTCCCTTCAACTTGTCGAATAAGTATTTGGCCTCTGTTCGTCCAACAGTATTTAAATCCAGCTTTTCCAGCTCGCGTTCTGGCTTCCCGAAATAATATACGATTTTCCTTAGTGAGGTGTTCATTGATGAAGACTTTCCGGTTTCGGCCCTGTATTTCTAAGTCCTCGGAAGATAGATTGCGTCTCGTCTTAAATGCTTTTATCAGTTCATCTTTTTTCGATCTTCGCAGGAGTTTAACTATGACCGGCCTGGGGAAGTTTGAGTCCGAGGTTGACGTAGGGCCTTTCTTCAGACCTACACGAGTGACCCAGTCAATGTCATCCACGGTTAAGTTGACCCCAATTTTAGTGGCTGTGATCATCGCGATATGATGAAGATTTTCGTTGTTGGATTCTTCCACTCCTATTATCTCTATTTCATTTCTCAAGGCTGCCTGTGACTGTTGATTCAATTGGTCTTTTAATGAGGATATCGTGGCGTTAATTGCAGACAAATCAATGGATTTTTGTTCGAGCGTAGTGATACGCTTTTCAAACTGATCTAAACGAACATTACATTTGTCCATCCCATCAAATAATTTTGAAACAGTAGATTTGAGCTCTGCCATGTCTGAGCGCATGAGACGGATTTCCGCCACCAGGTCAGAAAATAAAACAGATTCTTCCAGGACATCCCGGCTGGGTGTACCAACAGCCATACGCTTGTACGCGCGAGATTGCGTATTGACGTGCGACGTGCGAACCTGTTGTCAGTCCGTGGTGCTTTTGCGCGGCAAGAAGGACAAATCCAGTTTTCATTTCAGTTTGAGGAGTCAAGGGTAACATTAACGCAAATCGGGTGGTAGTTTTTCTCACATAATGTACAGTTTATCAATCTGTTAGAAGTAATATCTTGTTTACAAGGGTTGCAGGTTGTGTTCATTTTGAATTAATGCAAAACAAAGCTCGCGATCGAGAACAAAGGCGGTGACTCAGCTAGCTAGTACGGCGAGGAGCACACTCGTATAGCGCGAATTACGGGAGTGAGCAGTAAAGCAACAGTCCGTGCGCTTAGGAGCGACAGCGATAGTGTGACGGTTAGACTAGTCGGCGTATGCGATGACTCACCCGTATCAAGCAGCTATTTGTGTTGTTGAGTTTTGGTTTCACTTAATACCTTGATAACTTTGTTAATATGGGTCTGATTTAGATGAACACTATCACAGAACACAGTACTTTTCACGAGCTTTGAGCTGATATAACTTTTAAGTTTACATGTACACTTTATACCACTTATTATGAATATTAAAAACGGAGAACGTTAGCTGTGCTGCACACATGAACGAGTAGAGCGCGCGAATGATCACTTTCAAGATTTACTCCGTTCCGCTCCACGCAGAACAGGAGAAGTTAATAGATGATTTTCCCACCGAAAAAAGTAAAGATGTTATCAATCATTATCAGTCTCAATTACAAAAAGAAAAACAAGTATGCTGTTATTATTGATTTTTAAAATGAATTAATTTGGTAAATGTTTTTCGAATTAAAGATTTAGGGTCCTGATTGTTTTTGCTAAAAAATGATAACCGAGCGTCTACATATTTCTGAATTATGCATCTTGCTAATTCAATGAAATGATTGGTAGTTTCTATTTCATATTGATGAAAATTAATATCCGGGAATAAATTATACCCAATCAGTGATTTTAAAACCGATCTCATAAAATAATTGGAACTATATTTCTGAGACAGCACTTTCGAACCACTCTCGTTGATCACCCTTTTAATATAAACTAGCTTTTGCCCGCGACTTCGTCCGCGTGGAATAGTTACTTTGGGCTAACGTTAAATTTAACCCCGATTTTGAAACATTCTTCATTGGCGCTCCGCTCCTATTGGCCTTAGCGTAATGATATATAGCCTATAAGCCTTTCTCTATAAATTGACTATTTAATTAAAAAATAATTTTTCAATTCGAACCAGTAGTTCCTGAGATTATCGCGTTCAAACAAACAAACGAACTCTTCAGCCTTAAATTATTAGTATAGATAGCTGTTGCCTGCGACTTCGTCCAGGTTTCCGTCGTTTTTTGTAAAAAAAAAGTAGCCTATGTCCTTCCTCACGGTTCATTGATTTTTATGTAACAGACAGATTAACCTTCGTAATTTAGTAGGGAAATATAATATGTCAATCTGTAATACTGTTGAAAAATATCGCAATACCGAACCGCACAATATTATTGTTAATAGCTGTGCCCGCGACTCCGTCAGCGTGTAACTTCTTGTGTGTTATTAAGTTAATGTATTGGTAATATTGTTTAGATCACGTTCTCATGAGGCTTAAGTACCTATAGAACGAAAATACTTCAGCGCAAAGCTTCCGGGTAAACTATGTTGAAAGTTGACCCGTCCGGCACGTGAACATAAAGATTTCTAGAAATGCTATTCCGGGAAAGAGCGACGTACAACTGACCATGCGAGAAACAACTGACACCGAGATCTACTCCAGCAACACGAAAAGTCTGCCCTTGAGCCTTATTAATTGTCATTGCATAACACACCGATACTGGGAATTGCGTTCTTTTAAATTGGAATGGAAAATTATTTGGTATTATGGGAATTCTGGGAATAAAGACGGTTTCTCCTGCACCGCAACCTGTTAAAATTTGAGCCTCGATTATATTTTGTTGCAACTGGGTTACTTTTAGTCGAGTTCCATTGCAAAGTTGTGGTGGTTTTAAATTTCGGAGCAGAATAATAATCAGAAAGCTTCGAACTGCTAAGCTATCGGGAGTTACACGTGTTATTGTGAGTCAACCATAAAAGATAGATATATGCTGTCGTGGGATATTTTTTATATAATTTTAAGGAGAACATTTCCGTCATAAATTATGTCTATGTAGCTTTAACCATTAAGGTTGCACTCGCGACGGAAGCTTAAAAAATGGAGTAACTTCTCCCGTTTTCCCAACATTTCCCTTCACTGCTCTGCTCCTATTGATTGTAGCGTGATGAAAAGTATACTATAACCAGCTCAGGAGTATGGAAAATAATTGTACCAAGTTTCGTTAAAATCCGTCGAGTAGTTTTTGTTTCTATAACGGTTATACAGACAGACAGACAGACAGACAGACAGACAGACCGACAGACAGACAGACAGACAAAAATTTTACTGATTGCATTTTTGGCATCAGTATCGATAGTTATTTTGTAAATATATTTCATGTACAGAATTAACCTCTCTACAGATTTATTATAAGTATAGATTTCACAACGATGACAAATTTATATTATTGTGGTGGATCCGTACGATAACTTGTTTTAGTGTCTTTTTGAAATTGTAAGGCGTTTTGATTTGTAACACCAATCAACGCTCCAATACAAGTTAGGCATTTTATTTGCTTTATCAGAGCATGGACAATGTAGCCGGCCATATATTATTTTTATATTTTATTTTTTATATTTATTTTATATTCCATAATAAATATATTTTCATTAAAATCAGTTGTGTCAACAACTGTAGCTTCAGCAGGCACTAGGTAATAATTATTTTTTTGGTGGTACTCACCACCATTAGATGATTTATCTAATGACTCCTCCCTCCTACATACACTTAACCCGTGGACTCGACATCGAAACAAAGGAACCTGTTTCTTTTTCCTGGGTGGGAAAATCATCGAATGACTTCTCCCGCTCTGGGTAAAGTGGAAGGGTCAGACTTCTACTGACTAAAAACCCACCCTGTTCTTTCAGCTGCCCTTAAGTTCCGGGGCCGCGGTATCTCATAGAGACCATTACCGCAACCCTGGAACCAAAGTAACTAACGAGGGCGATATTGTAATGCAAAGTTCCAAGTTAATTAATATTAGACTCCGTCATACTATTTGAAGCCTAGAAAGATTGGATATAGGTATCTTATATTATTTTGACTTTTCTCAAAATTATATCAATAAAAACCAAACTAGAAACCAATATTCCCTAGTAACCTTATCCATCCACTTTTATTTTTAATCTGGAATCTTGGAAAATCTAAAATGAAAACATGCATGTCACACAGAAGAAAAACTATCAGAACTTTTTCCTTTTTAGGCTTCCGTAGCCGAATGGCAAAAAACGGAACCCTTATAGTTTCGATATGTCTGTCCGTCTGTCTGTCTGTCTATCTGTCTGTCTGTCTGTCTGTCTGTCCGTCCATCCGTATGTCACAGCCATTTTATTCCGAAACTATTAAGACTATACATGTGAAACTTAATAGATAGATGTATTCTGTGAACCGCTTTTTCTTTTTAAAGAAAAAAAATAAAAAATATTTAAAATAAAGGGGGCTCCCCATACATGGAACTAAAACTGAAAATATTTTTTTACATGAAACCTATACGTGTGTGGTATCTATAGACAGGTCTTTAAAAATGATATAAGGGTTTCTAAAACCACTTTTTCATAAAGTCAATTATTTAAAAGATATAAGCTTCCAAAGTGGTAAAATGTGTGTGTGTGTGTGTCCCTCTAACTTCTATAATAATGGAGTGAAAAATCTAAAAAAAATATATGTCTGTAGATCTTAATGTAAACTTTCAACCAAAATTGGTTATTTTTATTATTTGCTGTTACAGTTTGCTGTCCAAGTTTGCGTTTTTATTCTATTTATAGTGAAGTTTTAATTAACTTGTATAATATATACATATTTACTAAACCTAACTATGTAATGCGTGACCGGAGGGCTGACTCATTCTTTGCCCAAAGAATAAGCATTGCGATACAACGTGGCAATGCTGCTAGTCTTCTGGGTACGTTTCCGGACGACAGCGATGAGGAGGAGTACTTTGACGCCTAAACTTGTTTTTTTTATTATTATTATTTTTTAATGTAAATTGGTTTGAACGAAATCGGCTCAGCAGTTTTTGAGATACAGCATATTTTCTAAAACCGCAAATATAACTTTGTAATTCATACAAACACTATGAAAAACAAAGTTATTTAGCGTAGTTGTAAAAATGTAAATAAATAAGCTAGTTTTAAGAAATTTTAAGGTTTTTTTATTCGTAAAATAAATATACATAATATTATATTATATTATTACAGTTACTACGGAACCCTTCATGGGCGAGTCTTACTCGCACTTGGCCAATTTTTTTAAAGTCGGTTAATGTAGATAGGTATTTTATGACAACTATCTGAATTGAATAAAAAAAAAATAAGTTTAATTTTATAATTATCGATATCGTATCCAGCCGTTATAGGTAACAGCACAGATTTTTACGATAAAAATACAGATGAAAAGACAGGGATAAAAGAATTAGAATTTCTTCATGTAAGAAAGAGACATTTCCAAAAGACACAACGCGCGACACAATTTTGTCCTTGACCACCCAAACCACCACTTTAAATGGACCTCTGCGGTAGCTTATAATCTGATTAAATGATAAATAATTTTCATATTATTTCAATACTGATGAATAGTTATGTCATCCATTTGGTATCTAGATGTCTGGGAATGTTTTCCACACCAATTTAACGCGCATGAAAGCATTATTATGCGTTATGAATTGGATACAAAAATTTAAAATTTGTAATTGTTTAGCATGCACACAGGCCTAATACTTGGTCACAACTAAAATGGTTCGTGTATCGTAGCCAATATATAAGAGCAAAAACTCGCATTGTTTTCGTGCGTCGGGGCAACGTATGTGCGATCAAGTGGTTTTCAAATCAGTGGCGCTGTGTCATGATCTGAAAGATGTGGTGGTAGTACGGTTGCTGTTGTATCCACAATGTTGCTTAAGATGTGGTCAATACAAGACAATTTTCGCGTGGGAACGTTGATGTGGATTTTCAAATTATAATTATTGGATAAGTCTTGCAACTCATTTGTGATATTGCCTTTTTTCAATGTGTTTATATTAAAATCACCGGCTACAGCTAAATTAAATTTATTTTTGTATTTTTTTGTATATCGTGTAAAATTTTGTGTAGTTTTGTTTAAAACTGAGTTGGATCAGATTGAGGGGTTTGATAAACACATATAACTAATTTACCACACATAAGCTCTATGCTGCAGGCTTCAAACGTGTTTCGAGTTGCATAGCTTTTTACAAATGATAATGAATTTTGGCTTTGTAGTGTTTTGATATGGAAGTCAGTTGCATTTTTGCAAAAAAGTTTTTTACCTGTTTATACTGGCAACTAATAATAAAGCGAACAAGTATTTTAATTAAAAAACTGTATTTCTAAGGAGGTCTTTTCCTACACCCAGGAATTAAAAAGTAAAAATATGATAGATAGATAGATAGATATACTCTTTATTGTACACCATAACAGAATTAAATAAGAATAATCATGGAATCACTTACCATATGTAAGTACAAGTATTTTACAATGTTTGTCTTTAAAATCATGAAAAACAATAAATCGTAAAATATTTCTTGGTTTTACTATGTTATTTTTGTTTTCAAATATCAGAGCGTCTGTACTACTTTTGCTATAAATACATTGCTCCTTAACCACTACCTGAGTTCGTCACTAAGTAACTGGACAAGCAATGTAAAAGTAACATACGATACTGTATTACACGGATTCATCGCGTAGTGAGGCCGCCACTTCTTGGAACGAATTAGTGATGTGCTTGTGCAGATCCACTAACGTAGGCTATCGACAGCAATGTCGATTGACGAATGAAATATTGCTATTATAGTTTAGGGGTTTTTTCAACCGACACCAAAAAAAGGAGGGGGTTATCAATTCGACGCGTATATATTTTTTTTTAATGTATGATCACCGATTACTCGGAGACGGCTAAACCGATTTGGAAAATTCTTTTTTGTTTGAAAGGGTATATATACCTCGAAATTGGTCCTATTGTCACCAAGTCAGGATCTGATGATGGGATCCTGGAGAAATCGAGGGAACTCTTCAAATATTATAGGCACACCTATAGTGATTTGAGTATTTTTTATAGTAACTTGTGTAGTTGCATTTGAAAAGCACCATTTGTGAAGTGGACCTGATGATGAAGACCACCGATGGCTACTGGAACTACTCAATATATAAGTAGGAATAATAAGTATTTCATGTGTTCCGCTTCGATTACTTGAAATTGGTTATTAAGCACAATATGCTCGTCACAATGCATATGGTGAAGTGAAGCTGATGGTGAAGTACCAGGAGAACTCCTTAACAAATAGCAGCCCAACATTGGGAAAAGTAATATTTTGTAAATGAATATAAGTAGTTGACATTTAGGCTCTTGTAACTAGGTAAATTAAAAATCGACCAACTAAAAAGAGCGAAATAAAAACGTTTTATCAAAAAAATTAAGCCGACTCCCAAAAAACACTGCAAAGTGAAAAATAACTTTAATTTCGGAAGTCGGTGCCAACAACAAAAATACAAAACTAAAGACACCGACTACCGAAATTAAAGTTATTTTTCACTTTGCAGTGTTTTTTGGTAAAAAGTTTTTTATAACATACGGAAACCTCTAAGAAAATATTTTTAACTTTTATTTTACATGAGATGACAGAAATAAAAAAAAAATTAGCAAAAAATAGAACCGACTTCCATATAAAAACACTACAAAGGGAAAAATAACTTTAATTTCGGAAGGCGGTGTCAAAAACGAAAATATATACAAAACTAAAGACACCGCCTTCCGAAATTAAAGTTATTTTTGCCTTTGTAGTGTTTTTATATGGAAGTCGGTTCTCTTTTTGCTAAAATTTTTTTTTCACGCTTTTTAGTGGATCGGTTTGTAATTTATCTAGTTACAAAAGCCAAAACGTCAACTACTTATCACCTTTTACAAAATATTGCTTTTCCCGGTGCAGAGCCGTTAATTTTTGAGGAGTTCTCCTGGTACATCACCATCAGCTCTACTTCACCATATGCATTGTGACGAGCATAAAGTGCTTAACATCCATATTCAAGTAATCTAATCGCAATCAACAAAATACTTCTTATTGAGTAGTTTCGGTGGGCATCTGGGGTCTTCATCATCAGTTCCACTTCCTCAAATGGTGCTTTTCGAGAGCAACTGCACAAGGTACTATAAGAAATACCCAAAACGCTATAGGTGTGCCTATTATATTTGAAGAGTTCCCTCGATTTCTCCATGATCCTATCATCAGATCCAAACGTGACGACAATGGGACCAACTAGAAAGTATACTCTTTCAAGCAAAAATAGAATTTTCCAAATCGGTCCAGCCATCTCCGAGTTATGAGGTAACATACATAAAAAAAAAAAAAAAAGTTCAATACGAATTGTAAACCTCCTTTTTTTGAAGTCGGTTAAAAATACGTTGAAAAGTCAAGTGTACAAAAAAGTAAAAAATAAACAATTTATTTTACGCCCGCAGAATGCGTAAGGAGTTCCGACGTCGCCGTCGGCGTCGCTACAATAGTTTATTTTTCAATCTGTCAACCGTTTTAACCCGGTTGGAAGATCGATGTAAATAATGTTTATTTTTACTTATTTTGATTTTTTTACAGCGTAGTAGAGAAATGCGTAACCAATGTTCGTAAAGTAAGTTACTTTAATTTTAGGTTAATAATCGGTGGTGTTTTTCGGTTTAGAATTATCGTATATTATGCCTTATTCTCGTGCTGTTTCTTTATTTTTTTATGGTTTTTGTCTTAGAATAACAACGCATAGAAAGATAGTACAAGTGCAAAAAGTGAGGCAACTAAAACTTAGCCATTATGGCTAACTTTTCTCGTCGAGCCGTCAGTACTCAAGGTCACATTCCGCCGAACAGAGCTCGCAAGTAAATAATTTAAAACGACCGTTTGTAGCGTAAATGAATGTCATAGTCCTTCAGGAAAACAAAAAATGTGTAATCAAATTACATTTCACAAGTAAATGCTTACATTTTATGCATTATTTTTACGTAAATCGATCATCAAACAAAAATTCTCATAACCTAACTTATCACAATTCAATGTTGCTATCAGTGAGGAAAAAAATACCCATATTGCTTTCTTTTGTGCTTATTTTTGTTTTAAAAAATATAGTTTTGGCGGCGATTATGTGTGCGTCAAACTAAACTATATTTATTTACAGCTACTACCCACAGTATTTTAAAACTAAAAGTTACTGTTAGTTCGAAGAGAGGCATAATAAAGATTACAATTTTATTGATTAGGTTTTTTTCATTTAAGTAATGTTCTCAATCATATTTTGCTATTTCGTAAATATATCACATACTTTTAATTTATATCAAAAGAGATCTTTCAAACAATTAATACATATCTGTAATATTATTATAACACATCACACATCAAACATTCTAAACGCAATAAACGATATCCCATTTCGTTTACCTACCGTAAAAAATATGTCATATAAGTCATATTACATGAAAAACATCATATTATCCAGTTTCAAAATATAAAATACTTGATTTGATCCAGCAACATAATAGTGCGTTTTCCCATTTTTGTGGGTAATGGCCTGGTAATGGTATCACTGAAAGCTATATTTGTGTGCGTTTGAGGAACGTAGACACATTCGGCTCACGCACACAAAGAAAATGAAGTGGACACACGAAATCGCTCGTATTTTGTTCTAGACACCCTTTCTATGCGTTGTTATTCTAAGGTTTTTGTATTTTACTTCCGTTGAAGCTTCGAATGCGTTATAATAATCGGCATGGTTTAGATAATATATTAGTGAATTTAGCTTAAAATAAGTCAATATATTCATGCTATTTATTTGTTATGCATGGATGTGTGTTTGTTTTCATATATTTAACAATTTCTCTACTAACTAGGATTTTTCTTATAACAAAAACCTATTATAACCTACTAAACTATTACCTACGGGGTAATTGCGTAACACACTTACAGTAGGAATCAGTTTCATTATGATAAATCAACAACACTCACTGCGTTATTTACGTTGTTGAGCAGACCAATATTTCGAACATATGAAGCAATGGATTAGCAATATTCGTCAAAATCATTCAGATCTTGATTTATAGTGTGTTACGTAATTATTGCGATGCTTATTATATGGTGACGTTTAGAAGTAGCTTAGGATGTAGGTATGTAAATGATAAATAAGTTGTTTTCGTACTTTTCAGCTTCCCAAAAGATGGTAATATAAAAAAGGAATGGATTGATGCCACAGGCATGCCACCTAACTGGTACCCTACAAAAAATAGCACCATATGCTCGGTTCGCTTCAGCGCAGAAATGTTCCAGTATGGAGGGAACGACTGTCGCAACCGACGGCCGGGCACGCCGCAATTGCGGCGGTAAGACCCCTCTTTGAGGAGTGGCTAGATCGGCGTCACGGCGTCCTGACCTACCGCATGACGCAGGTCCTCACCGGACACGGAAATTTCGGGAGGTACCTGTGTCTGATGGGTAAGGAAGAGACGCCTGGGTGTCACCACTGCGAGGGTCGCCCTGAGGACACAGTCGAGCACACGGTGCAGGACTGCCCAGCTTGGGCAGAGCACCGACGTGTCCTCACGGCGACAATATGCGGAGACCTCTCGCGCCCGGCCTTGGTCGAGGCCATGCTGCGGGGCGAGAGGGAGTGGGAAGCGGTCGCCTCCTTCTGCGAAGCAGTCATGCTTCCGAAGGAGGAGGCGGGCCGCGTGAGGGAGAGGATGGCGTCCTCCCTCCAGCCCAGCCGCAGTGGTAGACGCCCACGGCGTCGGACGTCGGCCGACGATCTCCGGCCACCGTAGGCGCGGGCATGCGGACAGCGAATAAAGGGCAACTTGCTGTCCGACCATGGCATGCCCGGGTCGACGGCTCGTCGTGTTCCACGCGCGCCTCAAAGAGCGTCAGCAACATGACGAGGCCCCCTCTGCAGAGGGCCGAAGCCCGCCGGGGTCGTGGGACTCATCCCGTTACCGTGGCCCCGGTATGTAAAGGGTTATTGAAGGAACACCGTGGATTTTAGTCAGTAAAAGTCTGACAGTCCCTCCCACCCTGCCCGGAGTGGGAGGACTTATTTGATAATTTTACCAGGTTAAAAAAAAAAAAAAGCCTCTAAAGAAAAGTCGCAGGCTTTTTGAATGGGCAATTCTAAAATTAAGATTACAACTGATTTTTGCAGAAGTGGGTTAAATTTTATTTTATTACTGAAAGCTATTCTCATGTTTTAGGGCATTCATAAAATCAGTCATTCAACTTTTCAGGATTCTATACAACCTATACGGCAGGTATGTTCCGATCAAGACCGTAATGTAAGTTAACATCAACTTCTATTTGACTTATCACTATTATAATTAAATATTAAGATTTAAGTCGAAATCGCCAGGGTAGCCCTCGAAATTCAATTTGCAGATTAATATTAGGTGTATGTTGATTTAGATGTGATTCACGAACGTAATATATATGTATTCACTGAATAATAATCATCTAAACCATCGGCTTTATTACCCTATTGAACTATTTCATTAAATCATGATATTTGAGGCCAATTCTAACTTAAAGAGTTTCATTGATGGTTCTAATTAATAATTCTGTAAATACATATTTGTTACGGTCGCAGATCATATTTTGATCAACATACAATCTAATACTAGCCTGCAAATTGCAAAAAAGTAAAGAAAATTTGAATTTCACGTTCTACCTTAGCGTATTCCCCTTTACTTAAAAATAATTCTGACCCATGCTTGATTTTAAATTTGAACGTGCGTTTTTTTCGTTTAGCCATTACAAGAATTAAATGTTTTGAAGTTATCTGACCACTTAAAATCGCCTAACGAACAACGAACACACCAAAAGGAACAAGAAAGTCAGAAACTTCAGGACCAGGATTTGGTAAGAGGTTTTTCGTATTAGAGTTTCACTTCAAAATAAACTATGTGGGTGTAACACTATAATTGTATATTCTTCTATGTTTTTAGAAACCAACAGACACTTCCGATAACATCCAAATAATAGAAACACCCCGAAAACGGAGAATGCGCATCAAAATTACTCAGAAAGAAAACATACTAAAAAAAAAAACAAAGATTACAAATTAAACGACTACAAAAGAAAGCATGTATCGTAAAAAAATTGCAAATTTAAAAGATATTTTGACAGATATTCATAAACAAAAGTTTGTGAATTCAGACCAATCCGCACATTTAGAGAACCTCGGTGTAAATGATTTAATAGCTCGTTACGAAAGCACTAACTTAAGTAATAAAAACATAAAAACCAAGTATTCGCCAGCTCTTAGAACTTTTGCATGTACCCTTCATTTTTACTCGCCGAAGGCATACGAATACGTACGAAAAAAATTCGAGACTTGTTTACCTCACTCTCGCACTATAAAAAAATGGTTCGAATCAGTCGATGCGCAGCCAGGTTTTACACGGGAATCTTTTAAAGCATTGAAGTATAAGGCTCGTAATACTGACTATAGATTGTTATGTAACTTAGTAATAGACGAAATGGCGATCAGGCAGTATATTGAGTGGGACGGAAATAAAATGCATGGATATGTTGATATAGGTAACAAAGGAACAGCGGCCGATTACTTGGCAGAAGCTAAAGAGGCGCTTGTGTTTTTGGTTACAGCTATTAACGGAGCATTCAAGATACCAGTAGGGTATTTTCTTGTTGCCAGCGTTACAGGAGAACAACGATCTAGCTTAGTACGGCAGTATTTAGAGTTGCTGGAAGAAACTGGCATTGAAGTAACTTCGCTGACCTTTGATGGTTGTTCAGCTAATATTTCCATGGCAAAGGATGCTCACTAAATACAGAAAATATGAAATCCTTTTTTTACCATCCCCTTACAAATAAACCAATATTTATATTTCCCGATCCTTGTCATATGCTTAAATTATTAAGAAATTCGTTTGAAGCTTATGGCATTATGGTCGACGATCTAGGCGGACATATAAAATGGACTCATTTAAAACAGCTTAATGAAATCCAAGAAGAGGAAAAATTGCACTTAGCAAATAAATTAAGGCGAGGACATATATTTTTCAAAAACCAAAAAATGAAAGTGCGGTTAGCATCACAACTATTTAGTGAGAGTGTTGCCGATGCCCTGATGTTTTGTGCTGAACGTAAAGCCGGCTCTACACTACTCGCGAAGTTGCCTCGACGAAGTACTCGTCGAAGTTGATCGAAGTCCGAAGTATGTGACTACACACTCGTGCAACCTCGCGAGGAGCTCAGTCGCCCGGCGCCCGCACGATAGGCATCATGGATAACGTACAAGTGGCAGCTGCCGTTGCAATGTGTACTCTCGCGTATTATAACTACGTTCGGGTTTATCATTCAACGAAAATTAAAAAGAAATGGAGAAGAAGAAGATGGTGGATGATTGCAATGCACCGGAGCAGAACTAGGTTAGTAGATTAAACAGGGCACAATAAAATTAATTTTAACATTACCTTTAATATTTTTTATCACTCTGTTATATTTTTTGCAGACATACTATGGAGCAACAATTCTTTGAACTCATACAAGAACCATCTGGGGAATTCGAAAATTTTCAACGAATGTCGTTGGATGATTTTAACCTATTGCTCTCCAAAGTAGAACCCTTAATCGCCAAACAAGATACTCATTTAAGAGAAGCTATACCTGCCAAAATTCGTTTAGCAATCACTTTGAGGTTTTTAGCCACTGGTGACAGTTATAGAAGTCTGCACTTTTTATTTAAAATTTCGAGCCAATTAATTTCAAAAATTGTAGTTGATGTTTGTAAAGCTCTTAACGAGGTTCTTAAGGATGAAATTAAGGTAACAATTCCAATTTTTAAAACATATTTATTCAAAATTAGCGTAATACAATCAATTGCTTTTTATCATTATAATTATGAGCGAGTATGAAAACGATTATAAGTAGTATTATTAAGACTTATAGTATGCCTGACGTAATATATCACTTAAATCTGTATTGTGGTCAGGGACTGATTGAGTTTGGGTTACATTTGGGATAATTACTGTAGAAATATTTTCGGGTGGTCTAACAACTTCATCGCTTATAATGTGTATCATTGAAGAGTTTTGATTAAGAGTAGCGCTTTCGTTTGATTGTGGGATATGCAAAATGTATTGACGTTCATTGGACTGGTCCGAAAATGGTGTAAATGTGTTGGGTGGCTCTGACAATGATGAGTGTGGCCTGGGACTGGGAGATGCCATTGTAGTATTAGGATAATTGGCCGATTTAGGCCGCTTTAATTTATTATAAGATGTTGAAGGAATTTCAACGAATGGGTTGTACTTGTATTGTTCTGAATATGTTGGAAGTTGAGGGGTATTTGGTGTAGAGGAACAAAATGATTCAATAGATGACGATCTGTCAACGCGACGTGGTTTTCGAAATAAAGCATGAATTTCAAACATCAAATCTTCTCTTTCATGCTCAGGCAACTTCTTTAGTTTTTTGGCAATTAGTTTCTCATCTTCAACATCTTCTTTTGCTATCTTCATGACTTTATTCAAATTGTTAAATGCCTCAGACATTTGCTTGCTGGCAATTTGTAACTCGGGGGGGTTGAGACGTCGCCGGGTAGTTTTATTTTGTGCAGTTGTTGGATTGGATGTCTCCATTGAATTTTGAGTATCCGCTGGGGCCGGAGAAGTTATTGGTTCGGCGGGCCATGAAGTATCTCGTTCCTCCTCCCCCTCTATTGGAGCAGTAACAATATTTTGATCCTAAAACAAAAAATATATATTATTATTTTTTTGTTTACAGTTGCCGAACAATGATCAGCAGTGGTTAAAAGTTGAAAAAGGATTTAAGATAAATTTTCCGCATGCTCTTGGTGCAATGGATGGAAAGCATATTGTTGTACAATGTCCAGATAACTCTGGTTCTGAGTACTTTAATTATAAGAAGACATTCAGTGTAGTACTATTGGCTTTAGTCGACAGTAACTATAATTTTATCTATGCAGACATTGGTAGTCAAGGGAGGATCAGTGATGGAGGTGTATTTAAAAATTCTTCGTTATGGCAAAATTTTCATCTGACACACTTAATCTTCCTAAGCCACGCTCATTATCCAGTGCTGATAACGTTGACCTTCCCTACGTTTTTTTGGCTGACGGAGCATTTGCTTTACATAATAATATTATGAAACCATATCCTGGTAATCATAATATTGGTTCACCGAAACGATTTTTCAATACGCGCTTGTCGAGATCTCGAGTAGTAGTTGAGAATGTTTTTGGTGTTTTAGCATCCAGGTTTAGAATATTTAAAAAGCCAATCGATTTAAATATCGATAACGTTCCTGTTATTACTATGACATGTCTCTTACTGCATAACTTTCTCAAAAAAAGTAATAATTCATCTTATATATATATGCCTTCCGGTATTGTAGACACATATGATGACAACGGCGATTTAGTTCAACTGGGAACTTGGCGGCAAAATATTGATAATAATTGTGCTTTGAGAAATATTACCCGAATGCCACGCAGGTCAAAATTATCTGCCGTTCAGATAAGAGATCATTTCGCAGATTATTTTTTTAATAGGAATTAAGTAAGTAGTTTTTATGGTATGCAATGTACAGACGCCAGCACATCAAGCTACCCTAATCTGTCAAATTTATTTAATATATTTTCAACTTACAACAAAATCAGAAGGTTCATGTTCGATTGGGAAAATTTGACAGATTGGGATAGGTTGATGTGCTGGCGTCTGTACCTTAAGTAGGTATACTATGAAAAATAATGTGTTTTTTTTTCAAAAAACCCGACTGTAAAACAAACTAAAAAGTTCCCAACAAGTCACTTTTTAAGCTGTCTGATGTAGTTTTAAGCAGTTAATTTAGTTCAATTAAGTTTGTGACACAATAAAGCAACATGTCCTTCTCAATTATAATATCGATAATTTTTATCCCAAAGCAATTAAATCTACGTAAATTACAAATTACACTTTCGCTGTATAGTAAAAACAAACTAACTATGCATCGTAAATTAAAGTAGTAACTTTTTAAATGCAGATTTATGTAAATTCCGTCATTCAGTACACATTACAGACAAATGAACCTCATTTAAATGAAGTTAAAGTCTTAAAAAAAAACTGTTTAAACAAGTAAAACTAAAAATTCAGAGTATGTATTATGATAATAACATAATTTTCTAATTGGGGTGTTTGAGGGTGTGCGTTAATTACGATACATGTTGTGTATATATATATACAAGAATTGCTCGTTTAAAGGTATTAGATTAGATAGATACATATGTATGTATGTACCTATGTACATACTCTCAAAGCATTACCTTATTTCTAGAGCAGTCGGGTAAAAATTAGCTGTAATCATTTTTACGGTACCTAGTATAACTGTATTCACTCACCTGAGGTTCATAATATTAGCCTATGTTTTATTATACCTATCGTCGTTGCGCGTGCAAAAGTCGCTATGTGTTATTTAGTCATTTTCATTCTTTTATGCAGTTTCAATCCTGTCTGATAAAAGCGATATTAAAGAGTTACCTTTCAATATTACGTTTATCAGATAGCTGCTTTTACAACATGGGTGTATTATTTACGTTATTAAAATAACGATTGAAACTGCATAAAAGAACGAAAATGACTAAATAACACATAGCGACTTTTGCACGCGCAACGACGATAGGTATAATAAAACATAGGCTAATATTATGAACCTCAGGTGAGTGAATACAGTTATACTAGGTACCGTAAAAATGATTACAGCTAATTTTTACCCGACTGCTCTAGAAATAAGGTAATGCTTTGAGAGTATGTACATAGGTACATACATACATATGTATCTATCTAATCTAATACCTTTAAACGAGCAATTCTTGTATATATATATACACAACATGTATCGTAATTAACGCACCCCCTCAAACACCCCAATTAGAAAATTATGTTATTATCATAATACATACTCTGAATTTTTAGTTTTACTTGTTTAAACAGTTTTTTTTAAGACTTTAACTTCATTTAAATGAGGTTCATTTGTCTGTAATGTGTACTGAATGACGGAATTTACATAAATCTGCATTTAAAAAGTTACTACTTTAATTTACGATGCATAGTTAGTTTGTTTTTACTATACAGCGAAAGTGTAATTTGTAATTTACGTAGATTTAATTGCTTTGGGATAAAAATTATCGATATTATAATTGAGAAGGACATGTTGCTTTATTGTGTCACAAACTTAATTGAACTAAATTAACTGCTTAAAACTACATCAGACAGCTTAAAAAGTGACTTGTTGGGAACTTTTTAGTTTGTTTTACAGTCGGGTTTTTTGAAAAAAAAAACACATTATTTTTCATAGTATACCTACTTAAGGTACAGACGCCAGCACATCAACCTATCCCAATCTGTCAAATTTTCCCAATCGAACATGAACCTTCTGATTTTGTTGTAAGTTGAAAATATATTAAATAAATTTGACAGATTAGGGTAGCTTGATGTGCTGGCGTCTGTATATTGCATACCATAAAAACTACTTACTTAATTCCTATTAAAAAAATAATCTGCGAAATGATCTCTTATCTGAACGGCAGATAATATTGACCTGCGTGGCATTCGGGTAATATTTCTCAAAGCACAATTATTATCAATATTTTGCCGCCAAGTTCCCAGTTGAACTAAATCGCCGTTGTCATCATATGTGTCTACAATACCGGAAGGCATATATATATAAGATGAATTATTACTTTTTTTGAGAAAGTTATGCAGTAAGAGACATGTCATAGTAATAACAGGAACGTTATCGATATTTAAATCGATTGGCTTTTTAAATATTCTAAACCTGGATGCTAAAACACCAAAAACATTCTCAACTACTACTCGAGATCTCGACAAGCGCGTATTGAAAAATCGTTTCGGTGAACCAATATTATGATTACCAGGATATGGTTTCATAATATTATTATGTAAAGCAAATGCTCCGTCAGCCAAAAAAACGTAGGGAAGGTCAACGTTATCAGCACTGGATAATGAGCGTGGCTTAGGAAGATTAAGTGTGTCAGATGAAATTTTTTGCCATAACGAAGAATTTTTAAATACACCTCCATCACTGATCCTCCCTTGACTACCAATGTCTGCATAGATAAAATTATAGTTACTGTCGACTAAAGCCAATAGTACTACACTGAATGTCTTCTTATAATTAAAGTACTCAGAACCAGAGTTATCTGGACATTGTACAACCATATGCTTTCCATCCATTGCACCAAGAGCATGCGGAAAATTTATCTTAAATCCTTTTTCAACTTTTAACCACTGCTGATCATTGTTCGGCAACTGTAAACAAAAAAATAATAATATATATTTTTTGTTTTAGGATCAAAATATTGTTACTGCTCCAATAGAGGGGGAGGAGGAACGAGATACTTCATGGCCCGCCGAACCAATAACTTCTCCGGCCCCAGCGGATACTCAAAATTCAATGGAGACATCCAATCCAACAACTGCACAAAATAAAACTACCCGGCGACGTCTCAACCCCCCCGAGTTACAAATTGCCAGCAAGCAAATGTCTGAGGCATTTAACAATTTGAATAAAGTCATGAAGATAGCAAAAGAAGATGTTGAAGATGAGTATGATGTATTCGGGAAACTAATTGCCAAAAAACTAAAGAAGTTGCCTGAGCATGAAAGAGAAGATTTGATGTTTGAAATTCATGCTTTATTTCGAAAACCACGTCGCGTTGACAGATCGTCATCTATTGAATCATTTTGTTCCTCTACACCAAATACCCCTCAACTTCCAACATATTCAGAACAATACAAGTACAACCCATTCGTTGAAATTCCTTCAACATCTTATAATAAATTAAAGCGGCCTAAATCGGCCAATTATCCTAATACTACAATGGCATCTCCCAGTCCCAGGCCACACTCATCATTGTCAGAGCCACCCAACACATTTACACCATTTTCGGACCAGTCCAATGAACGTCAATACATTTTGCATATCCCCCAATCAAACGAAAGCGCTACTCTTAATCAAAACTCTTCAATAATACACATTATAAGCGATGAAGTTGTTAGACCACCCGAAAATATTTCTACAGTAATTATCCCAAATGTAACCCAAACTCAATCAGTCCCTGACCACAATACAGATTTAAGTGATATATTACGTCAGGCATACTATAAGTCTTAATAATACTACTTATAATCGTTTTCATACTCGCTCATAATTATAATGATAAAAAGCAATTGATTGTATTACGCTAATTTTGAATAAAAATGTTTTAAAAATTGGAATTGTTACCTTAATTTCATCCTTAAGAACCTCGTTAAGAGCTTTACAAACATCAACTACAATTTTTGAAATTAATTGGCTCGAAATTTTAAATAAAAAGTGCAGACTTCTATAACTGTCACCAGTGGCTAAAAACCTCAAAGTGATTGCTAAACGAATTTTGGCAGGTATAGCTTCTCTTAAATGAGTATCTTGTTTGGCGATTAAGGGTTCTACTTTGGAGAGCAATAGGTTAAAATCATCCAACGACATTCGTTGAAAATTTTCGAATTCCCCAGATGGTTCTTGTATGAGTTCAAAGAATTGTTGCTCCATAGTATGTCTGCAAAAAATATAACAGAGTGATAAAAAATATTAAAGGTAATGTTAAAATTAATTTTATTGTGCCCTGTTTAATCTACTAACCTAGTTCTGCTCCGGTGCATTGCAATCATCCACCATCTTCTTCTTCTCCATTTCTTTTTAATTTTCGTTGAATGATAAACCCGAACGTAGTTATAATACGCGAGAGTACACATTGCAACGGCAGCTGCCACTTGTACGTTATCCATGATGCCTATCGTGCGGGCGCCGGGCGACTGAGCTCCTCGCGAGGTTGCACGAGTGTGTAGTCACATACTTCGGACTTCGATCAACTTCGACGAGTACTTCGTCGAGGCAACTTCGCGAGTAGTGTAGAGCCGGCTTTACATGCTCAAATTTCAATCCGTTGATGGAACTGTTAACTTTTTAAAAATTATAAATAATCTTTTTGACATTTTAAATTCTAGAAATATGATGCAACTCAAATTAAAAAAACCTCTTTTTCCCAGTAATAAACTACAAACATTTGAATTACTTGATAGAACTGAAACTTATATAAATTCCTTACAGTTAACAGATGGGTCGAAATTAGTGCAATCTAGTAGAAAAACTGGGTTTATAGGTTTTTTGGTGTGTATAAAAAGCATAAAAGATATTTATATCCATCTTATTGAACAAGAAGAAAGACTTCAGTACCTACCAGCCTATAAAATAAGCCAAGGTCACATAGAGCTAATGTTTGGCCACATTCGCGCTCATGGTGGGTGTAACACTAACCCTACAGCCCGCCAATTTCAAGCTATTTATAAAAAATTGTTGGTTAAATCCGAACTGAGAGACATAGACAAAGGCAATTGCACATCTCTTGAAGAAATATCTTTTTTAACATGCTCATCCGCTGTGCAACACATCAATGTCACTGTGGAACCACGTTATGTCGATGAAAGTGTTGACGACGATATTGAACAGCTATATGAGCAGGCAAAATTTGATGAAGAAGTTAGTACGCTTATCCAAGACTTGTCGGATTTTGGCTCGCAGGCCATTTCTTACATTGCGGGTTTTGTTGTGCATGGTTTAATAAAAACTGTAAAATGTGAGACATGCACTGGTGCGCTACTTGCCGACAAACGAAGCATATAATTTTATAAAGTGTAAGAACAAAGGTGGACTTATGTACCCATCTCCTGATGTCGTCATGATTTGTAAAAGAATGGAAATCATCATAAAAACAGCTTGTCTTACGGATGATAAATTAACAATTAAAACTAAAAATGTCAAACAGGAACTCATGGCAAAGGCTTTGCCACATTTCATAGGATTAAATGTCTTTAATAATATTAAGTTTCACCAGTTTGAGCAGTCCCTGATGAATAATCACATTATATTTCTTACCAAAGCAGTCATGGAAAAATATATGAATTTGAGATTACATTATTTGACAAAAAATGCCACCCCAGTAATATCAAAGCGTCAAGTGCTACACAAATACCTCCACTTTACAGGTCAGTGAGTAAACTTAAAATTAAAGAGTACTTAATAATAATTATGTAATGTTATGTTCTTAATAATATGTTTATTGTTATTATAATATTTTCTGCACATGCCATTTTTTATTTGGTTCTATTTCAGGTGCCCAAAAAAAATTGTACAATAATAAATGGAAGAATCGATAACTTTCCGATTTAGTCAATCACTAGCGTATATGTAAAATAAATTGCTTTTGCACAGCACAACGATAGCGACCGATGTTTTTGTGTGCGTAAGTTCTACGGTGCATGGTAAATACACGCTGTGTTTGATGAAATATGGTTTATTATTGATTGTATAGTACGTTCTGATTTAAGAAATGCGAGTGTGTGCGCGAGTGCGTTTCTATTGATTTTATTAAACCGCATTTGTAGTTGTTGCCCCGCCCAGCGCCTAACTGGAGACACACGGTTCCGATATAATTTCGTCTGGCATATCATATCTACTTATTTATTTTATCTATGCGAGTCACACTCGCAGTAGGTCAGTTTTTAGGGTTCCGTTCGTTCGTCGTTAGGAGTCTGTTTGTCCGTATATCACACCCACTTTATTCCGAAACTATTATGACTACAGAGTCGAAACTTGTTAAGTAGATGTATTCTGTAAACGACTTTGCGTAAATTAAAAAATTGGCCAAGTGCGAGTCGGACTCGCCCATGAAGGGTTCCGTAGTAACTATAATAAATATAAAATACTTTTACTACTAAATACAAAAAAAAACCTTACAAATTTTTTAAAATTAGCTTATTTACAATTTTTACAACTACGCCAAATAACTTTGTTTTTCATAGTATTTGTATGAATTACAAAGATATATTTGCGGTTTTAGAAAATATACTGTATCTCAAAACCTGCTGACTGGATCTCGTTCAAACCAATTTTGGTTAAAAGTTTACATTAAGATCTACAATATATGGTTTTTTTAGATTTTTCACTTCATTATTATAGTAGTTAGATGGGGGGACACACATTTTACCACTTTGGAAGCGTATATCTTTTAAACGATTAACTTTATGAAAAAGTCATTTTAGAAACCTTAATGTCATTTTTAAAGACCTGTCTATAGCTACCACACACGTATAGGTTTCATGAAAAAAAATAGTTTCAGTTTCAGTTCCATGTATGGGGAGCCCCCTTTATTTTAAATATTTTTTAAATTTTCTCTTAAAATCGGAAAGCGGTTTATAGAAAAAATCTACCTACCAAGATTTACATGTATAGTCCTAATAGTTTCGGAATAAAATGGCTGTGACATACGGATGGACGGACAGACAGACAGACGGACAGACATGTCGAAACTATAAGGGTTCTGTTTTTTGCCATTCGGCTACGGAACCCTAAAAAGAAAAGTCCGTGGACCGCCAACTTCCAAACTCTGGGCTACTACTGAGATTTTTCTTACAGAATACCCATATGTAGCACTTTTTACCCGACCCGGTAATCGAACCCGAGACCTCTTGTTATACAGTTGCTTGCGACCAGAGTTATGAAACCTATATGTGTTATAATAATAATATTTTTTTAAATAATATTCCACAACTTTCACACAACGCCATCTAGTCCCAAACTAAGCAGAGCTTGTGCTATGAGTACTAGACAACTAATAAATATACATATATATTTCTAAATACATACATTTTATAGATAAATTACACCCAGACAAAGAACAAATGATCGTGCTCATAACACAAACATTTGCCCTGGGTGGGAATCGAACCCACGACCTTGCGCATGCAGTCAGGGCCACTGACCACTAGACCAACAGGCTTGTCAAAGCCTATTGACCTGTTAGGTATTTAAAGACCTATCTATTGAGACAGGTATTTAAAAATTATATTGAGGTATCTGAAATTATTTTTTCTCCAAATCAATCGTTCGAAAGATAAACTTTTCCAAAGTAGTAAAATGTGTGGCAGCACCCTCTCTAATTTTTTAAATAGGAGAGAGAAAAATCTATAAAAAAAATGCTGTAGATCATAATGAAATTTTCAACAAAAAGTTGAACAAGATACAGTCAGCAGTTTTTGAGATAAAGCACATTTTCAAAAACCGCAAATAATAGGTGACAAAGTATGAAAGGAGATTCTGGAAGCCGATACGAGTCAAACTATCCAAGAATTGGTGGCATGGTAGGTATAATGTTACCTTACCTACAATTCACGTTCATTCACTGATTTGCATATGAAAAATGGGTGTCTCATTATTGGACTGATTTGTAGAAAGAAACCCGTGTTGAAACTTGCGTCGCCGCGTCGCCTTGTTGAATCGGTACAGAAATGAAGGAATATTGGATCGAATTATGACATGTGACGAAAAGTGGATTCTTTACGAAAACTAAAAGCAAAAATGCAATGGCTGACCCCAGGTAGAACGCCGCAGCAGTGTCTTAAGGGAAAGCTGTGTGTGAAAGTGTTATTTACTAAAGCTTTCTCAGGTCTGATCTGGCAATAACGGCAGATGTGTGCCAAACTTCGAATAATGATGGTGAAACTAGTAGTGAAACAACCCCTACTCGTGAATCGATCTTCACCATACTAACGTTAGGGGCATCACACATCACGAGAAACCGCTGTTACTCTGCTCAGAAGCTGCAGTTATGTTAAGCCATAGGTGATCCTACGTACCAACCAGACCGAGAAGCCAGATCTTGCTCCAACGGACGTAATTTTTTTTTGAGATTTGGTAAATATTCAACGATTTAAAAAAAATCTGTCCAAGAGGCAGTACGAAATGCTTTCAAACAGTTTGTAGAATTTAGATCCCGAAAGGTCTATTGTTAAGGCATAAATAACTTTCCAATTAGATGGATAATGAGGGTAAATATGTTGATTAAATAAGTATGTTACATTTTAGAATAAAAGGATTTTTCATAGTTTTCGTTTCAAATCAGCAATTTCATACTTTAACCCCTGTCCCCTAGTATAACTTTGGCATTTATACCAATGCTATAAGAAATTAAGTTATTTTAAGGTAATCTATGTTTGCTACTACGGAACTCTTCATGGGCTAGTCCGACTCGCACTTGGCCGCTTTTTTTTTTAATACTTACAATTACAATTGACTTTTCAGATTCTTCTTGTTGACTTCTTCTTTTGCTCGATTCTTACTGTTGCGATAGAAGTTAAATTAATTAATGTGAAAATTTTCATTTCGTTCATTAAACTTTAAGGTAATTTCGATAAGTGATCATCGCTTCTACCACAGGGGGCCAGGCCCCCCCTGGAAAATATTTCTAGATACGCCAATGGGTACAGGCTTTGAAAAAAACTATACCTGAAGCTCAAGAAGTAGTACCGGAAAAGAAAAAAGGAAGGCTACCTACAAACATAATAAAAGCTCATAAGACAGAGAGAGGGCTTAAAGAAAATTCGTTGTTGGTATAAAAGAAGTAGAAGGTACCGGAAAGGAAAAAAGTAGGACTATCTCCAAAAAAAATGAGATCCCATAAAAATAAATACTTGTCAAAAAACCAAGTCTCGCAATTCAATTCTTCTACCGTAAAAAGTTGTGAGATCCATGTAATACCAAGTCGGTTATAAATTTATTCACGTCTGCTACTTCTGCTGAGTGTGCTCGTCTGCTGGCTGTGGGAAAGTGGGAATCAGGTCTTTGGTTACATGCTCTACCGTTCTCAAATCTAGGCACTTTGTTCGACGCCACCACTTTCCGCATCGCTGCTTCACTACGCCTAGGAGCCCCTTGTTGTTCCCCTCATCGCTGTAATTGTGGGGAAGCGGTCAACAGCCTCGGGCACCAGGGACTCTCTTGCAGCCGTAGTGCGGGTCGTTTTACATGACATGCCAATTTAAACGACATTATCCGACGAGCCCTTGTCACCGTCGGCGTTCCAGCCGTATTGGAACCCATTGGACTGGCGCGTGACGATGGCAAGAGACCGGACGGCATGTCATTGTTTCCTTGGAAGATGGGTAGGCCTTTAGTGTGGGATGCAATTTGTGTCGATACTGTCGCGCCATCCCATCTTCCCAGTTCATCATGTTGTGCTGGCGCTCCCGCTGCGGCTGCGGAAAACCTCAAGCAAATATAGTCATCTCGGTGATAACTATATTATCTAGCCGTTTGGGGTCGAAACTCTCGGACCATGGGGCCCGTGTGCTCACAGCCTTTTTAAATAAATATCGAAAAGGCTCGTTGACCCTTCCCGCGACCTAAGGGCTGGCTATTTCTTTGGTCAACGGCTAAGCCTTGGCATACAACGAGGCAATGCCGCCAGTATCTTGGGTACGTTGCCAGCTGACAGCGTTGAGGGTGAATTTTTTTATGCTTTATTGTAGTTTGTATTTTAGTATATAATTTTGTATATTTGTTGTAATTAATTGTTTAAATATATCAACTTACAAACGTTGAGGAAACCAATAAAATTTGTTGAGAGATTCCATTAGCAAAATTTATTATCGTTGAAGTCTCGGTTTTGTATAAGTACCAACATATTGTTCTCCGTTGAATTAAATTTTAATTTCAATCCTTACTTAAGGGACCTTCTGTCTTAAGTTGTTACGTAATTATCTAACCTAACAACATCTTATAGTGACCATATCAATATTAAAAATGTTTAACGTTTTAAATAAATAAATTGACTTGGCAAGAACTGAAAGACCTATCCAACGATATCCCACAATATGGGAAGGACGAAAAAAAAAAATATCATCCCACTTTACATGTAGGGGTACCCTAAATAATTGTTTTTTTTTTATTTTATTTTACCTCTTTTTCGGCATCATTAACGTGTATACTCATGCCAAATTACAACTTTCTAGTACTTACCAATAGTTTTTGAGCTAAAACGCGGACAGACGGACAGACAGACGGACATGGCGAAACTAGAAGTGTTCCTTGTTGACTACGGAACCCTAAAAAACGGATCACCTAGAAGCACCTGGATCACCTACTGCTTCTGTTAATTACTAATTATTTTGTTTAATTAATTGTAATTATTATATTTAATTAATTTGTAATTATATGAACTAATAAATACTTGTTTATTCATTGCAATAACGTAGTTTCATTACAGAAGCTGTAAAATTAAATCAACTGTAAGACTCTAAGTATATTTTCATTATTTAACGTAATTCACCAAATAAAAAATCATTTGATAAAAATCTGCTAGTCATTAAAGCAAACATTGTGGTATAAATATCACGTAGCAACAATGCTCGTCCATTTGTGAAATCATAGTTGCATTGAACAGATCAAGTATCTAATTTTTGCTAAGTAAAATAATATCAGATACTCGAAACCAATCACACATGTAAAAGACCGAGTTTAATGAATATAAAAATAATCAATTAGAATAGAAAGTATGAAATAATATTTGAATGATAGAAATTGTGATTGACCGATTGTCTAGTTCACAAAATATTGATTGATTGACTGATTGTTTACTTGACACAAGTACAATTATACACTACTACTGACAGGTAACCTAACCTAGTTTGGATAAATATGGCGAATATAACTGCAGCATTCATATTTTAGAAGATATTTACAAAAAAACAGTAGTATGAAACCGTATGAGAGTAGAGTGACCATGATTACATTAGTACAAATGCATGTTTTTAATGTTGTACTCTGTTTGAACAAATATGCGGTTCGTTTTGCGGCCATATTGATGTCTGTTGTTCTTAACTCTTTAAAGTATTTACTGATAAGATCTTCGTTGCATTGGCTTTCCGCAGGTGTTTTATGATGCGAACGATTCCATAAAAAGGATCTCTTTTGTTTCTAAACTATTGTTAAATATGTTTGTCGCATGTCGGGATTTAAAAAGCGATTATTTTTTGTCGTGAATATTGTCATTACTGTGCTGAATTTTGAAGTGTGTGCTCGTACGTATCTAATTCCCATGATTTTCATACTAATAAGTTACTGAGACAATTATCACTAAATCCAGAAGTGTCTAAAAGTGCATAGCTATGAGTTGTGCCCACTTATAAGCTTCTGAATATATGTGAAGTTTACGCAAATAAGCATGGTCTCAAATATAATGTTAAAAAAACGGAAATAATGGTATTTAAATATGATAACAGTCCACTCATTGTACCAGATATATTGTTATGTAACACTAAACTGAATGTGGTTAAAAGTTTTAAATATCTTGGTCATACCGTAACGGAAAAACTGCGTGATGACGATGACTTAGAGAGGCAAAGACGAATGTTGGCCGCTAAGAGCGATATGCTTGCACGGCGTTTCGCAAAATGTACCAAACAGGTAAAAGTCACTCTGTTCAATGCGTACTGTCGGTAGGGTTGCCACCTTTTTTTTGTGCAGTTAAAGTACATTGGTTAAAATAGGCAAGAAAAAAAAAGTAATAGCATCAAAATAAAGTACAATTTATTTTCAAAGTCGCATTCCACTGTCTGTCCCTATGTATGCTTAGATCTTTAAAACAACGCAACGGATTTTGATGCGCTTTTTTTTAATAGATAGAGTGATTCAAGAGGAAGGTTTATATGTATAATACATGCATAATATAGTAGAGAAACAATGACAATTTTAGAGGTTTCTAATGTGATGTCTTAATATTTTTTTTTTTTGCGTTTACGTTGCAAACGCTGGTTAACCGTACGAGATAGATCAAAATAACGTACTACAGTACTGTACACCTTAAAAAGGTAAACAAAAAGTCCGCAATGGCATATACATATCTCTTACGGATAACACACTATACATCCATTTTAATACTTCAAAAAATGGGCAATTATAAAGCGCTAATTCGAAAGCTATTTACACTAATACCGTATTAATCCTTATCATTTTACATACGTTAGTTGGCTTGAAAATTTCATAACAATTATTTTTTCCCTTTACTCCATACAAATTAAATGAATACCTTAGGAGATATAGCAAAATCAAAATTATGCGCAACGAAATTAATTTCGTGTCGCCGTGATTTGACCGGGCGCCTCGCTTCCGAGCCGAGGGAGTCCAAAAGTTTATGTAGTATATCAATGTATGGTGGAATTGTGTATCCTATATATGCCTACAGAAAAGTCCGCGATGGCATATGTCTATATATTAAAGATGACATCCTGCCTATGTCCATTTAATACTTAAACAAATTGACAATTATAACGCGGTAATGTAAAAGGTATTTACACAAATACGGTATTAATCCTTATCATCTAAATTAATATTATGTACCTATAACGAGGAAAGATGATTGATTTTTGGTTTGTTACGATTTAACTCAAAAACAACTCAACCAATTTTATCGAAAGCTACATCTCCTCGGAGTAACATAGGCTATTTTATATTTTCTGTAAAGAACCCGTGCGAAGCCAGGGCGGGTTGCTTACTAAAAATTAATTGCCGAATGAAATACAGATGTTTATTTTGCAAATAGGTTATAAATAACACTTTCACACGTCTTTTTTTTCGTAAATGTAAACTAGATGAGACCAGTGTTTCCTAACTGACTACTCTGAGAAGAAACACTGAAACAAACTCAGAGGACAACTACTCTTTTAAAGTCCATACAATCTGTAGTGATGAAATCATATGAGAGCCATGTAGGTTTATGTCTGAGTCGCCCTTTAGAGAACAGAATCACACAGATTTGAGCAGGCCCGTCCAAACAGTGCAAGCATTTGTCAATTATCGCGTAGCTCAATGGCTCTGCAAAGTACCAACTTGCTGCATTGGACTCGATGGAGCGCAGAGCTAAAAGGCTTATAGGCGACGAGGTGCTGGCGGACAAGCTTCATAGCCTGGCTCATCGGCGAACCGTTGCTTGCCTGTCGGTTTTCTACAGATTTTACTTTGGGGAGTGTGCGCAGGAGCTCCATGACCTGATTCCTCCATCTCCCTTTCACTACCGGTCAACCAGACGCACGGCTGGGTACCACCCACACTTGATTGATATACCGTTTTGTCGTACCAAGCGCTTATCTTCCACATTTATTGTGCGCATAGCCAAGCTGTGGAATTCTCTGCCGACTTCTGTGTTCCCTGCCACTTATGACCTTTCAGAATTGAAAGCACGAGTAAATAGGCATCTTCTGGGCTCGCTCGTCCCATCTTAGACCTCATCTATCGCTTACCAACAGGTGGGATAGAGGTCAAAAGTGGTCCCATCAGAAATAATAATAAAAAAAGAACCTTAAGGAGCTCGAACGATTTGACGAACAATACCCACCCAAATGTCCGTACATTTGTGTGGGCCGTATAAAGCGCTCAAACTGCCAGACAGTGCGGTAATCTATTCATAATATTTGTTGTTATCTCACAATGCTATCACATTCACAACATATCTTTTGCTTTTACTAAAATAAAATATATTACTTGAAAAGAAAATGATATTGTCATCTTGTACAAACAAAATTAAAAATAGTAAAGTAAAAAAAAGTATATGCTATTAATTGAAAAAGTAAATAATATTGTCATGTCAAAATGTATATGAAATAATCAGTATAACAAAAAAAATGAGTACAAAATCAAACAAAACAGATGTAATTGGAGCAGCTCAATCCCAAGCATTTTTGTCCGCAAGATAGTCTTTAACAGAATAAAAAGCTTTCTGGCAAAATATGTGCTTCACAAATGATTTAAATTTATTGAGGCTTAGTTCTTGCACATGACTGGGAAGTTTATTGTAAAAGCGTATGTACTGACATCTAAATGAGCCCCCAATTTTCTCGAGCCTAGTTGAAGGAACAATGTATATGTACGTAAGCGCATTAGTTCGGAACAGCTGCATTTATTTGACTAATTATTTTTTTGTTGTGTTCGTAATAATTGTCTGGATAGGGTTTGGAGAGAAAACTGTATGATACCGAAAGAAAAATTGCACCCGAGCGAAGCCGGGGTAGGCACCTAGTTATGTTTAAAAACATATTTCTTATTACTTTTTGCAGTTTGTATCAAATTAGTATATCTACAAAAAAATTGCACAGCATCTTTACAGTCTATGTTTAAATTAAAGTAAATAAGTAATTCATTTTTTATCAAATTCAGAGACGCTTTGTTTATTACGACTAATGTTTTCAAAATCCCAAAGAAATCAAATCATGCGAAATAAAGTATTTTCGTGTACTTTATTGCTCTCATAAAGTATAGAGTACAATTACCTGAAATAACGTACAATACTTTATTATAAAGTACGGGTGGCAACCCTAACTGTCGGTCGCTATACACTGGCCACCTTTGGTACAAGCACACACAGCGCGCGTATAATACATTACGCGTGCAATATAACAACGCATTTAGATGCATACTTAGGTTACCGTGGCGGTATAGTGCGTCTGGCATGTTCGCGGAGCACAGGGTTGACGGTTTCCAATTTTCCATGCTGTATTACGCAAAGCGGGGGCCTCCTTTATGAGCCGTGTTCATGATTCTGGCAATGGAATATTGAGAGCCATATATGAAACTAATTACTTCTTTGTATACGGCTGTCAATATTCCTGCTAATTAGTTATTTTAATAGATCTGACGTTTTTTGTTTTATTTGTTTATAATGTTTTAATATGATTTTAACGACTGAACTGACTGAATTGAATGGAATTAATTGTATAGTTGAATTGATTTTTTATATGGGCCTGCGTGCCTGCAATAAAGGAATTTTATTTATTTTTATTTATTTTATAGATACAAAATACACATCTGACGTAAAAAAAAACTGAAACAATTTTACATTCTCTTAGCCAAGAAGTTGAAAGGAAACCAAGTTTAGGTACACTATCAGTGCGGTATCTATCGCGGACGCGAGTTATGCTTGAAGCGCCGTTCATCTGCGCGCCGTTTGGTGAATAGCGTTGTTGAATAATTTTAATTTTACATTTTCTCCTAAACCATAAATCCAAATTACATACTGTAAAAAGCAAGCACTTTAAAACTGCCTATCATAATCAGAAAGAATTTTTGAAATCCACCCAGTACTTTCGAAGATTAACGCGTTCAAGCAAACAAACAAACAAACAAACTTTTCCGCTTTATAATATTAGTATAGATGTATGACACAAGTGCCAGCCCTAGTGAATTTCTCTATTTACCTTATTTTCGTCCCTATTAACCCCAATTTCCTGGTGAATAGGGATCGTATATATTTTAACTCTTTTTGGTTAAATTGAAATTCTTATTGCATAATTTTATACTTGATGTCAAAGATAACATAAAGACTCAGTTATTTCGATCGCCACACAGCCAATTTTCTGTAAAAAAAACATCTTAATTTTCTTTATGAAGTTCGGATTTGTCCCTATTCACCCCATTTTACGGTACATTTACGGTTTAAATAGGTCGAATTATATTAAATTCATGATTACTGTGCAATAACTATAAAATAGTTCGAAACGATTATTTGACGATTCTTGTTTGGCTGAATGTCGATTACTCACGTCAAATGAACATTGACCGGCAACAAAACAAAGTATACCCTTTCAAACAAAAAAAAGAATTTTCCAAATCGGTTCAGCCGTCTTCGAGTAATCGGTGATCATAAATAAAAAAAAAACAAAACAAATACAAGTAGGTACGCGTCGAATTGATAACCTCCTCCCAATGATATTATAAAGTACAGATATGTTACGTTCATAGTAATTTGCGTTGAAATTCGTTCCGCGTAGTAAAAACTGCACACATCACGGATATCTATGGCACACATTGACAAGTTTTACTGATAAGTAGAACTAAAGATACGAAACAACACGCAAGTGAAAGAGATAGCTATAATTCTAACAATTACGCTTCAAATGAGTCCTCGTGCCATAGGATAACATTTTTATAGCCGTAGAGCGGACACTCGATTGAAGAGTAAGTACGTAGGTAAGAAATTAAACATCATAATGGTTAATCACGGATCAAGTATTACCGCTAATGTTTGTATTCAGCTTAGCCCATTATATTCAAAACTAAAATAGAAATTAATAGTCACAATGTTAATGAAATAATTTATGATCAGTCATAACAATAATTGTATGATTCGAAAACTTCGTCAAATTGGAACTTCATCTTGGATGAAGCAGGTGGAAAGCTAGTAATCAATAAATAATCAATTTCATGACACAACTATAGGTTTCATAATGAAATGTCATGTAGCGGTTTCTTTGTAGGTACTGACCAAACAAATTCAACATTGGCGAAAATGCAAGCATCAGGTAGCTGACATTTTATAAAATATTATGCAGGCAGTATTATGTTTTATAAAATGTTTCATTTACCTACCTCTATATTTGGAACTGCATATTTTTTAAGCATGGTTCGACCACATTTCGAAACATATTTGTTAGTACTTTGGAGGTGATTGCTACATATCCTGTTGTTTTTTGATGTTATCCAGTCTGATTCGCTTTTTTGTTCACGAACAATTGCGATCCAATCTTGAAGTCGAACCTGATCCCTCGGAAACCTAATTCAATAAAAAAACAATTATAATCCTCAATAATGAGTCAAATGAACTTTAGTCAAAAAAATTGTAACACAAAACAAACTAAAACAAGTTAATCAATATCGCTTCTACACTTGTAAACTTTTAACTAATCTATGTCCGCACGCACGCATCCTTATCGCTCTCGCGACAAAACAAGTTTGCTCTCTCTGTCTTCACCTACATATGGCTCCTAAGGATAATTTATTGGCAAGTTTCGAAAATAAATGAAATATAAAAAATAATCTTAATATATTTACATTCTCACATGTGGTATGAGATCCTTTGTATTTTGTTTACTTTGGAAGTATAATTCGTACACTTCCGAAACTCACACGATGGCATTTTTCATAAATAAAATCTAAGGACACGGGTATTACGGTGCGGCACGCTTGTGGTTGCGTTCGACGCAGACTAGTTGCAAGACGTTCCAATTAGCTCGTGTTCGAGTCTTCACGACTCGCGCGCCTATAACATATCTGTACTATAAAATATCATTGCCTCCTCCTTTTTTTTGTCGTCGGTTGAAAATAAGAATGGATTAGACGGTTATCAAGTTAACTACCTAGGTTTACAAACTTAAGAATTATTTTATTATTCATGTTTTATTCTCAATAGAATTAAGGACTATTAGTAGTTTCTGTCCATTTCAAGCATTTTTAGGCGTTCCCCTTTTACAAGCAAAAATACCAAGTTGTGTGTTGAACTACGACAAAAAGCACAATAAAAAGTTTTTAACATTTCATATCACCGGTAAGTTAAAAATATGTCATGAAATCAACTTCTAACATTATTTAAAACAATTTTCTTTCTTATTTGTCTCAACCTTTGGCAAAGACGACGTGAAGCATCGTAAGTACGACATAACTTCGCAGCGGCGCGCGTTGTAGCAGATGTAATGAAAAGATTTAATAAAATTACTATAAGATTAAATTACGTACAAAATAATATTTTATTGTTTATTAAAAGCTAATAAAAATGTATTTTATTTTAAACTACAAACATAAATTTTAAAAATAAAGGGTTTTTTTATTTCTTTGGACCTCGAAAAATACCACACCCCGCTCTTACATGGTTACATCTAGGAACAAATCTTGCCGATTGACATTATAGTTCATATTAGTTCTAATAGATGGCGTTAGTGTTTTTAGTAGGGCGAGCACGGCGTCAAATGTTCGGACGACCGTATTTTTACTATTTAAATCAATGTTACCAATTGTACATAAATTAATTGGTTATTAACAAAATAGTAGGCGTATGATATATAGCTCCTTCCGGGGTCGCGGGAATGTTCTAACGAGATTCGATGGCCCCGGAACGTATGGGCACAGTTGAAGGAACAAGGGTTTTTATTCAGTAAAAGACTGACACTCACTTCCGCTCCACCCAGACCGGGAGTCATTTGATGATTTTGATGATTTTCTTATCGAAAAAAAAATAATTTATGGTAGTCTCAGATTATAAAACAAAAGGCAGATGGAGCGCACCGAAGTCGCGAGTGGCCCCACCTCTATAGTTATGTGTGCGTGACAACGAGCCGCTGCCATGAAGGTATAGACAAAATGACCACACTTCGAATACCTACTTGAAGCAAAACTTATGTGTCGCTATCTCGCTCACTGTGGTCAGACCATCTCTTTCTAAGTAGTATAACCTTAATTTTATCTTACCTAGGATATTACGTTTTATTTAATTAATATATCCACATCTCTGTTCTCTTCAAGACTCAGCTCTTTTAAAAATTGATGAAAGATGGGTATAATAAATTACGAAAGAAGCTGTTTGTTACAGTGTGAAAGTTGAGTAGTTCCTGATTTATTAAATTTGGCTGTTTGTCATTTTCAATCACGCAAAAAGTCCTAGGTCGTATATTTATGTACATAATTTTGCATGGAAATGAGTATAGACTATGACCAGTACAAAAGTTTAGTTCCTGTAGCAATACGAAATTTTATGATAGATACTAATGACGCGGCCGAGGCCGACCCAGGAAGAGGTGGCGAGACGACTTGGACGCCTACCGTAAGGGCCGGTTTGAGGTGGCTCAGGATAGCTGGAAGGGACAGGGCTGGCTAATAAAAAAAATATATGTGCGGGAGACTAGAAACTAACTTACTGTGTATGTAGCGTAAAAACGAAAAGGGGTTGTTGACCAATACAACTAGCCTATTTTGTCCCACTGTTGGGCAAAAGCCTCACTCTCCTTTTTCCACACAATTCTGCCTTTTGCTAGAGTAGGCCAGTCCTTTTGTGTTGTTGTACTCATAATTTTATTAACATCAACTCTTACTATGAGAGCCGATTTAAAAATTCTTTCACCATTAGAAAGCTGCATCTTCACTGAGTGACATAGGCCATATTACATTTAAAAAAAAATAGGCGTCCCTAATAAAAAATGCAATAATGTAACCCAAGGTGTGCAAAAATTTGTCATAAAAAATCTGTCATCACGTGCGCTGCGGAAACTATTGATGATAGAACAAAAGAAATGTTCTACAGTATTATATAACGTATCAATATCTACAAAAAAGTCCGTGATACCATATGTCCAACTACTGTAGTTATTTAATTCATTAAATAGAACGGCCGAAACCAATTACACTATTTAATATACTTTATATGTAATTTATTTAGCACATTAACACATTCTTCTCACAAAACTTCAAACATTCTGACAATATTATCTTCCATTCATCCACAAACATATCTAAATCTGTGTTTGAGTCCAAGGGAGCGTTAATAGCGGCTAGAGTTCGAGGAATAGGCGACTTGGAGTGTGCAACTGTGCGACGAGTGGGAACAGCCAGTAGGCGGTGTTTTCTATGAGCACTGTACTTGTCCGGGACAAACAGATTGCAGACCTCATTATGCAGGTCAGGTGCATCAATCATTCCCCTGATAATCTTAAATATCACAGTCATCTGATCACGCGACCGTCTCACTTCCAACGAATTGAAAGACAAGCAACCCAACAGAAATTTAGTGGGATACAGGAATGGATAATACCCATACAAGTGTTTGTAAAGGTATCTTAGGAATGCTTTTTGTACTTTTTCTAGAACTAGCGCATACTGTTTTTCAAAAGGATTCCATACGCACGCACTAGACTCAAGCTTGCTACGGACTAATGCCCCA
Organism: Tholera decimalis; assembly: GCA_943138885.2. Taxonomy (NCBI): domain Eukaryota; kingdom Metazoa; phylum Arthropoda; class Insecta; order Lepidoptera; family Noctuidae; genus Tholera; species Tholera decimalis. The sequence continues at coordinate 21,834,651 of OW964556.2, forward strand.
AAAACAAGCTTGATTACGTGAGGGTTTTGGAAATCACGACAGTTTCTTAAAACAAAGCCAAGGCGCCTGAAGGACTCCTTCGCGGTAGATGTGATGTGGTCGTGGAAAGTAAGCTTACGGTCGAATATGACACCCAGGTCTTTCATGGAATCAGTTCTTGCTATTGTATCTCCATTCAATGTGTAAAGAAAGTTGACTGGGCGCCGCACTCGACCGAAAGACATTACGTAGCATTTTGATTGATTAAATTCCATTTTATTTTCTAAACTCCACTTATATACTGAATCAATGTCTGATTGCAAAGCTTGGCAATCGAGCTCAGACTTTATTTCATAAAATAGCTTTAGGTCATCAGCATATAAGAGGCATCTGGCATTTACAACCACATCAGGGAGGTCGTTAATCATCAAAATGAAAAGGAGAGGGCCGACTACCGAACCTTGACTCACACCCGAGCGAGTGTGGTATGGGAGTGACTCGTACAAACCTAATCTAACAAATTGTTGTCGGTCCCGCAAATAGTCTGCAAGAAGCCGTAGGAATCCTGGAGCAACACCTATCGCACTGAGCTTTGAGAGCAAGACGTCATTATTGACTCTGTCAAACGCTTTTTGGAAATCAAAGTATAGAACGTCAACCTGGCGTCTGCGATGAAGACTAGTAGATATATAATTAACTAGTGTAAGTAAGTTAGTGTTGACGGATCTTTTTTCACGAAAGCCATGTTGCTCATTGCACAAGTACTGATTCACTTGCTTGTAAATTCCTTGATGTAGGACGTTCTCGAAAACTTTCGCGGGTAAAGATAGTATTGCTATTGGACGGTATTCATCGACTGAAGATCTATTTGAAGATTTTGGTATGGGAGTCACTCGTGATATCTTCCACGGTGGTGGATACACTCCAGATTTTAGCGACAAATTAAAAATGTGCGTCAGGGGCCGAACAAGAATTTCCTTTCCGTCTTTTAGGAACCACGGAGGAATATTATCAGGCCCAATAGAACTGTTGAGTTTTAATTTATTTATTCCATTGATTACGTCACTTTCAGAAAAGTTTAGTATATTAATGTAATTACTAATATTACAACTGCTTGGACTGGCTATATTTCCGAGGTCTAACTTTGGTACTTCAGTGTGGAAAACGCTCGCAAAATAGTCCGCGAACGCTTCAGCTGCTGCTACACCACTGTGAACTTTACCTTGGTGCGTTATGTTAGGCTCAAACCCGCCTTTTGACTTTAGGTTCGAAATATGCTGCCCAATGATATTTTATAGTACAGATATGTTATAGGCGCGCGCGTCGTGAAGACTCAAACACGAGCTAATTGGAACGTCTTGCAACTAGTCTGCGTCGAACGCAACCACAAGCGTGCCGCACCGTAATACCCGTGTCTTTAGATTTTATTTATGAAAAATGCCATCGTGTGAGTTTCGGAAGTGTATGAATTATACTTCCAAAGTAAACAAAATACAAAGGATCTCATACCACATGTGAGAATGCAAATATATTAAGATTATTTATTATATTTCATTTATTTTCAAAACTTGCCAATAAATTATGCTTAGGAGCCATATGTAGGTGAAGACAGAGAGAGCAAACTTGTTTTGTCGCGAGAGCGATAAGGATGCGTGCGTGCGGACATAGATTAGTTAAAAGTTTACAAGTGTAGAAGCGATATTGATTGACTTGTTTTAATTTGTTTTGTGTTACAATTTTGTTGACTAAAGTTCATTTGACTGATTATTGAGGATTATAACTGTTTTTTATTGAATTAGGTTTCCGAGGGATCAGGTTCGATTTCAAGATTGGATCGCAATTGTTCGTAAACAAAAAAGCGAATCAGTCTGGATAACATCAAAAAACAGCAGGATATGTAGCAATCATTTCCAAAGTACTAACAAACATGTTTCGAAATGTGGTCGAACAATGCTTAAAAAAATGCAGTTCTAATTATAGACGTAGGTAACTAAAACATTTTATAAAACATAATGCAGCCTGCATAATCTATACTTATAATAAATCTGTAGAGAGGTCAATTCTGTACATGAAATATATTTCCAAAATAACTATCAGGGGGTGATCAAGGATCAATACTGATGCCAAAAATGCAATCAGTTAGATTTTTGTCTGTCTGTCTGTCTGTCTGTCTGTCTGTCTGTCTGTCTGTCTGTCTGTCTGTCTGTCTGTATGTCTGTCTGTCTGTATAACCGTTATAGAAACAAAAACTACTCGACGGATTTTAATGAAACTTGGTACAATTATTTTTCATACTCCTGAGCGGGTTATAGTATACTTTTTATCACGCTACAATCAATAGGAGCAGAGCAGTGAAGGGAAATGTTGGGAAAACGGGAGAAGTTACTCCATTTTTTAAGCTTCCGTCGCGTGTGCAACCTTAATGGTTAAAGCTACACAAATCATTTCATGACGGAAATGTTCTCCTTAAAATTATATAAAAAATATCCCACGACAGCATATGTCTATCTTTTATGGTTGACTCACAATAACACGTGTAACTCCCGATAGCTTAGCAGTTCGAAGCTTTCAGATTATAATATTTGTCTACTCTTACGTTTATAACACTATCAGTCACCCCTAATTGAAAAAGTTAACATTATTAACTATTCCATAAAAAAGAATCATATATATCGGTATAGAAACACCAAAGTTATACATGAATTACGCTAATAATAAGCCATCGCGCGTGAATACTGAATCATGCTATAAGGATTATTTTTGAGAATCGGTCGCCGCGCTCGACGCGTTTCTCGCCCGAAGGTATAAAATTTCGTTCTATAGGTACTTAAGCCTCATGTGAACGTGATATAAACAATATTAACAATACATTAACTTAATAACACACAAGGAGTTACACGCTGACGGAGTCGCGGGCACAGCTATTAACAATAATATTGTGAGGTACCGTATTGCGATATTTTTCAATAGTATAATAGATTGAAATATTATATTTCCTTACTAAATTACGAAAGTTATTCTGTTTCTTACATCAAAACCACTGAACAGTGAGGAAGGACATAGGCTACTTTTTTTTACGAAAAACGACGGAAACGCGGTCGAAGTCGCGGGCAACAGCTATCTATACTAATAATACAAGGCTGAAGAGTTTGTTTGTTTGTTTGAACGCGATAATCTCAGGAACTACTGCTTCGAATTGAATTTTTTTTTTAAATTAAATAGTCAATTTATAGAGAAAGGCTATATTTATCATTACGCTAAGGCCAATAGAAGCAGAGCGCCAATAAAGAATGCTTCAAAATCGGGGTTAAATTTAACGTTAGCCTAAAGTAACTATTCCACGCGGACGAAGTCGTGGGCAAAAGCTAGTGTTTTATAAAATGTCAGCTACCTGTTGATTGCATTTTCGCCAACGTTGAATTTGTTTGGTTAGTATAGGTAAGAAACCGCTACATGACATTTCATTATGAAACCTATAGTTGTGTCATGTAATTGATTATTTATTGATTACTAGCTTTCCACCTGCTTTATCCAAGATGAAGTTCCGATTTGACGAAGTTTTCGAATCATACAATTATTGTTATGACTGATCATAAATTACTTCATTAACATAATGACTATTAATTTCTATTTTAGTTTTGAATATAATGGGCTAAGCTGAATAAAAACATTAGTGGTAATACTTGATCCGTGATTAGCCATTATGATATTTAATTTCTTACCTACGTACTTACTTTGCAATCGAGTGTCCACTCTACGGCTATAAAAATGTTATCCTACGGCACAAGGACTCATTTAAAGCGCAACTGTTAGAATTATACCTGTCTCTTTCACTTGCGTGTTGTTTCGTATCTTTTGTTCTACTTATCAGTAAAACTTGTCAATGTGTGCCATAGATATCCGTGATGTGTGCAGTTTTTACTACGCGGAACAAATTTCAACGCAAATTACTATGAACGTAACATATCTGTACTTTATAATATCATTGATGCTGCCAGAATTCTTTGGGGTTTTTTTTAATGTTCCCTTCGATGCGCCTAACGTAAGTATTATAGGCATTCGTAATACGAGACTTTAGGCTAGATCTACTGTCAGAGAATTGTTTATATAGTAGTTCACATTTAGTCTTTTTCCATTTGGAATGCAATTTAACTTTTTTCTGAATATCTAGAATAATATCCGACGTAAACCAAGTGGGATATCTTCTAGTTATGTTTCTGCGTTTTTTCGGGGTACAAGTGTCAAATAAGCTGTAAATAATATCGTAAAAAGCCTGAGTGCTAGTTATGCAACTATAACTACATTTTTACATTTTAAAAGTTGATAAAAGTGTCAACAATAATAAATAAATAAATAATAAATTGTTTATTTAAGAAATAGTGCAAAATGCAGTTACAATATAAGTCTTAAGAATTAATTAAATTAAGGAAAATTAACATATTTGCCTGTACTAGGTTAAAAACCTGTGCTTCAGGCGATGAAGTACAAACTATCTTAAGTGGTACATAATCCATGAAATAACTAAAACTAAATCTAGATAATAATAGTTAAATATGTGTTCCTAGTGTTTTACATTCTATTTGCATATTGCAAGTAACTCTTCCGTCTGGTCATATGTCATATTTTGTAAATAATTACATATTGCTTTTTTACAACTAAAATAATTTAAGTTATATATATTTAAGATTCTATTTAATCTATTGTACAATAGTGGACCTAAAAACGAAAAAAATCGATTTGTAAAGATAAATTATGAGGTCGGATGTGAGACGCAGACTATATCTTTCCGCCTCTTGTTAGTAATGTGCGAATTATACGTAAGCATTGTATGTTGTTTTAGAACTATGTGCATGATGAAAAGTTGACGGACTGTTAGTACATTACAGGATTTATATAACTGGCATGTAGGAAAGAGAAAGGGGCGGGAGGTTGCTACTTTTAAGATCGTCCTTTGTGCTCGTTCAAGAGGCAGTATATTTGTTTTCAGAGCGCCACCCCATGAAGTAATGCAATATTGAATTATAGATTGACATAGGGCCAGATATACTTGCGTGATTAGTTTGGAGTCCGCGATTGATCGTAGTTTCTTAAATACAAATATTAATTTACGGACTCGACTAACTAAGTTTTTAATATGGTGTCGGAAGGAAAGTGTATCATCAATTGTAATCCCGAGGTATTTTATGTTGTTAGTAGGCAGGGGCGTAGCTACCGCCGTATTTGCCGTATCAATTATACGGGGCCCCCGGGCCACGGGGGCCCCCAAAGTGTGTAAGGAAAAAGAATAAAAACTTTCTAATTTATTTTATTTTACAAATGACAAAATTCTATAAAGCAATTCCTTTTTTTCCCGCCTTAAGCGTGCGTTCAAAAGTTGGCAACACTACATCGTTATGGCGGGCTGCGGGACTTCCCCGTTTTACTTACTTCATCTTCAACTCAGCGGGGAATCCCCGGGAATCCTTCATCGATATCGCGATGTACGTGTACGTTGTTGTACTTTGCATTGGATGTTAAACCACGGAGTGCAGTGCACTGTTTATTTACGCGCTTTATATAAATGTGCATTACATTGTAATTCAGTACAAACAATATTGTTCTTCTGGTTTAGCAGTATTAGTAACGATTTGTAAAAGAAATGAGTGAAAGGAAAAGAGATTATCCCAGCGGCGTTGAGAAAAGAAAAATTAAACAGAAAAGGGACGAGGTTATAAAAAAAGTGCCCAAAATTTCTTCATTTTTTCAGAGACAAGATACTGTGAGTGATTTAGATTAGAAAGGTAAGTACTACACTACTACCCAACCCATTTATTAGGGGCCCGTAGTGATAAACAAGGAAATCTTTTAATTTCGGTCTGTCCATCTGTCCGTCACAAAAAGTTGTCTCCCCCCTCGATTTTCACAATTATACTGTTTTTAGGGTTCCGTGCCTTGATTAAAAAAAACAAAATTCTAACTTATCTATAGGATCGATTTGTTTTGTTGTTTGTTTATCAGTCCGTATCGTATCGTTAATTGCGTGTTGAGAACTTCAGATGTGCAGACTCGCTTTCGGGTTCTCGTTTTGTATGGCCACTACACTACGCGCTGCGTTTAAATAGCACGCAGGTGTATAGTAATGCACGGACGGGCTGCAGGTGATTTTGTATCTACTAATAGGTACGAGCACAATCCGCGTAGAATCTGTGTGCGTCTGAACTGAACACTCTCTAACTGTGACCCTTAGTAACGTTATTTATTTATATATAACTCTTTTTAGTTTAGTATCAAAGCATTCGTATTTATTTTTTAACAATTACTCGTTTATTTTTAGATTCTTCTGAAGCATGTTCTTCGTCACATATCCATCCGGAAATAGAAGAAAGCCAAGCACATACTTTATCGGATGTCCATCCAGAAATCGAGGAACCCCAAGTCAACGATTCTGATATATCTGCAGATAATGCAGATTGTAATATAATTTCATCAGATAGAGGAAATTTTGGTGACAATTTAACTGAATGCGAACGAAAAATAATTTTTAAATTGGGTCCATTTAAACCACAAGGACCATTTCCAAAAGTTTCAGAAAATAACCGACCTTTTTCAGCTTATTATTATTCATATTTCAATCAGGCAGGCATAAAAATTATAAGACCATGGTTATGTTATTCTAACGTTTTAAACAAACCGTACTGTCACTTCTGTTGGTTATTAGCAGATCGTCAAAACAAATCGTACTCCTCTGCTTGGGTTAACGGTGTTTCGGTTAGAAGCAATTTCACACAAACTATTCTTGACCATGAAAAGTCACAGCAGCATATTAGTGCCTCACTCTCTTATAATAATTGGTTGCAAGGAAATACCATCGATACTCTATTGAAAAGTGAAATCGATAGTAAAATTACATTCTGGAGAGATGTACTGCATCGTATAATTAATGTTATAATTACTTTAGTATCTTGTAATCTACCTTTGAGGGGGCATGATTCTGATTCTGGCAATTTTATGGCAATTTCACGTCTGCTATCTAACTATGATGCAACTTTAAAAGAACTTTTTCTAAAACCGAAAGGTGAAATAAATTATTTAAGCCCTACGATTCAAAACGAAATTATTAGTTTGCTTGGTACTAACGTTAGGCACAGTATTATCTCAGAAATTAAAAAAGCTCCATTTCTGACAATAATTCTGGATACAACACAAGACTTGTCAAAAATTGACCAACTATCTGTAGTTTTTCGATATATCTCGGTTACAGAAAATGATGATAATGTGCCTAAAGAAATAAAAATCTGTGAGTCCTTTTTAGGATTCATAGCAGTAACCGATTGCAGTGCTGCAGGTCTGAAAACTGTCATTTTAAATTTGACTAAAGAATATGGAATTGATTTGACTAAATGTAGAGGACAGGGATACGATGGAGCAAATGTTATGTCGGGTGTGTATGGAGGATTACAAACCCTAATAAAAGAGCATGCTCCAAATGCCGATAATGTTCATTGTGCTGCGCACGCTTTAAACTTGGTTTTGAACGATGCTGCGAGACATGTTCGTGAAGTATCGACTTTTTTCGATAATTTAGAAAAAATATATACTTTTTTTGGCAATAGTATAAAACGCTGGGCTATGCTAAGTGACGATTCATCTGGAAAATATTTGATTACCCTTAAAAAGGTATGTCCTACCAGATGGTCTTCTAGGAACGACGCTTTATTAGCAGTAAAGAAAAATTTTTTACTAATCATGAAAACTTTGTACCAACTAAATTTAATTTCAAATAAAAAAGATAAACGTGAAGAATGTAAAAGTATAATTAATATTTTAGAGAGTTTTGATTTCTTAGTGCTCGTTACATTTTTTTCTTCACTATTTGAAATTATTAATCCTGTTTCTAAAGCTCTACAGCATGATAATAATGACTTACAGAAATCTAGTATTTTATTAAGTAATCTTTTAAATAGACTGTGCCAATTAAGAAATCAGAATTCATTTAATAGTTTGCTAAATGAATCCAAAGATTTAGCAAAAAAGTGGGGGGTAACAACTATTTTTAAAAACAGTAGGCGAAAGATAACGAAGCGTTTTTTTGATGAGTTATCACAAGATGAGAGAATTTCCGACCCGGAATCCTATTTCAAAGTCAATGTATACTATTGCTGTTTAGATATATTAATTTCTCAAACTAAAGAAAGATTTCAGAGCCTTTGCAACCTGAGTAGTATATTCGAAATATTACAACCGGAGAAACTCCTATCTTCTTCAAGCGAAGAGATATTAAACGCTTCCGGAAAACTGTCTGCTAAATACAGTAAAGACATCTCACTTAATCTTTGTGACCAATTAAAGGCTCTAAAAACATGCTTAAATTCTGAAATTAAAAAAATTTATTCCATTAAAGAACTCATTGAATTATTGCTATTAAAATACAATAGTCTTGCATCCAGTTTTCCCGAGGTAATCACAGCATGATTTTTATTCTTGACCCTTCCAGTTACAACCGCAACGGCAGAAAGAAGTTTTTCAAAATTAAAACTAATAAAAAATTACTTAAGAACTTCGATGGGACAAGAACGGCTGTCAGACATCTTACTATTGTCCATAGAGGCAGAAACTTTAGAAAAACTAAAATCATCATCAGCCATAAATGATTTAATAAATCAGTTTGCCGATAAAAAGACAAGGAGAGTGAATATTTAAAATTCGATTTTTATTTGTAAAATGGGTAAATTATGTGATAAATAAATATTACTTCTCACAATATTTTTTTTCTTTTGTGAAAAATCTTTACCTCCATATAAGGGCCTCCAAAAAAATTTTTATACGGGGCCCCGACAAGGCACGCTACGCCACTGTTAGTAAGGAATATAGTAGGACAGTTACACATGTTCAGAGATGGTGTCATGCATTCGTGGGCGTATAGCTGAGGGTTAGATTTAGCGTATTGAGGCCTGCGCATGACAAAATTAACGTATTTTGTTTTGTCAGCATTTAATGTGAGTAAATTATGTCTCAACCAGTTGTTTACTATATTAAATCCTGACTGCGCTTTCTCATATAGTTCGTCAGTAGTTGTGGCGGTAAATACAAGTGCGGTATCGTCGGCGTATGATATTATTTTGCCTTGATCTAAATTAATGTTGCACAGGTCATTAATATATATTAAGAACAATGTGGGGGCCAAAATACAGGGTCCGGCATAAAAAACTCCCCGATTACAAAGTAACGTGCAGCGGACAGTAGAAGGAGCAGAGTGGTGGGGGGCGCGTCGTTAAGTAGCTGCCTACGTGCCGTTTTCAGTGTACGCCATGGCGTGGTCTGGTGAACATCGTGCCTTCGTAGTGGAAGATTTTATTCGAAAATGACAGGAATTTAACCGTCAACAGTGAACGCTATTGTGCCATGCTCCGCGACTTTCTCCAACCGCAACTAAGGGAGCTTTTTGGTGAAATAGAGAACGTGTGGTTCCAGCAAGATGGTGCTACAGCCCACACAGCGCGGCAGTCACTGGCATTGGTGAAGGAAATGTTTCCTGGACATGTGATCTCGTTGCGTGGAGACGTTGGCTGGCCCCCACGGTCGCCGGACTTAACGCCCTGTGATTTCTTTCTTTGGGGCTATTTAAAAGCAAAAGTTTATGAACAACGTCCACAATCTTTACGAGCCCTGAAAGAAGCAATTACACAAGAGGTTGAAGCTATTCCACCTGAAATGACTCAAAGAGTAATGAATAACTTCAGGGAAAGACTCAATCAGTGTGTCGACAGTGCAGGAAGCCATTTAAGGGATGTTTTATTTAAAAAGTAAGACAATAAGAGTATTTTCTAAAATGGCATAATATGTACTTTTATTTAGTATAAATAAAATTGTTCTACCTTATTTGGTTTTGTTTTTATTAGCTTTCCTTAAAGGGGAGGTTTTTCTGCCGGACCCTGTACTTCCTTGAGGCAAACCAAATCCAGTGTTCTTCTTTCTATCTTAGCACATTGATGCCGATCATCTAAGTAGTCCGCAAAAAGTTTTAGCTGCGTTCCTCTTACACCAAGAGCTTCTAATTTGTGTAAGAGCGAAGTCGTACAAACAGTGTCAAATGCCTTGGCTAGATCAAGAAAGATCCCTAAGGTGTGGTTACCTCTTCCTAATTCCTGTGTCAAATAACTAGTCAGGCTATGCACCGCGTCAGCTGTTGATAATTTGGCTCTGAACCCGAATTGGAAGGGTGAAAGATAATGTCTTCTCCAGAAAGTTAACTAGTCGGCTATTTATAATCTTTTCAAGTATTTTAGATACCGACGGAAGTAATGATATTGGTCTGTAATTAGCAACCAGATCTTTGCTACCGGATTTATAGATAGGGATAACTACAGCCTTTTTAAGGAATTTAGGAAAGATACCTTCAGAGAGGCATATTTGAAATATATATGTTAAAGGAGGAACAAAAATATGCATGAATCTTTTCAAGATCTTATTGCTTATACTATCCCAACCAACAGCACAGTCGTCCTTTAACCCTCTGATAATTCGCCATATAATCAAACCATATTGTTCATACCTCTGTATTTACCTCGTAAATCACCTAAATAGTATATTTTCTGTATGAGTCTGAGTGAGTCTCGTGCGCGCGCGCTTGGCGTATGGATGTGTATCGTTGTGCAAAAACCTAAATAATAAAATTACACCTAAGTACCGAAAAAAGACAGTTGATTTTGCTAATAACTAAATATAAATTATGGTGAAGGGCGCGTCGATCGCGAAAGATGATATCATTAAATGTAAAGGATCATGCATGCGGCGCAGTCTTCCATAAAAAGTGCGCAACGCGATCTACCTTCAGAAATGAAAAATGTGAGGATTGCGTCTCCCTGCTCGGCTCTCAGCCTGGTTCGCCTAGTCTGGAGGAACCTAATATTGCATTAACCCATGCTGCTTTGAACAGAAAAATGGATGTTGTATACAACATGGAGAAAAAACTGAATGAGCTGGCAGACCTAGTTGATTTCCTTTCTGAAAAGTACGACAATCTGTTGGTATACCTACCAGAAATCAGTTGAAGCAAAAATGAAATCCCTAGAAAATATGAATGTATACTTGGTTAAGTGCAATAAATCACTAGAAGAACGTATGAATGAGCTGGAAGAGAAAGACAAGGAGAAAAGGTGGAGCTAGCTGGATTGGAGAAGAGAGAAAACGAAGTTGTTGCTAAAATAGTCGCCCAGGTTGCTCAAAAGCGTCAGATGGACGTTAGTCAGATTGAGTATGCAGAGAGGGTAGGCCGTGAAAAACCAGACACGGAGAAACCTATGCCAGTAGTTATGATACTGAGAACAAAAGAAGCTCGTGACAAATGGATTGAAAGTCGCAAAAAACGCCTGACCAACGGCGAAGTTTATGGTACTCAAAATGGCAACCGTATTTATATAAATGAGAATCTTAATAAATATAAGAAAAACCTCCTATGGGTCACTAACAAACAGCTAAAGCAAACCTGTGTAATGTAGAATAATTATAATATTTTTTGTTTTAGATTTCCTAAAAATAGTGCTAAAAAAAAAGTACAAGGATTTGCAATTAGCATTTTCAATAATCAGATTATGATTCAACAAGGCGCTTAAATTTGATTATCTATATTACATGTTATTATTTTTTAGATTTTTTTTTTCAAATTGTTCAAATATGTGATAAAAGGCAATATTTTGTAAAATATATAATAATTTTCAGAGAGCAAGTTCATTGCATGAAGAGTCTATGGTACAAATAGTCTACGGTGCCCTGGCTATACTAAGTACTAGTTCTGGCACTTATGAAAGTTATTCTTCTCTTAAGGAAACGGGAGTGAAACGTGCTGGTTGCAATGTTGAAGACATGGGCGTAGGAAGGAGAAGGCCGGGTGGGCCGTACCCACCCCAGAATGGTCTGGTGCCCACCCCAGAATTTTTAACTACCAAACAATAATGGTTGAAAAATAAAAATAAAAACTGGCCAAGTCCGAGTCGGTACTCACCCATGAAAGGTTTCGAAACCAAACATATATTAGCGAAAAATAATTTTGTTTTTTATAAATTACGAAGTTCATTCGCCAACCACTTGTATAAATGACCAAGTTATATTTGCGGTTTTTGAAAATGTTCTAATCACATAAACTGAGCTGGTAGTACCTGTTTCTTTCAAACTAATTTTCGTTAAAAGTTTTTATTAAGCATATACTTTTTTTAATTTTGCACACTCTTATTTTAAAAGGGCACACATTTTATCAGTTTGGAAGTCTATATCTTTCAAACGATTGACTTTGTGAGGAAATGGTTTTTAGAAAACTCGTTTCTTTGCTTTTAATTTTATTTATTTTTGTATAAAAATCGTAAATCAGTTCACAGAATACATCTACCAAGTTTCAATTTTGTAGTCCATTACTTTCGGAATAAATTACAATTTGTAGATGTGACATACGGACAGACAGACAGAATGACCTTTGCCCATGGTTTTGCGTTTGTCTGACCCCGCTTGGCTTCCTCCGGGCTATTGGAGGTTTCACCTGGTGGCGATAGACCGCCGAAGTGTCGTGAAGAAGGGACGCCAGGTTACGGCGTCGCGGCGAGCCTCCATTTTTACTTTCAAGTAACCATACAAAAGGGTGCACTCCAAAAAAAAAGTACCAAACTTTCTCGTCTTTAGTTTAAACAGATATATTTGTGCAAAGGTTTTAGGCTTCTGTAGCCGAATGGCAAAAAACCGAACCTTTAAAGATTCGTCATGTCTGTCTGTCCGTTCATATGCCACACACAGTTGAATCTTCTTCTAAAGGGTGGGAGGTTCCTATTACAAAAACAGAAACAATTCTTTTTTTCAAAACTAGTCGTACCGATTGCCTATAGATAGGTCTTTCTCTAAATGACATTGAGTTTCCTAAATCAATGTTTTCTCAAAGTAAATCGTTTTAAAGAAGACCTAAAATTTTAAAATAAGAAAGTGAAATAATTAAAAAAAAATCTGTAGTTCTCAATGAACACTTTCGACTCGCAGTTGGCCACTTTTTAGGGTTGCGTAGGCAAATGTTAAAAAAACGAAACCCTTAAGGATTCCTCACGGCTATCTGTCTGTTCGTCAGTATGTCACAGCCACTTTATTCCGAAACTATGTATTAAGACTGCACTTATTAACTATGTATCGTAAACAACTTTACGATTTACTTTCGGTGCATCTATATAATAAAATAAATAATATTCTAAATTTTTACCCCCTCTCCTTGCGTGAATGCCAAACTAGGCTTAGAGACTTCTTATGCAGGACTATGAAGAAACTGAAAAATTACTGCAATAACTTGTGGATATACTATATATGTATTTTTTTTAAAGTAAATCGTTTCCACACTTAATATAATATAATCACTACCAATTTCAGATAAGACATACTCACACACACACACATACACACAAACACACACAATCAAGCACACATGGATGTACTCACTGTACACTTACATAATTCACACTAATGTATAAAATATGAAATATAACTTATTAATTTAATCCAATTCAATGTAATTTATTTTAAACTATTTCATTTTAATTTAATTTAATTTAAAATCTGTTATTTTTTTGCATGCTCTCATACCTGTAAACATACTCTGTAAACATGGTTTTTGATATTCAAAACGGAAAAATGGAAGAAGGCGCTGATTCCTGATATACAGGTTCTAACCTAGTTCGGGATTCAGAGGCTTCACAGTGTCTTGTGTCCTCATTTTATGTCAATAAAGATTTATTATTATGATTTATACAACATGTAATTTAAAGGGTATATACATGCCAAGTGCATGGCTTCTTTGGATGATAACAAACGATATGGCAAGGGTTTTATAATCCTAAGTCTACGTGTGTAGAACTTATTACAAATACCAATACACTGATACCAGAGGCCGAATTTTTCAAATTAAGAAGAACGAAGAGAATTATCGTGTTATTGGCAAGTGACGTGGAAAGTTATTGACCCTCGTAGTGCTGTGACACGTTTGTTATGATTGGTATTCAAGAAATATAGGAAACCGGTAATTTGGTATCAATTTTTTGAGTCAGTTATTTTGAGTTGAAACTGTGCATAGAGACTCCATACCAGATGTTATCTTCTGCCCTTTTGGATAGATATGGGGTTTCCGTTACAGATTGTATACAAAAACTTAAAAAACAAAACAGTGAGGTGCTCCGCATACATGGAAGTCATCATCTGCTTAGCCTTTTCCCAATATTATGTTGTGGTCGCCTTCCAGTCTAACCGAATGCAGCTGCGTATTAGTGTTTAACAGGGTGCGACTGCCTAACGGACCTCTACAACCCAGTAGCTGGGTAACACGATACCCCTTGGCTAGATCAGTGTCAGATTTTACTGGCTTCTAACTACCCGTTACGACTTTCAAAGATATCCAAATGACAGCCAGGACTAAAGGCTTAACGTACTTTCCGAGGGGGGGTATCACACCGCCAACTTCCAATGGAGATACTAGTAATGAAACAGCCCCGACTCGTGAATCGATCTTCACAATTATTGCTCCATTTTTTTGTAATGAAATAATGATGTTTATTTTGCAAATGGGTTATAAGTAACACTTTTACACGTCATTTTTTTTTCCGTAAATGTAAACTAGATGAGGCCAGTGTTTCCTAACTGACTACCTCTGAGAAGAAACACTGAAACAAACTCAGAGCTCAGAACTCATTATAACGCAAGACAGCACACTGCACGAAAAACCGTTGTAACTATGCAGAAGCTGGGGTTAGAAACCATAGGATATCCTACGTACCAACTAAACCGAGACGCCAGATCTAGCTAGCGTAATGTTTTTTTCGTGATTTGGTCAATTTTTAATGAGCTAAGAAATTTCTTCCCAAAATGCTTTCAAACAGTTTGTCGAATCTAGATCACGAGAGTTCTATCGCAAAGGCATCAATAATTTTCCGATTAGATGGTAACAAGGTATAAATAATGAGGGTCAATATATTGATTAAATAGTTAAGTGTGCAGTAGGTACATTTTAGAAAAAAAAAGGAATTTTAATTTTTCTGTGTAAATCGGCAATTTCATACTTTAACCCCCAGTATAACTTTGTCATTTATACAAACGCTATAAAAAACAAAGTTATATTTCGTTAATCTATATTTGCTACTACGGAACCCTTCATGGGCTAGTCCGACTCACACTTGGCCACTTTTTTGGAAATACTTACGATTGACTTTTCAGTTTCTTTTTGTTGCCATACATGTTACATTAATTCATATGAAAATTTTCATTTCGTACATTATACCTTATCGCAACTTCGATAAGTGATCATCGCTTAGCTACCACTGGGGGCCAGGCCCCCTGAAAAATATCTCTAGATACGCCAATGGTTGAAGACCAAACCTGTAAAAACCAAGGTCGAATTATTCTTGAAAATATAAGCAATCTTAACAAGTTACTTGTAATAGTTTCCCTTTGACTAAAATTAATATTAAGTATATACCTTTTTGCATTTTCTTAACCCACTTTAGGAAAGCTATATTACTTCACGCTACGATCCTTAGGAATGGAGGAATGTGGGTGAAATCACGGGGCACAACTAGTATAATAACTATTTGAATAATAGAGTCATACGAATTAATAAAATAAATTTTTGCTCTATTTTCATCCTTTTCTTGTTTTAGGTCAACAGTAAAGCCCACGTCCCTACGAAGATTGATAGGGGCGTGCAGGTGAAAATAAAATAAACGAAAGAAAAAATACTGCAGAAGCAATCTAAGATTAAAGACACTTATTAAAAAAATAGCACATTCATTTTTTAACATGCGTATACGTGCTTACTTAAAGACTCATACAGAAAATATACTCGGTGATTTACGAGGTAAAAGAAAGAAACTACACAGCAATGATTTTAGTCATGTATAATAGAAAAGTTAATAAATGATTTTAATTTAGAAAGTGTTTTTGTTTCTTTTTTGAGATTTCATACATATTACCGTTCTTATTATAGCCCCGTATAACATATTTAGATGAAAATATATAATACTAGCCTTCTGCCTGTGACTTCGTTCGCGTGGAAGGGTATTCCTGCGTAAAATCCCAATCCCGTGGGAATTCCGGGATAAAAAGCAAACTATGTGTTATTCCAGGGTGTAAACTATCTACTTGCCAAATTTGATTCAGATCCACTCCGTAGTTTTTGCGTGAAAGAGTAACAAACATACATCCATCCATCCTCACAAACTTTTACATTTATAATACTAGCTTCTGCCCGCGACTTCGTACGCGTGGGAAGGTTTACCCGCGCAAATCCCGATCCCGTGGGAATTTCGGGACAAAAAGTAGATTATGTGTTATTCCAGAATGACAACTATCTACTTATCAAATTTCAATCAGATCCGTTCAGTAGTTTTTGCGTGGAAGAGTAACAAACATCCATCCATCCTCACAAACTTTCGCATTTATAATATTAGTAAGTAAGTAAGTAAGTATATAGCAGGCGCGTGCATAGGATTATGACAGGGCATGCGGCGGAGTAAAACACACAAAAACTTCTTCTTTTATAGATTTTTATCATAACCACAGCCACGCATCGCCACCATGCTACGATGCGTGGCTGTGGCTATGCTAAAAATCTATAAAAGAAGAAGTTTTTGTGACCGATTACTCACAAAAACTTCTTCTTTTATAGATTTTTAGCATAGCCACAGCCACGCATCGCCACCATGCTACGATGCGTGGCTGTGGCTATGCTAAAAATCTATAAAAGAAGAAGTTTTTGTGTGTTTTTACTCCGCCGCATGCCCTGTCATAATCCTATGCACGCCCCTGGTATATAGTATATATATTAGTATTAGTATAAGTATATATATAGTATATTAGTATTAGTAAGTATAGTAAGAGTAAGATAAGATAAGAATAAGATAAGATTAGTAAGAAAGATTGCATTATTTTCTTTAGATTGACATTTTTAAATTCGTTATATCTTTTGAATGGAATGTCCGATTTTAATAATTTAAAAACTATTTAACAGGTATTGAAACGGTCTTTAATAAAATAATTACACAAACATTTAATGACATAAGAATTAATACAGAGGTATGAACAATATGGTTTGATTATTGTCGACACTTTTATCAACTTTTAAAATGTAAAAATGTAGTTATAGTGGCATAACTACAGTAGTTGGACATATGGTATCACGGACTTTTTTTAGATATTGATACGTTATATAATACTGTAGAACATTTTTTTTTTTGTTTTATCATCAATAGTTTCCGCAGCGCACGTGATGACAGATTTTTTATGACAAATTTTTGCACACCTTGGGTTACATTATTGCATTTTTATTAGGGATGCCTATTCATTTTTTTTTAATGTAATATAACCTATGTCACTCAGTGAAGATGCAGCTTTCTAATGGTGAAAGAATTTTTGAAATCGGCTCCCATAGTAAGAGTTGATGTTAATAAAATTATGAGTACAACAACCCAAAAGGACTGGTCTACTCTAGCAAAAAAACAGAATTGTGTGGAAAAAGGAGAGTGAGGCTTTTGCCCAACAGTGGGACAAAATAGGCTAGTTGGATTGATCAACAACCCCTTTTCGTTTTTACGCTACATACACAATAAGTTAGTTTCCAGTCTCCCGCACATATACTTTTTATTAGCCAGCCCTGTCCCTTCCAGCTATCCTGAGCCACCTCTTCCTGGGTCGGCCTCGGCCGCGTCATTAGTATCTATCATAAAATTTCGTATTGCTACAGGAACCAAACTTTTGTACTGGTCATAGTCTATACTCATTTCCATGCAAAATTATGTACATAAATATACGACCTAAGACTTTTTGCGTGATTGAAAATGACAAACAGCCAAATTTAATCAATCAGGAACCACCCAACTTTCACACTGTAACAAACAGCTTCATCTTTCATCAATTTTTAAAAGAGCTAAGTCTAGAAGAGAACAGAGTTGTGGATATATTAATTAAATAAAACGTAATGTCCTACGTAAGATAAAATTAAGGTTATACTATAAGGATAAACGCCTTTATTGATTATGTCATGTCAAATAATAACAACTTTCGGTCGTTGTAATAAGACTCAATATTTTTGACAGCATTAAGAAGATGATTTGTTACAGTTGCGTTTCAACTTTGTAGCCAATTATATCACTGTTTTTTAATGTTTGTAATGGACATTTTGATTTGCAAATGTGTGAGTTTGGCGACACTGGTTCTCGTTTTGAGAGAGTGTAGGGGCACTTCTACTTAATTTTCTGTTCTGTGGCTCCACTAGTCCACTCACAGACATATAAGGAATAGGCTCCACTGCACAGACCACAAACGGGACTATAGATCATTTTTAGGGTTCCGTAGCCGAATGGCAAAAAACGGAACCCTTATAGTTTCAACTTGTCTGTCCGTCTGTCTGTCTGTCTGTTTGTCCGTCTGTCCGTATGTCACAGCCATTTTATTCCGAAACCATTAAGACTATACATGTGAAACTTGGTAAGTAGATGTATTCTGTAAACCGCTTTCCGATTTTAAGAAAAAAATTCATAAATATTTAAATTCAAGGGGGGCTCCCCATACATGGAACTAAAACTGTTTTTTTTTTTGCATGAAACCTATGTGTGTGTAGTATCTATAGACAGGTCTTTGAAAATGACATAGGGGTTTCTAAAATCACTTTTTCATAAAGTCAATTGTCTAAAAGATATACGCATCCAAAGTGGTAAAATGTGTTCCCCTTCCCCCCCCCTCTAACTTCTATAATAATGGAGTGAAAAATAAATAAAAATATGTGTGTAGATCTTAACGTAAACTTTCAACCAAAATTGGTTTGAACGAGATCGGTTTAGCAGTTTTTGTGATACAGCATATTTTCTAAAACCGCAAATATAACTTTGTAATTCATACAAACACTATGAAAAACAAAGTTATTTGGCGTTGTTGTAAAGAATGTAAATAAGCTAGTTTTAAGAACTTTGTAAGGTTTTTTTTTCGTTAAATAAATATACATACATATATTATATTATATTATTATAGTTACTAGGTTACTACGGAACCCTTCACGGGCGAGTCTCACTCGCACTTGGCCAATTTTTTATTTATGTTCAAGGCGAAAAAATATTTGGAAATCGTTTTCGATATCCGAAAATAAATATCGGAAATCGATATATCGATAAAAATAAAATAGGCAATATATATCTATTATTTTCTGAAAAAGTATCGATATTTTGATTTATCGATTTTTTTACCCAAGCCTAAATATAATCGTTACAACACTAGCCAATGCCAAATTGCCAACTAACCATTAACTTTTGTGAATTGCTAGAATGAATGTTATGTTTTATTATAAATTATTATTGGAATCCGATTTCAATGCTTAGTATCGGGCAAAAATTTGAGTGCATTCTACGTCGCAAATGTAATTGTAGTAGTTCATTTTCAGTGAAAAGATTCATTAAATGAGTCATAGATGATACTTCGTTTTGAACTGCTTCTAAAGTTTCATAAAAGTTTTAAAAAATGTCTGAACGAAAAGGAACTAAAGCTCTGGAACTGTGGTGTAAGCGCCTAGTCAAAGACTGCCCTGAGGTGCAAATAGACAATATGACAACATCTTGGAGAAATGGCTTAGCATTTTGTGCATTGGTTCACCATTTTAGACCAGATTTAATGTAAGAAATAACTTTTACGTAAATTGATATACCTATTTAAGGCCTGTAAACTTATTATTTTTGTGAAGATACATCCAATAATGAAAATCAGTGTGATAATACAACATATTGGTGTTATTATTTTTAGTGACATGTCAAAGTTGAAGCCTGAAAATATATATGAAAACAATCAATTAGCTTATAGTGTTGCTGAGAAACACCTTGGTATTCCGTCATTGTTAGACCCAGAGGATATGGTGGAGAATGATGTGCCAGATAGATTGTCTGTATTAACTTACTTGTCTCAGTTTTACCAGCGTCTAGGTCATACAGGTGGGTTAAGTTCAATGCTGTTTTAATAATTGATAAAGCAATATTTTTATTTTACTTTATTGGGACCTAAAACAGTTACACATTACAATATAAGTTTGTTGAAATAAAATTTATAACTAAGTAAATGTGTAACCCACATCAATGTCCATGGAATAATGGTTTAAAGATAAATTTAATGCCTGCATTGTTATTACAGAAAAGTAAGAAGTATCTACTTGTGCATATTTTTATTTAAATAGCGGGTATAAAGCTATTCTATAGTGATACTTAGCAAATTTCATCTCATTGTATATTCAATAATAGTAACTCTTAATTATTTAAATTAAATGAAATAATAACATTTTAATTTCAGTCCATACCAAGGTTTCAGAAAATGAATCAAAGGTGTCATCTCAAACAACCACTATGGAGACATCAGTTAGTACAATCACTATACTACTCATAAGTATTCTACTTTCTAAATATCTGTGTGTAATGTTTGCAGTGAATCTATTGTTTTCTAATTTTTCTTGTACTTTCTGTCTCACTTTAACACCTATCTTTATGACTCTTGTAGGCACCTATAAGATTTGGAAAAACTGGTCTAGACAAATGTGCAGCATGTGGCCTGCCTGTGTACCTTGCCCAGCGCCTTCTTGTTTCACACAAACTATACCACAGAAGATGTTTCCGTTGTTCTAAATGTTCGGGACATCTTAACCCTAAGAATTTTGAGATAGTTGAAGGATCTGAATTTACCTGTGATAGTTGTAAAAATGAAAAGACTTTATCAAAATATCTTAATAATAATGATCATGATCAAATGGGAATGCTGGCTTTCACTGATACTGCACTTGAGACAAAATCAGTGTCAAATGAGGAGCCCATTACTTCTCAATACAAATCAAGACCACAGTCTATTTTGGGTGAGTGCATCATTTTACTTGTGTTGAAATCATTTAAATAAATTCCAATGCCATATAGTTAAATGTCAATAACCATGAACAAAATCCTATCTTATCAAATCGTAATATATATTTGAAATGCTACTGTTGTGAGGCAATACATTTTGTCATTCAATGTTTTTTTCAATTAATTCAAATAATGCAGCTATCAAAAGGAATTAAATATAGATGAAAATAAAATCTAATATTGTTTGAAATATTAACTATTTCCAATGATTTTCTACTCTGCATTGTGTTCTTTCTTAGTTAACTACCATACTGAATGCTTATTTCAACATCCTAGAATGTTTCTTTATTGCACAATTGATCGACTTGTTATGTGTCTAAGAACTATATTTTAATAACTTGATGGAAGATGCTTTTATTTTGTTTGTCATGGGTGTGTCCAATTATCTTATAAACTTATAGATTAGTCTTTTGTCTTGCTTGCTAATGGATTTTTTTTAACATTTTGTAGACAAAATAAACATGTTTGAGAAAAATATAGAAAAAGACTCTAATATTGAATACAAAATCTCAAATATTTCATTAAAAGACAATAGTATTAATAAATCTCAAGAACTCAGTATTAGTAAATCTGAAGAACTTCGCAGTCCCAGCAGATTGCAGTGTGAAAAAGACTCGAAACCACTACTTGTAAGTGTGAATATAAAAATGGAAAATGAAAATGTGTTAAGTATTAACAAACCAGAGAAAGTGTATAAAAGTAATATTGAAAAGTTTAATTTCCTACAAACACAACTAGCTGATGACAGCATAAATGTTGAAAAGAGTTTAGAAAATATTAATGTAGCAGAAATAAAAAGTAAAGACTGTGTAAATGTTGAAAAGAGTTTAGAAAATATGAATATAGCAGAAATAAAAAGTAAAGACTATGTAAATACTATTGAAGATAACAATATAAGTAGTGCAGAACAAAATAAAGATATCGGCAGCAGTGGACATACAGAGATTAACAATGTAACTGATGACAGCAGGATTGCCAACAGTTCTTCAACAGCTACTGATTATACTCCTCCATTGGAACAACCTCTAGAGGTACAACATGATCAAGAAATAAGTATAAGTGTTCCTCCTAGAAGAAAAAAACAGAATGCTTTAGAAAAAGCTTTAGCATCTGCTATTAAAAAGGAAAAAGAAGCAAAATTGGACATTAAAGAATATCCAGACCATTTGAATCCCTTCTCAGATGATGAAGATGAGGTATCAACCTTTTATATAAACATTATTATTTTTAACAATTTTGAATGGCTTTGAATTAGCTCAATATTATCTGATTTCAATGTTATTTAGGAGCCACCGAGAAAAGTCAGCACAAATCCTTTTGGTAGTAGTGATGAAGAAGATGACGAAGTGCCACCTATACCTCAAGCACCGAAGCCTGAGACTGCATCCACCACACCCACGTAAGTATCTCGCTGGAACCGCTCATTTCTCTCTTGCGTTGTTGTTCAATAATTTTAAGAACGAATGCTACTGTTGAGAAAAGCTTATTAACTGTTCCTTCAATGATCATGAAAATGTTAACAACCCTAGAGAAGCTCAAATCAAATCAAAATTATTTTATTTTACATACGCCTACATGGACGCTCATAAATGTCAGAAGTTAGTGCATGGTTCGAAATTTGTCGTTTCCTATGGAGAAGAACCGGCAAGAAACGCCGGTTACTCTTTTTTTTTTTAAATCTTTATTTTCACAGTCTTTTTATAATAGCAAATTTTTTGGTATGAGAGGACAGTATAGACCAATTGACTTAATACAATGTAATATAACTAATCAGAAATTAATCTCAGATTTTCTCGCATATAGTAGCTATGCTACAAAGCAGTCGAATCAATATCGAAAATTGAAATATAGTCCCTAAATTAAACGCTCCAGTCGCTGTCCCTTAGAGGCGGACACTTGCAACATATGTTTCTTTTTTCCCTGACACTTGCAACATATGTTTCATTTTTTTAATTAAAGTTGTATATTATGTAGGAAAACTTACTTCGATAATAATATTGAAAAGGAACCGTAACTTATTGAACTATTAAAATAATATGTAGTGTAGGCAATATCTTTTAATACGTTCTTTTTTTTATTGTTGAGATAAACAGTAGGTACTTAAACTTTACGTTTCTTCTTTGCATTAGGCCGTGCGCGCACTGCCTTGCGGTGGCCGCAATTCCGGTAGTTCTACCGCACCGGTAGACTGACCGCAGTGCGCGCACTTCTATGACACTCCATACTTCACAAATTTTGCGGTACCGCAATTCCGGTAGTTCTACCGCACCGCAAAATTTGTGAAGTATGGAGTGTCATAGAAGTGCGCGCACTGCGGTCAGTCTACCGGTGCGGTAGAACTACCGGAATTGCGGCCACCGCAAGGCAGTGCGCGCACGGCCTTAATTCGGATCTGTTTCCTAGCATCCATCAGAATAACATAATCCAAACAACGTGTAAACAACATTTTGTACTTAGTAGGAAAAGTACCGGAAATCATTGTAGATACCTACATTTAACATGAACATTTAACATGACAGGCCCGTTGGTATAGTGGTCAGTGGCCCTGACTGCTATGCGCAAGGTCGTGGGTTCGATTCCCACCTAGGACAAATGTTTGTGTGATGAGCACGGTCATTTGTTCTTTGTCTGGGTGTAATTTATCTATAATATGTATGTATTTAGAAATATATATGTATGTTTATCAGTTGTCTAGTACCCATACCACAAGCTCTGCTTAGTTTGGGACTAGATGGCGTTGTGTGAAAAAGTTGTGGAATATTATTCAACTTCATAATGTCAGTAGCAATATTTTAAAGACATTATATATCACGATAACATTGATTTGTAATTATTTTCCGAAGTTTTCATTTACAAACTCGCATGAGTACAATACTAGTGCCGAGGTTATTGTGCACAATATAACAAAACAACAATAACTTGCTATAGGTACTAGTACCTACTTCATTGTAACCACTAATGGTGAACGCAGACCTAGCCGCACCGCACGCGCCGCAGTCTTTTCATTCGAATTCTTTATATGAAGTTCTATGCAACCTCGCACACCTACCCGCGCTGCAGTCGCCGCAGTCCCTGAAACGACCGAACTCCCCTAGCCGCAGCTGATGATGTCACCCGCACGCAGCACGGATGACGTCATTCGCATCCACGGCGCGGAGTGTTGCCAGAGTTATAAAGTAGACAGAGAATCTCTGTCAACGGTTTATAATAAAATTACTTATTCTCTTATAAATAATTACTTGCTTATTCCCTATTATAGCACCTACAGATAAAATTACACAAAAGAGCAAAATACCAAATACAGATTTTATACAGATTTTTAAAATCTTCGGTACAGATAATGCTTTCAAAAATCTGGCAACACTGACGGGAACGACTGCAGCGACTGCGGCGCGGATAGATGTGCGAGGCCATGAACAAAAAGCGATGACTGCGGGGACTGTAGAGACTGCGGTGCGGCTAGGTCTGCGTTCACCTTTACTCGTTGTTCGGCTTAGCTAACGTTGTAGTCGTAATATACGGCTATTTATTAGCTCCAGTGAAATAAACATCCACTGGGTAATTTTCCATATTAAGTATGTTTGTTCAATGAGATGATGATTAGATGTGTAGTGTATGACCACAAAACGATTTAAAATGATTAAAACAATAGGAAAATAATAAAATCTTGCTTACGAATATTTTGAATAAGTAATTATTTTTACTCTATATATAGTAAATGAATACAACGACTATCCTAATACCGACGAACACATGGTGATGTAGTGACATTAAAATAAAATGTACCTACCATCAAAATCCGGACCGTAATTTTATTTTAATCTTTGACGTGGTTTTGCCACGTAACTCCACTTCGGATGTCATTTTGTAAGAATGGATTCATCCCATCCAAGGTTGATCACACAATTTAATCCGATAGGCAGCGTTGCTTCGATGGGTAGGTCGACGTTTGCCGCGTCCGCTAGTGAATCTATAAACATATCATTGCTGATATACAAAAATCGAATAAAGATGTAAAATTATTGTAACATCTGGTAATACTGATTCAATCACATGAAATATTTGATTCATTTTAATACTTTTTTTCGTAAAATATATTCGTTCTGCAGGATAGCTTCCGGGATTGAAGCACCAAGATAAAACTTAGTAGTAAGTTGATAGTAAGAGATTTTAGAAGGCTGACTCATCACTGTCACCGACAGCCAACAAATACTAAATTTAAAATATTTAAATTCGAATGATTACAAAAAAATTAACAATGTTACTTGTTATAGAAAACGGCTTATCGCAGTAAATCCATTCTGGTCCGATGGCGAAGAACCGTCGTCAGACGAAGATGAAACACACAGCAAGAGGTAAGAATGATATATTTGGACAAATTGTTACTCGGTTTTAGAATTACAAGCTGACTTACAACTTAACATTCTTAATTTAACATCATCTGCTTAACCTTTTCCCATTTTGGGGTCGGCTTCCAGTCAGATACAGCTGAGTATAAGTGTTTCACATGGAACGACTGCCCAGCCGACCTCCACAATCCAGTAGCTGGATAACATGATACCCTTAGGCGAGACCAGTATCAGTTTTTCCGACTTCTGACTACATTTTTGACAGTCGTTACGGGTACCACTGTCAAAAATGTACAAACGACAGCCGGGCCTTAGTGTTTTCCGAGGCACAGAAGAATCTCGATGTGTAAAGATGGTTGGACGGACCGACTTTGCTCAACCTTGAAAATCGATCCGTGCGGCTGTTATTATTTAGCTCCGAGGCACAGAAGAATCTCGATGTGTAAAGATGGTTGGACGGACCGACTTTGCTCAACCTTGAAAATCGATCCGTGCGGCTGTTATTATTTAGCTCCGAGGCACAGAAGAATCTCGATGTGTAAAGATGGTTGGACGGACCGACTTTGCTCAACCTTGAAAATCGATCCGTGCGGCTGTTATTATTTAGCTCCGAGGCACAGAAGAATCTCGATGTGTAAAGATGGTTGGACGGACCGACTTTGCTCAACCTTGAAAATCGATCCGTGCGGCTGTTATTATTTAGCTCCGAGGCACAGAAGAATCTCGATGTGTAAAGATGGTTGGACGGACCGACTTTGCTCAACCTTGAAAATCGATCCGTGCGGCTGTTATTATTTAGCTCCGAGGCACAGAAGAATCTCGATGTGTAAAGATGGTTGGACGGACCGACTTTGCTCAACCTTGAAAATCGATCCGTGCTGCTGTTATTATTTAGCCACGAAATCTTCCAGTCCTAAAGAAGAGAAGATGTATAAAGAATAATAACATAAATTAAAAATTTAAAAAAACCTCGACAGCCTTGAAACACCTGAACAGACCTTGATAATTTTTTTAGCTAAGAACCATCTCGAACACGTCTACTTTCTATAAAAAGAAACGCAACATAATCGGTCCATTCGTTTAGGAGTTACGATACCACAGACAGACACGTCAAACTTTTAACACCCCTCTTTTTGCGTCCGCGGTTAATAAATAAATATATAATGTAAAGGGTACCCGTGCTTAAGTTAATGCTTATCACATTTGATTATGACGTGACAATGTGGAATATGTGTATTTTAAATCATATTTTCATTCTAATTTAAATGTGTTTAATATGTTTCCAGCTCAATGTATAGATCTTCAATTGCAACCAGTACCCCGAATCTCCCTGGAAGTACGCCCCGGAGGAAAAAGGCGAAAGCGCCGCCACCCCCGCCGGTCATTTCCATATCCGAGGCGCCTCGGCCCCACGACCCCTCCACGTCTATGGACGATGTTGCCAGTATATCTTCCTTCAGTTCCTTCAACTCCACTATCAACTCCGACCAAGTATGTATTTCATTTGTACAGTAGTACCCAACTGATATGGCTTACCCGATGTACTTGCGCAGAAAATGAATTTATACTACACCTGCTTGGAAAGTACCTTGATACTTTATCAAGTTTACGGTAGGAAAGTACGTCATTGCATATCGAACAAATATGCGGGGAGAAAACGCATCTGAGCGGGAGAGAAAAGTGTATGAAAATCCATTTCTTACGTGGTTTTTCTTTTTTAATTTTGGGTAAGACTATGCGCCGGTAACCTAAATATCAAAAGCCAAAAAGTTTTTACAGTGAGTTTTTATCTCCAAGTTCGCAAAATGACACTGGCCACTAGCTGTGTGTTGGATGGTGTCGGGCTGGCAGTGCGACCCTGCGGCGGCAGGATAAACAATTTGAAAAAAGAACATGTGAAAATTGCAGACGCCATTGGCGCCATTTTCAATTTGTGTGTTGTTTGAGGATTCAGTTTTCGTAGAAAGTAAAATAAAACTATCAAAATGATAAGTAGGGATAGTGATGATGAAGATTTTTTAACTCCGCCGCAGTTGAAGGAAACAGCAAAAATACTGATTGATAACCTTTTACCACAGAAATCAATTAAAAAATATAATAAAACTTATGACGAATTTTTTGCAATGGAAAAGTGAAAAAGATGCAGCATCTTTTTCTGAAACTGTTTTGCTAGCTTATTTCAGTCAAAAAGCGCAAAAATACAAACCAAGTACGTTATGGTCTATGTACTCAATGTTGAAAAGTACTATTTATTTTCCTCGTAGGTGTAGTATAAAGCACTATGTATCACTCGAGAGAAAGTGCGAAGTACTATTTCGCACCGCGCTTCTTTTCCTTTACCGCTATTGATTGGCAGCTATCGCCAGGCTAGCGCGCGACACGTGACGCGTAAGCGAGACTGAACTAACAGCTGCAGTGTATTATGAACCTTATAGCAGTGATTTAAAGTTGATTGTAAGTTTTAAGCATTCTTTCGTGAATCTTCGGGGCCATACTTTCTTTTCTGCGCGAACGAAGATTCACGACGCGCCTTATCAGTTGGGTACCACTGTATCAATAAGAATAATAACTTAATAGTTTAAAAAACATTAGAAAAACACGCTTTTATAAATTCACGTAAAAACAAAAAAATGTTAAGAAAACCGATAACGGATTTTCTTTAGGTTTGTTATAACCTTGAAACCTGATCGTGTTCAAAGTCCATTACGTGGTCTTTCTCACAAGTGCAAACACGACTATGATACGATATTCCATCATGAAATGCCAGTGCCTATCTTCCGGCTTCATCATCAGACCTTGAAACTTAATCGTGGTCAAAGTTCATTACAAGACTTTTCTAAGAAATCCATAAAGCTATGATACGATTTTCCATCATGAAGTTTCGGTTCATATCTTCCGGCACCATCATCAGATCAGTTCGACAGTACCATATTATTGTATTGTCATCAGAACTACATACAGCTGCCAATTTTCATTACGCTACTACCCTTGGAAGATGGTTAAATTAGTTTTCTTTCAAAAGTACAATCAACGGTTTTAGATTTATCTGACCTTTCCAAAGAATAACAACACAGTTGCAATGTTTAATGGCGTTCAATAGTCTCGCTCAGCCTTGTAGAACATATTAATAACGATTATTATTTCCTCATAGAAATCCATCGGTAGGTTGACACCAACCCTTAAGAAAAGGCGTCCCGCGCCGACCCCTCCCGACAGTATATCGACAGTGTCGGGTGGTGGTGGCTCTTTGGAGAAAGGCATCAACACTAGTGGTATGAAGAGCTTCAGTTCCGAAGGTAAGAAATAATACAAGCTTTCTAAATAACTACCAACTCCAGCAGTAACTTTTATACCTAAGAACTTTATTACCTTGGACATAACAAAGTACAATATTTTAAAAGGACAATTTGCCTTTCTGCATCCGCTCCGTTAAATACATTACTTTTGATTAAAGCACTGAAAACAAACCATCTATTTAAGTTTAATTTATTGTGCTCACCAAATAGGTGCATTGTTTAAACAGGAAATTAAAGCTTTAAATCTCCATTTACTTCAATGCACTTCTATGTAGACAATTCAACATCATTATAAAAAAATAACAACAAAAATAACATCGTTTATTTGTGTGTGTGACACCCAGACACGAAACAACTATTTGTAGGCTATACAAACATTCATTCCGGTGCGGAAATCAAACCCACGACACGAAGCTCAGCACGGAATCGCTCAATCACTGCGCCAACCATGTCGTCGATCGTCATGGGATAGCTCAAGCATCAACAGGGTCATTCACTACTACAATGTTACTATATATCAATTTATTTTTTTGTGCAACACACATCTTTTGTGGGCATAAATACTCGAGAAGCTCGTGGCGAAATAAAAACAGCTGTGTCGTCTTCTAGGTTAAAACACTAATCCTGTTAGAATGCAAGCCGATTCCTACATAATTGGGAAAAGCAGATGATGATGATAGTCCAGGATGTTTTTTTAAAGAGAACTAACTACCTATGTGGGTAGAATTCACATTACTAGCAATCTTTCAATCAATTAAGCTAAACATGTTCGTGTCTCGAGTGGGTTCACGACAATAGCATAGCCATTAGGCTATTGAAGCTTCAAAGGTCCATTGTTACAGCATGATGTAGTAAACTATTATAATATTTGATGTACAGCAAGCGGACGCAAGGCAAAGGGTCCTGCTCCGGGCCTGCCACTCCCGGAGCGGCGCGAGGTGAAGATGCAGATGTCGCCTGAAGAGTTGCAGGTGCAACTGGACTTACTGGAGACACAACAGCTCGGCCTGGAGCGGCAGGGCGTGCTCATCGAAAAGATGATCCGCGACAAGTGTGAGGGTAAACATCTCCCAGCACATTTTGTTTCTATTTGAGCACACACCCTTATAACTTTAATGTAGTCAAGCTTTATTTTACACTAGCTGCTGCCAGAGCCGGATTAACCCTGTCAGGGGCCCGTAGGCAATGGAATTCTCGGGCCCCCTTTCTTACTTTGACTGACCGAATCGTGTGTCGCTAAAATCGGTGTCACCTCGTAGGCCTGGGTACGATTCTCGACATAGACTGTTGTCTTAAGTCTGGATGATTTTAACCGACTTACACATACATACATATATTTGTTTACAAATTCCCAGAATTTGTAAATATAAATATTTAGGTTCACAAGCAAGTAAAAAATTTTCGTTCGATAAAAAAACATCTTGTCGCTTGCACTGGGCCCCTAGTGGATGCGGGGCCCATAGGCAGTTGCCTACTCTGCCTAATGGTTAATCCGGCCCTGGCTGCTGCCCGCAACTTCGTTCGCGTGGCAGGATTTCCCGCGTATATCCCGATCCCGTGGTAATTCCGGAATAAAAAGTAGTCTTTGTGTTATTCCAGGATGTCAACTATCTACTTACCAAATTTTATGGAGATCTGTTCTGTAGTTTTTGCGTGAAAGAGTAACAAACATACATCCATCCATCCTCACAAACTTTCACATTTATAATATTAAATTAATAGTAAGATAAAGCTTTTACTCTAAAATCTATTTCTCTATACTGTATTCTCTGTCAAGAAAGTAGCGGGAAACGATCAATAATACACAAAATGTTAGTTTTTCCAAAAAAAGTAATTTTATCGATTTCAAAATATACTCCTTACTTACGCCAACGAATAATCCAATCATCAAAACATTTTTAAACACTTTTTCCGGAATTGAGTTCAGTTCTCGCCGCGAATTTTCCTTTATGTCTTCTATCGAATGAAAACGGATGCCACAAAGTGGTAATTTGAATTTAAGGAAAAAGGAAAAAGTCGGCTGAAACCATATTCTGGTCAAAAATTCGTTCACTATGATGGCCTTGTGCGAAAGCGCATTTTCGTGGTGCAAAATCCAATAAATTTTCTTTCGACAAATTGGCTTTTATCGTCGATTTTAACAAAAAAAAAAAAACTTGAATTTTTAACCATAAACAAATTATCCATTCCCGCTACTTTTTGACTGAATATACATACATTTACCGGAAAGGTAATGTATCGCTAACGAATGTGCAACACTGTTACAGGTGACGAAGCTGATATGGTACCGCAAGAGGAAGTCGAAGATTTGGTCATCCAACTGTGTGAACTAGTCAATGAGAAAAATGACTTGTTTAGAAAGCAAACTGAATTGATGTACATGTAAGTAAAATGCGACATAATGATTATATGCTTGGAAAGTAGAAGTAACCTAAATGAAAATAAAACTGGCCTAAAATCGAGCATGGTTTTGAATTGGAAAGTGTAAGCGAAATGAGGTGCATTAAAGATGGAACCATCATATCAGTACAAACAGTTAATATAAAGGCATGTTTGAATAATAATAATAAAAAGTGACCAAATGCGAGTCAGATTCGCTCCCAAATGGTTCGGAAAGAATAATATTTTGCGTGGAAGAAAATAAATTATCTTGTATTTATTTATTTTGTCATTATTGAGTCTTTTTATCTTACTTGCGAGCTTATCTACGGAAAACGATTTTAAAAGTAATAAATTGGCCTAGATAGGAAAACTGCTGCTACTAACTTATCTCGGTTTTGTCAGATTTATCGTTACCTTGGCATTTGAGTAGAGTAGATAATCCTATATCACAAGTGCTAGACCTAACAAAATACGGGTAATTTTACGCAATGGAAATATTATACGACTATACATGATTTAAAAATAGTATATATCAGGCACATAATGTTAGTCATACACTTCCAAAGACGCTTTAAAATATGACATTTTTCAATCGACGACAAAAAAGGAAAAGGTTATCAATTCGACGCGTATATTTTTTTTTTGTTTTTATGTATGATCACCGATTACTCGAAGAAGGCTGAACCAAGGAACTTGTACCTAAACTGGAATGCGGACGCGAAGCTCAAATCCGTTCCGAACAGTATACCCTCGAAGAACCTAGCTATCTCTTTCTAGTAGTGTGGATATCAATTCGCGATAAACGTAAGGACAATTTTATTTGATGCAATATTTGCAGGTTTTTTTAGACACTTATTATTAACCTTACAAATGATGTATTTCTGTTACCGCTATAACAAAAAATACTAAAAATTAATTAAAATAAATATTTAAGGGAGACTCCCATACAACAGTTGTGATTTTTGGCGCTTTTTATAGGTAATGGTTCCGTACCATTCATTACCTACCTATAAAAATACCCTTCATGCACGAGTCCGACTCGTACTTGGCCAGTTTTTTTCTTAACAACGTATTAAATAGAAAGAAAGAAATAAATTCAATTATAAATACAAAGGTCTGTATCAGTCTGTTACGCTTTCACGGTTAAATCACAGAGCCGCTTTCGAAAAAATTTGGCATGGAGATAGTTTAAAACCCTGGGAACTATATAGGGTTCTTTCTATCTCAGATTTTTGAACAGTTGCTCGGTAGCGCGATATAACAGAATTCTACGTAGGCGAAAAGCTAGTTCTCAATATATATCTGAGGAACTTATATTGAGCGCGCTAATTTCTATAATAAACCCTTCCTTATGCGGGCTAAATGCAAAATTGGTTTTGTTAAGCAGACTTTATTGCGTTGAATTATCAACTTTCAAAGTGGTTAAGACAAGTGATACAAATACAATTATTGCAGATACAGAATTAATAACAGAATCACCAGCTGGCAATTCTTCGAAGGCTTGGCCTTGATAGGCAGTGGTATAGACGTCTATACCACTGCCTATCAAGGCATCGTCCAAACAAACGTGCATTAATTGGTAATCTATGTTTATTCGACACTTGTACGGTTAGAACCAGTAGACTAAAAATAAAATGATGCAATGTTTATATATAATTAAAACTACTAAAACCCTTCATGAAAAACGATGATTAGAAATAGAAAGAATAACAGAAGAGATATAATTTATTTCTGTATATATTTATTTAGGTTAACCTACAATTGTTTACACTATACATTTGTATGAAACAGTCACATTACATTTATAAGTGTAAAAATTAATTACAGGCTAACACCACATGTGTAATTTAAGGTTAGAAATCAATATTATTAACATACATAATTCTAAACATAAAGGAGGCAGATCGAATGATAATTATAAGGTTATTATTATTAGGTTGGTTCTATATTTTCTAGTTCCTGATATGTTGCAGCTGCAGGTTTGTTACAAGATTGGCTTGACACACAACCCTAATAAATGTATTACACTATAATTAGTTAAAAGTATGGAAATAATCTTTAAATTATGAATTATTATTATTTGTCGACATTAACTAACTGCAGTGGATAAAAGTTAAGTAATTAAGTTATAAGTAATTATTAATATAATAAACTACACTTGTAAGCAAGTTTGCGTAGCTGAGTTTTTGGCCAAAATGATATGCCATCAATTTGCTAAGCAAAAGTAAATAAAACAACTAAAATGTCGACTTTTATGCTCATTAATTTGACTCCTTTCATAACTTTCACTTACCAGATCTTTGAATGTGCCCAGTACAGGTTGTATATTCTTTTCTTTAGTGGGTTTTAATATTATAGTATTTAAAACATTTATGTGTTTCGCTGACAGGAATCTAAAATAATAATAGATTGATGAGAACAAAATTGTAGTATTTATGGTTAAGATAGATTCAAAATGAAAATTCATCTTGCTACGCTCATATTCTATTTCGAAACGGTGATCTTCATGTCATTTGTAAAGATTGATAACTTACTTTAGGGAAAATGGATGGAATTGCATCATTTGATCTTGTTTCGAAATGCAATATTACTTCGGGCTTGAAATGGCGGCTACAAATTTTGGAACCGTTTCTGACCCTTTTCTGTGTAGAACACTGAGCCACCGGTCTCGAAGATCATCATTTTTAGGAAAGCTTAAAATAACAAAAAATAATATATAATGAGAAGAAAGAAAAATAATAAATAAGAAGAATAAAGAGAAGAACATCCACTTTTACATTGAAAACATAGTCACCCTAAATGCAATTTGTAAACAAAATCACAAAACTTACTTAAAAAGGGAAATTCCAGACCCGGGGTACCCTTTTCACTCTTGCAATTAACCACAAAACACGTTCTTACCATGGTTACAATAACTTGCACTTTAATATTACGAAAACTCACAAAATTAAATATAATTCAAATTTACAAACATACAGATGTCAAGTAAACGTCAGTCGGCAACGTAGTAATTGCCAGGTATAGTATAATATATCACTACTAATTCTTGCAAATTCCATTTTTTTTTTGGTTTAAACATCTTGTGTTTGCATGGTAAAATAACTTTAATTTTCATTAATATGCATACAGTAATAATGGTAATTCATTTTAAAGATAGAATTCCAAAGAAGTTTAAAACTAGGTGTTATTACTACAACAGACAGGTCGAAAAAATTACCATTGAAATAAATATTTTTAATCTGACACACAGAAGAAAGGGACACAGTCCACACACGGCACTGTCTCGCTCGGAACGAATAGTTCCTTCAGTTTTGTGCGTGCAAATTTATACTCTATTGTTTAACAGCTAAGAAAGACTTTCTGTATTCTTTGAATCATTCGTAAGCAATCCAGTTAGTAGGTAGAAGATCCTTGGGCTGAACCAATTTGGAAAATTCTTTTTTGTTTGAAAGCGTATACTTCGAAATTGGTCCCATTGTCACCAAGTCAGGATCTGATTATGGGATCCTGGAGAAATCGAGGAAATCAAATATTATAGGCACACCTATAGTGATTTGAGTATTTTTTATAGTAAATTGTGTAGTTGCATTCGAAAAGAACCATTTGTGAAGTGGACCTGATGATGAAGACCACAGATGGCTACTGGAACTACTCAATATATAAGTAGGTAGGAATAATAAGCATTTCATGAGTTCCGCTTCGATTACTTGAATATGGTTATTAAGCACAATATGCTCGTCACAATACAAATGGTGAAGTGAAGCTGATGGTGAAGTACCAGGAGAACTCCTCAACAATTAACGGCCCAGCATTGGGAAAAGCAATATTTTGTAAAAGGTTATAAGCAGTTGAGATTTAGGCTTTTGTAACTAGGTAAATTATAAATCGACAAACTAAAAAGAGTGAAATAAAAACTTTTTACCAAAAAGTCGGTTTAATTTTTTGGTCAAAAGTTTTTTTATTGATAATATGCTCGCGTTTGACCATCTCACCTGATGGTGAGTGATGATGTGGTCGAAGATGGAGCACGCTTGCCTAGAAGTAACGTATTCACTCTTGACTTAAAGACTCCCAGGTTATAGCGATCAGGAAACACAGACTCCGACAGGGAATTCCACTCCTTAGCCGTACGCACAATGAAAGTATTTCCAAAACGTTTTGTGCATATGGGTGGGATGTCCACCATGTAACGATGGCGTATCGCCGTTTGTCTTGTAGTCCGATGATGGAACGGGCTTGGCGGAATTAGATTGTGTAATTCCATCGCGAAATACACCACGAAATGTAACCGATAGAAAATCGATAGACTTGCAACTCGTCGTCGATGTTCAAGGCTCTGGAGCTTTAATTCGACCAGTTAATCGTTGCCAATGAGTCTTTTGGCCCTTTTCTCGATAGACTCAAGCGCGTCCAGTTGGTATTTGGCAGATCCATCCCAAAGATGAGAGCAGTACTCCATACACGACCAAACCTGGGCTTGTTAGAGATTGAGCATCTGTTCCGGTGTGAAGTTCCGTCTCACCTTTGCTAGGATTCCCAACTTTTTTGCTGCTAGATGAGCCTTAGCCTCGATAAATGGACCAAAATTGAGGGTGGAAGTTAGTGTTACCCCAAGAAGCTCAATACGATCGGTTATCGGCACGGTTACATCGCGGAAAGTAGGAGCCGGTCGGAATTGGCTCCTTTTTGCAGAGAAGAGCCACGCCTGGGTCTTAGATGCATTAAACTTGACCAAGCTGGCATCACCCCATTCGGAGACAGTCTTCAAGGACAAGTTCAAGCAAACCAAACAACAACTTACAAAAAAAAACACCTCAATATGAAAAATGACTAATTTCGTGAGTCGGTGTCTTTAGTTTTGTAGTATCGTTTTTGACAACGAATTCCGAAACTAAAGTTATTTTTCTCTTTGCAGTGTTTTTTGTAAGTCGGGTTTATTTTTTAATACAAACTTTCGTTTATTTTAGATAAAATAAATAAATAACGAGATACCGCTGCCCCGAAACTTAAGGGCTGCTGATGGAACAGGGTGGATTTTTAGTCAGTAGAAGTCTAACACTCCATTCCTCCACCCAGAGCGGGCGAAGTCATTTGTTGCTTTTTCCACCCCAAAATAAAAGATAAAATAAATTGTATTGCAATCGCATTAATCTTGTAGCTTTAGACCTATTAGCTTTAGAAAATGTCCAGTTATGCACATTTATAAATGAACGAGGTCGTCTATTCTTTTTCGCAATTTTAAGGTTGGTCCCATAGTAAAAGATATTCATAATGATGATTACAATTACCGCTTCTTAACCGACTTCTAAAAAAGGAGGAGGTTCTCAATTCGGATGTTTGTTTGGTTTTTTTTTTATATCTCCGTCGCTTGCCAACCGATTTGAAAAAATCTTTTTTTGTTGAAAAGGGTATACTTTCCAAATGGTCCCATGAAATCTATTATCATATTATCAATCATTTATCGAAATCGGACAAGCTATTTTTCGGAAAAATAGACAAAAGTCTGAAAAAAATATTTACATAGACGATCTTTTCGTTTACTCTGCTGGTGAAGGTGATAAGTAGTCGACATTTTGGCTTTAGTAACTAGATTAATTAAAACTGATCCACTAAAAAGCGCGAAAATAAAAACTTTTTTGCAAAAAATAAAACCGACTTCCATATCAAAACAATGTGAATGTGAAAAAAAGAAAATACACACCAAATAAACACCGACTACCGAAATTAAAATTATTTTTCGCTTTGTAGTGTTTTGATATCAAAAAAGTTTTTATCCAGTTTTACGTATATATATATTTCATTACACTGTGTATCTATACTTTTTTTTCTTTTTTTTCGGGGTGGGAAAATCATCATATGACTCCTCTCGCTGTGGTTGGAGCGGAAGGGAGTGTCAGACTTCTACTGACTAAAAACCCTCCCTGCTGCACCGCGGCCCCGGAATGCAAGGCCAACAGAGGGTGTTGGCCTTGCATTCCGGGGCCGCGGTGTCTTTGCGCGTTGCCCTGTGGGTGGTCATACTCACAAGCCTGCGGTTTGAACCTACCACCAGCTTGATGTCACCTGATTAGCACCACCCAGGAGCCACATGTAGGGATTGTCAAACGGGTACTCTCCTACGGGCGCAGGTGACTAGGCCCCCGACTAGACGGGGCAGCCCCGACTTTTAATAACCAACATTGTTAATCCGTTCAAATGCGCTTACATGTCGCTGCTTAAATTCAAAAGGGCCACAAGTCGAAAAGTCACTTTTTTACAGGAGAGCATGTCAAAGTTTTGATATATGTTTTTGTTTATTATTCTACGTTGTAAATCTATGTGTTATATATCATCGGATGTATATTTTAAGCCTCTATTTGTCTTTAATTTGATATTTTCTATAAGTTTTACCCAGTGAATAAAAACATCACATAATTCCCTTTTGATTATAAAAAAACATATATAATGTTTATGAATTTTATAAATAAAAAGCCACAACTCAAACAGGAAATAAGTTTTATTGTGTCATTTCGTATAATGTTTTTTGTTTATTATACTACTTTTTGTTTATAACTAAATGGTAGCATATTAGCAATACCTTGCAATAAAATTACAAAAAATCAACCATAAAAAGATACAAAACAAATAAAAAACGTACATTTTTAAATGTACTTTTAGAGATAATCTCAAGATATCCAGAATTTTGACTGGAATAAGCAATATCGGCACCTAACTATGTCACATACAAAAACAAAACTTAAAATTACATCAGCTTCTAAAGAAAAAATGTACTTAAGTTAACAAAACACAAATTGCTTATAAATCTCTAGCACACCATGTTAAGGACGCATTTACATTTATCACTCGCTCAATTTTAGGTATCCTAGTAGCAACACAACAACATTGCGCGCACACACACTTACAAACCATTGTTCGCCCGATTTTATACATTACTTAACTAATCTTGATACTTGAAGGTAATATTATATTTACTTTAATATTGTTTGACCATAATAAGTTGTAACTTATTGTTTAAAAAGGGTTACATGCTTATTGATTAGATGTTAGTTTCAATTTTGTATTAATGTTGTTGATGCTCGATTAGGAGTACTAGGGGACTTTGGAAATAAAATACTCATATGTGATAAAAAAATTAATAATAAATAAAAAGTTTCGTCATGCCTGTCTGTCTGTTTGTCCATCCCTCCGTATGTCACAGCCACAGAGTTATAATTACACTGTAATGATATACTCTAAGGTCACAGCCATTTTCAACCGACGAAAAAAAACGGAGGAGGTTATCAATTTTTTACGCGTATATTTTTTTTTTTGTTTGATCACCGATTACTCGAAGACGGCTGAACCGATTTGGAAAATTATATTTTTGTTTGAAAGGGTATACTTTGAAGTTGGTCCCATTGTTACCAAATCAGGGGCTGATAATAGGATCTTGGAGTAATCGAGGGAACTCTTCAAATATTATAGGCACACCTACAGTGATTTGAGTATTTTTTATAGTAACTTGTGTAGTTGCATTCGAAAAGCACCATTTGTGAAGTAGATCTGATGATGAAGACCACAGGTGGCCACTGGAACTACTCAATATACAACGTGTAATTTAAAGGGTATGTACAGACCAAGTGCATGGCTTAACAAACGATATGGCAAGGGTTTTCTAATCCTAAGTCTACGTGTGTAGAACGTATTACAAATTCCAATACGCTGATACCCGAGACCAAATTTTTCAAATTAAGAAGAATGAAAAGAATTATCGTGTTATTGGCAAGTGACGTGGAAAGTTATTGACCCTCGTAATGCTGTGACACGTTTGTTATGATTGGTATTCAAGAAATATATGAAACCGATAATTTGGTAACAATTCTTTGAGTCAGTTATTTTGAGCTGAAACTGTGCATAGAGACTCCATACCAGATGTTGTCTTCAGCCCTTTTGGATAGATATGGGGTTTCCGTTACACGTTGTATAAGTAGGAATAAGAAGTATTTCATGGGTTCCGCTTCGATTACTTGAATATGTTTATTAAACACAATATGCTCGTCACAATGCATATGATGAATTGAAGCTGATGCTGAAGTACCAGGAGAACTCCTCAATAATGAATGGCCCAGCATTGGGAAAAGCAATATTTTATCTACTTTCTAACTAATTTCGGAAGTCGGACACCACCTACCGAAATTAAAGTTATTTTTCACTTTGCAGTGTGTTTTAGAATTCGGTCTAATTTTTTTGGTAAAAAGTTTTTATATTCCGAAACTATTAAGACTATACATGTGAAACTTGGTAGGTAGATGTATTCTGTGAACCGCTTTCCAATATTAAGAAAAAAATTGAAAAATTATTTAAAAAAATATTAACTGAACCTGAAAATATTTTTTTTTCATGAAACTTATGCGTATGTAGTATTAATAGACAGGTCTTTAAAAATGACATTGAAGTTTCTAAAACCACTTTTTCATAAAATTAATCGTTTAAAAGGTATACACTTCCAAAGTGGTAAAATGTGTCCCCCCTCTTACTTCTATAATAATGGAGTGAAAAATTATACAAAAAATATATGCTATGGTGCTTAATGTAAACTTTCAAGCAAAATTGGTTTGAACGAGATCGGGTTAGCAGTTTTTGAGATACAGCATATTTTCTAAAACCGCAAATAAAACTTTGTAATTAATACAAACACTATGAAAAACAAAGTTATTTGGCGTAGTTACTACGGAACGCTTCATTGGCGAGTCTGACTCGCACTTGGCCAATTTTTAAGTTCTTGTATGAACTGAACATTTTGGCATATTGAACCGTATGAAGTAAGCCCAACAAAAGTAACTATTGTATATCTAGTCTCCATCATCAGACCTGTAATGGCATTTATAACCCATATGGGTGAAAAGGTCTCATCAATATAAATGAATTAAGTCCAAACACAAGGTAGCTACTGTAAACCGTTAAGAAGTTCCCTTAACTGTCCTTCGTCTTCATCATCAGACCTCTAATGACAGTCACAAACTATCTAGGTGTAATGTTCTGGTCAATTCAAATTAATCAAGCCCAAACAACAGGTTACTGCTGTAAATCGGTGAGGAGTTCCGACTGTCAGGAGTCAATCTGATGAAAGGCTCCATCATCAGATCAACTCTAGACCTTCCTTAATTTGTAGTACTTTAAGATACTTAATGAAAAAAAAAACATTTATACGGTTGAATTAAGAAACCTCCTTATTTGAAGTCGGTTAAAAAAAATTGTTGTTTCATGCTAGGTTCAGTAACCAATATCCATCCAATTCTAAAAATAAGTATGATTCTCGTTCTTACTTTTGTTTCGGTACGAAAAAGTATCAACGTATTCTAGTCACAGTATACAAGACGCCACACACTTTATTATAGGTTTCGACGTATTTATTTTTTCGAGGAAAGCGATACACCCCTGCGTTCACAAGCGCGTCTGAGCGCAGAATGACGGTCGGAGCCGTGCGTTCGGTAGAAAAATGTATGAAGAAGTTTGAGACCGATTTTATTTTTCTCATAAATCATAAAGTTTTTTATGTATGTTCAAAATAATTAGCTTAACGTATAGATAAATACATAGGCTGTAATTTCTTGTTATTTTGAAGTTAAGAATATGCTCCAGATTTGGCTTAGAGGAACCTATTCAGACCCCATTTTTTGTAATTTTCTACGATTATTGCGGCGATAAAAACGTATTTGTGTGAAAAATATGTATAGGACTGTGTAATTATAATACATTCAAAATGGAGATGAATAAATTATCTTGAAACTAATACCATAACATTGTCAAAATTTTAACTCCTTATGTATCAAAATGGTACCAGAAAAACATTGATATTTGCGAGAAAACGTAAATGCGTCCTTAACAAATTATTAAAATGCTTATTTTCGTATCTAAATTAAATCTTCTCTTAAAATAAATCATAAATTAAAAGGCGACGTAAATCTTTGACTTACAATGATATATAATATTATGCAAAGTTAAGGTATTTTTCGGAATGTGGCCCTTTTTCACAAAACAAACGTGCGCTCGCACTGACTGCAAGGTTTGTGGGGCTGTTGTGCGATTAGCTCCATTTTAATGCGAAAATACTGGGTGTCTTTTTCGAATATGAAAAAGAAGGCAGAGTTGATACGATTTTTGCTTTAAAAAGGATTTGTATTTTTTTCGACTTGTGGCCCTTTTGAATTTAAGCAGCGATGTGTGTGATTAGATATTTTGTTCCTAGTTTAAACACATCTCTTGTAAATAAATAAATCAGTGAGAATTTGGTAGGTAAAGGGTCGGCCAACACTGTTCACCACTTAGATTTGCAAATCGACACGATAATAATTATTTACTTACGTTTCAGACGACGACAACAACGTTTGGAACAAGAACAAGCTGACATTGAACATGAAATTCGGATCATCCAATCGCGTCCTGCTGTTAACCGTATCGATGCTGATAAGGTAAGGATGATACTTTCTGACTCGATCATTTAGACACTATTATTGGTACAGAGTTGCGAAAGCTCTGTCTGTTACCAGTGAAAACTTAAGAACAAACTTAAGTATAGTATTATAATTCATTCCAAAATAAAATATTCTACGGTAACAGTTACACTATCTGAACCCTGCACGATAACAGGAATGACGATCAGAACATAGCATCGGCTATTAAAATATAAAACAATGAGAGAGTACTTGAAGTCATCTGTGGCTTAGCTTTTTGCCAACTATATTGGGTTCGGCTTCTAGTATAATCGTGCTAAGAACCATTAATTTATATGGATTCCTCCATGCCTATCTAACTCTCACAACCAAGTAAAAGAATAACTCTGGTTTCTGACGAACCATAAGGACAGTCCAAGAAATACAGCCGCAGCAGCGTCTACACATGAGTCCAACGGCTTAACCTGTTTTCCAACTCACGGAACTCACTCGCTATGTTGAAATGGCCACCTCTCCACGGACCACAGAACAGATAAAAGAGGTTAGAAAGGAAATAGTTCCTGATTTCTATGAGAACGCGTGTCGCCGCTTGTCTCCCACTCCCACAGCTCAACTAGCAAGAGGCCCGTTACGTATGCGAATTACGCACACAAATAAATTACACACACTTAAATCGAGAGCTTGCTACTGATGGTAACTCACTGTCGATAAACATGCGCCGTGCATCACGGCCAATCAGGGCAAAGGACGAAAAGTCAATGGTTGAAGTTAGAGGATGCAATACATTGTAAACGGACTTGGTCATTGCGTTGATTAAGCGAGTACACATCGGGCAATGTATATTTTTTGTATCTTGTTGCAATAATGTTGTTAATGTTCGGAATTTCATAGTGATCAGAATATTTTTATGCTTTTTACAAATAAAATTGTATTTAAATATTATTTTCGACTTACCGATGGAAAGATATACCTCCTCGCTCTATACTTGCGGTCTAACTTTTTGTTTTACAGGTTATAATTGCACAACACGGCATTTTAAATCAGAGCTCTGTGTTCCAAAGTATTCCGAAGCGCACTAAACGCGGTGAATGAATTAATCGGTCGAGCTATGATTTTCGTATCATAAATGTGGCGCGCTCGCCACACCCACATTACCATTCCAACCTTATTCATCTATTCCATGCCACGGACCGACCTTCGCAAACGTTCTTGGCCTCGAGATTGTCCCGTGCGACTGTTATTACTCGACCACGCGCTCCTCAATTATACTTGATATCAATAAGAGTATTAATCACACTGAGAGTGATAAGGCATTCATGAGCAACCTCTACAAAAATCAAGAGGGATTTTTTTTTCCTTGTCCTTAATAGAGCCCTTACTAATCTAACGAATTGCAAATGCAATCCTAAGCATCGGATACCAGGTACTCAGGTAAGCCACTTGTAGCAAAAAATAGCAAGCAGCTTACATATTATAAGTACCTACATGCAATTGTTGATTGCCACTTAAACTTGTAATAGTACATAGAAGGCCTTAATGCAACAAGATATTCTCTCCCAGTCAATCAGCTGAATTCAGATAAGCCTTTTGA
The DNA here is from genome assembly GCA_943138885.2 of Tholera decimalis. Lineage (NCBI taxonomy): Eukaryota > Metazoa > Arthropoda > Insecta > Lepidoptera > Noctuidae > Tholera > Tholera decimalis. Next base: position 21,877,593 of record OW964556.2, read on the forward strand.
ACGCCAGAGCGCATCGGCGCCCCTGCTATGCCAAGCCACAAATTCAGCGCAAAAACCTACCAAAAAATAGGGATTCTAACAACTTATCGATCACTCCGCTAGGTGGCGCTGTGTGTGTGTTGACCTACGTATTTTGCTCTCTATAAACTTCAATGCAAAAAAATAGAAAAAGCTATTATTGTTGTGCTTATTTACCATAATTGATTAAAACATATCTTCGAACTAGCCCAGAGTTGAAGTGAACTGGATTATTTGTGTGTGAACAGTGTTTGAGTGCGTGATATCAACAGTACTGTTTAAGCCGTAAATTAAACATTTGAACCTATCAAGTGACGTAAATGCTTATTTAGACACTTTAAGACAATCTTGATATCAGTGTGTGTTGCATATAAACTCAAAATCATTATCTCTTAAAAGTTTTGAGACTTCAATCGGTGATTTGCAACACTTCAATTTTGCATTGTCATACTACGTCTCCCATAGAAACCAACGACATCTGTGACTTATTATTTGAACTGCCAAAACTCCTCATCAGCATACTCGGTTAATTTGCTAATCTACGTGCAAGGGATACATCGATCGAGTGTTACGCCTTACTTAAATCTTTCAAACGGTGGTAGGTGGCGCTACTTGTCGTCTGACCAACAATCTGTTGTTTGTAAACAAACACTCACCGATAACACCCTATAGTCAACAATTCAACATGAACTGTGCTGGCTGTAACCAACTTGTCGTAACCGGGGCACGGATACTTAAATGCAAATTCTGCGCAGGTAATTATCATTTTGAATGCCTAAATATAACGCCTCTTCAATTTGAAGCTCTCACAAATGATTATAAGGCCGCCTGGAAATGCCCGTCATGCAACAGTGTTACGCGCCGTGCGCGGTCTAACTTGCTTACTCCTGTACGCGCCGCACTAGTACCTACACTCGAAGATAGCTTGAACATGTCATGTGATATTATAGAACATGATCCTACCTCAACGTGCAACTCTAGTACCTCGACCACTCTAGCTAATGAATCCGTCGATCAAGATACAGCTGATACTTATCAAGCAATTACAAATAACCTACTTATAACGCTGCAGGGGTGGAGAAGCGACATAAATAATACGCTTGAAGGTTTCAAGGACGATATTAAGAGTACATTAAACGGCTGGCGTGACGACATGGACACAAGTTTGAATAAACTGAATAGCGAATTAAGATCAGCCCTGTGTGAAATAAGAGACGAGATGAGCAATCTTAGTACTGAGCACCATACTTTGAAACAGAATGTATCTAACTTATCCCATGAAGTGACACAACTGCAAACTTCTGTGCAATTCCAATCGGGAGAACAGGTTGAAATCAAGAAACGTATGGATGAAATAAGTCGACAAAGTTCTGAGCAATATAACTTATCTATTAGTCTCCTCGAGACCAAACTTGATAATCTCGAGCAGCAAGCACGACAGTGCAATGTGGAAATCTTAAATGTACCTGAAACGCGCAGTGAAAACCTAATACATCTATTGGAGTCGATTGGTACTACTATTAACTTTCCCGTTACTCAAAGAGATATCATATCGATTCACAGAGTTCCACATGCTCACCAGCAAACAAACAGGCCGAAAAACATAGTTGTTAAATTATCATCGCGTATCCAGCGGGACAACCTACTCGCTGCTTTTCGCAAGGTCAAAAACATGAAGTCTGACCAACTGGGTTTCAAATGTACACCGACGAGTATTTACATGAATGAGCATCTGACACTCAAGAAGAAACACTTATTTCGGAAGGTTAAGGATGTCGCTACATTACACCAGTTTAAGTACGTCTGGGTTCGAAACGCAACTATTCTCGTACGCGAACGGGATGGCGAGACTGCTTTTGCAATACATACAGCCGACGATATTCATAAGATTAAAAGCAGTCCGCCACATACCAATATTGATGGTGGTTCCAACCCCAAAAAACTATAATAACAATGTGTTTTTGTACCTGCATATATTTCTCTTTTTCGATATTTTTTTAACCTGTAATGTATTAATATGTATGGTATTTGCTTCGATAAGTTACTCTGCTTTGCGTGAATGCTTTTTTTCGAATTGCTGTCTGCTTAAAATGTATGCCCGATTGTCTGTTATTGTAGTTTCTGATGGTGACAAATATCACAAACATAAAATACGGTTGGACATAAAACCTCAAATGTTGGTAGAAACCTCAAATGTTATTAAATTAAAATGTATTATAGTAATTCAGGTTTTTGTTCAACTATCAAAACCGAGCCATGCTTCGTACTTAAAAATGCATAGACATAATTATACTCTGTGCACTTCATTTGTATTATTTCTGGATCTAAGTTTTAGTAGGCTGCCTAATAGTTTCCATAAATGTAAAATAAATGTATTTAATAAACTGTATTTTATGTGTGCTTTGCTTAGTATAGGTGTAAATATATTCTTTAAACTATTTCTGCTGCAACTTGCGAATATTATGTTGCCTGTTAAACCTGTTAGTAGTCTTCTTACAGGGTTATATTATGATTGCGTCTATTGTTGTACCGTCAGAGTTCAGTGTTGCTGTATACCTGGTGTCATTTTTATTTTATTATTTGATAAACATTATTTTTGCCAAACTGTTATATTCTATATTATGCATTACACGTACAAGTACCTGTTGTTTGAACCTATATCATTGGTAATATTTATAGTAAACATAGTATCTAGTGATGAGTAATAAGCATCTATCCATATACTACCAAAACTGTAGAGGCATTCGTACAAAATTACACACGCTTTACATGAATATACTGAATGGTAACCACGATATCATCGTACTTACAGAAACTTGGTTAGTTCCAGAAATTAGCAGTAATGAGTTTATTGACCAGCGCTATATTGTGTACAGGTGTGATCGCAACCGTATTTCCACTAAAAAATTAGATGGCGGTGGAGTGTTGGTGGCGTTCCTGCGGACGCTTAAATCATCTGAACTTGATATTTCTGTTATTCTTATCAATTCAATATCTAGTAATCTTATTGAACACATCCTCATTGAAGTGCCAAGTGCACTACCGTCCAAGCGTTATGTCATCAGTGCCGCTTATGTACCTCCCAGAATGGCTACCTCTGTATATGAGCAACATTTTGAAGTCTTAGAGCAGGTACTAGTGACCCTAGTGTTGACTGTTTCTACATAATAGGCGACTATAATCTACCAGAAATAAATTGGGCCATACTGGACCCGGCTGGACCTCTTATCGGTGGTGGGCAGGGTACAGGTACTTCCATAATTTGTAGCCAGTTAAATAACTTATTATCCTTACTTGATGCTTTACAATATAATGTAGTGGCAAACACTAATGGCAATATTCTTGACCTAGTTATATCCAACCACCCATGTAGGGTATCGGCTGCATTGTTTCCTCTGCTTCCCATCGACACGTATCACCCACCTTTTATCTGTGACATAAGTCTAAATGTAGATGTTCAACCTATGAAAAAGCGATCGCTACAAAAATACAACTTTTACAAGTCTGATTATGAGCACATTAACCGCAAGATTCAGGATATTGACTGGTTGGACCTCCTTGCCCCTTTGGCATCCGAAGAGGCACTAAGCACGTTTTACAATAAGATTGATGATATAATTAAACAGCATACACCACTATCAACATCGAAGGCCGCTGGTTATCCGGTCTGGTTTTCTAAAACATTAATTAGTACACTCAATAAAAAACAAAAGGCGTGGGTTAAATGGAAGAAGTACGGCAACGTTGCTGACTACGAAAAGTTTTCACAGCATAGAGCCTTCTTTAAAGAGAATTGTGATAAATGCTTCTCTAAATACATTCAGTCGGTTGAGGATAGTATACATAAAAACATAAAGGATTTCTGGAAATACATTTCCAACCGCAAAGACAAACCCGGTATACCGGCAAAAGTTCAATATAAAAGCGATGTATCTAACGATCCTCAATCGATATGCAACATGTTCTCTGATTTCTTTTCTTCCGTGTATGAGCCTGCTTCGCCTGCTCTTTCTCAATGGCAGTTACCTCCTGAAACAGTGTTTAACGACATTGTTGTTTCTAACTTACACTTTAGCGAAGAATCGGTTTTGGCTGAACTGAAATCGCTTGATCCGTCAAAAGGACCAGGCCCTGATGGGTTGTCTGCATTCTTTCTTAAAAATACTGCTACTTTTATCTGTAGACCCCTTGCTATAATGTACAATAAATGTATCACAGAAGGTGTTATGCCAACGGTGTGGAAGCAGGCTAATATCACACCTGTACACAAGAGTGGATCTAAGCGTAGTGTTGAACAATACCGACCTATTTCTATTTTATCTACCTTGTCGAAGCTTTTTGAGAGACTGGTACACAACGAAATTTACCCTATCCTACATAATACTATCATACAGCAACAGCACGGTTTTGTGAAAAAGCGGTCCACGACAACTAATTTATTGCTGTTTTCTACTGACCTATTTAATAATATCGACAATCGTATACAAGTAGATGCAGTGTACACAGACTTTCAGAAAGCTTTTGACAAGGTGGACCATGAGTTGTTGCTGAATCGAATAGCTTTTAATGGTATTCGTGGTAACTTGTTGCGATGGTTCATCTCGTACATCACTAACCGGTGTCAACGGGTTGTTATTAAAGGATACCACTCTCATGCTACTTGTGTTACATCAGGTGTCCCACAAGGCTCTATTCTCGGTCCTCTTTTATTTATTATCTTTATAAATAATATTGGTAACTGTTTTCATCATTCCAAATTTTTGTTATATGCCGATGACCTTAAAGTGTACAGACCTATTCATAGCAATTAGGATTGCTATCTTCTTCAAGAGGACTTGGATCGACTGACGGACTATTGTTACACTAGTAAGCTCCATCTGAGTATTCCTTAATGCAACTACATAAATTTTACCAAAAACAAAAACATCATCAGGTTTTCATACTCTTTATGTAATGCTTTATTAAATAAAGTAAACTCAGTTCGTGATCTTGGCATATTGTTTGACTCAAAACTCTGTTTGGATTTGCATATTGAACAAATCGTAAATAAGGCATATAAGATGTATGGATTTATAATGAGATCCACTCATGACTTTAAGCGGACCTCTTCGTACCTCTGCCTGTATAAAACATTAGTCCGTTCCCAGCTCGAATATCCATCTGGATCCCTTACTATGGCAAGTACACTAACATGATAGAAAACGTACAACGTAGGTTTCTTCGTGCAATGCACTATAGGTGTCACAAAACTTATTTACAGTACAACCAGTTACTCAGTAAATACAGGCTTTTGACGCTCAGCTCTAGACGCAAACAATTAGAGGCAATGACATTGTTTAACATTGTTAATGGCAATTTTGACTGCATAGACTTAAATAATGTATTGTGCTATGCAGTCCCCAGAACTGTACATAGACGGCAAGTGCGTGCGGGAAAGCTCTTTGCAGTAGGTACCTGCCGATCCAACACTGGTTTACGTTCACCAGTTCGGCGAATGGCAGCAACCTACAATGAAGCATTCGAACATATAGATATTTTTACGTGTTCATTGAAAAGGTTTCGTAGCCTTTTGTATGAGGCACTTAAACATAAGAATACCTAGTTGTTTATTGTAGTTTTTTTTGTTTTTATTTACCTAATTTTCTTTTTGCATTGTTGTTTTTAGAATATTAATGTAACAGTCATGCATGAACAGCTCACCTCCTAGTGGCTTTAAGGTCTTATTCATTACTGGTAATCTGTGAACAGCGTTGTGGGCTACATTATTACTTAAGTTGTTTAAGTTTTTCTATTTGTAATTTTGCATTTTGTAGCTGTTTGTTGTTCCTATTTAATAAAATAAAATAAAACCCAACGAGCACATTAGTGGAAATAGCAGCCTATTTTGTTACTTTCGGCTGTAAAATAGCGGTTTAAGGGTTCAACAAGCAGTTCAAAGTTGCATATCTGCATCCGTAAACGTCTATAGCTATAAAAGTTACTTAAAGTGCTATAAGCTGAATCAAATACTACCCTAGCCTTCACAGTAGTTCACGGTAGAACTTATTTACCACTTACACCTTTATATGAGAATTACGAAGGTCATTCTGCCACTCACAGCTGTACAGTGGTTTTCATTGTAACTTTTATAGGTTATAGTTATAGTAACCACTATTATACTACTATAAGTGTCACTATAGAAATAAAAGAAACTCTTATGCATACTGTAGTTACAAAAAAAATCATCAGTGTAACTAAGGCCTTTAGTAGCAATAGTCATTCCTTGCAGGCTCAATCCATTCGCCATTTTACAGCCGCTTTTGTAACTATTATAAAACATTTAATAAAAATGGATGCTAAACGATGGAAATTAATAAAGAAAAGTGGAGGTTATCGCAGGAAAGTACGCAAGGTTTATGAAAACCTGCTAAAATCGTCAAACATTGCTGAATCAAATCATGAATGAATCATCTAATACTAAAGTATTTTAATTTTTAAGCTTTTAATTTTAAAGAATATTAATCTCAACATTTTACAAATGAAAAACTTAATAAAAAAAGCCTATTCTTGGGTTCTTATTGTATAAAGATATCAGTCTCAACATTTGGATTTGGCGCAGTACCATCACAGGATCCATTAACCTCTTTAGCTAAATTACGGTTTTTTGTTGTGCAACGTTCTCTTCATCATTAGGCAATATTTTTTCAATCAGAATATTGTCTTCGTTTGACAAATTTTCTTTATTCTGATCTAGCGATATTTCCCATCCTGAAGGGCAGATTGACAGCTCTTCCTTGTCTGCATTTATAGTTTTAACTATTTTAAAAGGCATTCTGTAATAAAACAATAATAGGTAGTTAATTGAAATGTTTAAACTTCATATTATAGTATAAGTAGGTATAACTAAACCATAAAATAACCGGATCTTATTTCTACCGACAACAAAATAATGTAAACTATTATTGAGACGTTTGATGATTATCTAATTGTTGAAAAATAACCTGTATCATGTTTATGTAGAAATATCGGGTGTAAAGTCAAGTATCGTAATTAAAACACCGTAATCTTGGATTTGTTTTTAAAGTTGAGAAGCGTACAATGTCTATGTTAAGTGAACGTTTTTAAGGGTAGACCACGGATCTCCAAAATGGAAACCATTAGAATAAGTATGTAACTAGATCTTATAACCTCAAAAACAGGAAAATAGGAGCTTTTTGTGGCTGTGAGTTGCATTAGGGGAACAAAAATCACTGGAAGCATTAGAAGGGTGAAAATTAGCGCTATGATTCTCAAAAGGGAGTTATTAGAGCTAAAACTGCAGGTTATGACTACATTACAATGACGCCATGATTATATTGAATTATATTGAAAAAAACTTATAATTCACTTGCAAAATTGAGTTGATATACATTGGTTTTTCAGTTAAATGTGCATTAAATGTACCGGTAAACAATCGGCCACTTGCGAATAGTAAGTTATCGACACGTAAAAATACGAAAAAAATTTTATTCTGTATAACAAATAAAAAATATAACATATCTTTTGTTAATTTTTTAAATATCATAAAAGCGCGTTAAAATTACTCGAAAATTATCTTATATATCTACAGAAAACTGGACAGCGTTTTAAGTATCTTTATTTATCTTGCTAATACAGAATACAAACTTTTACTTAAGTACTTTTGTTTTATTTTCATGATGGCGACGAAAACACTACCAAAATATTACAAATAATGTCAACTGAAGATATACAATAAAGAACTATAATCAATTCATTCGTTCAAAGTAGTTCAAAATCATTCAAAAGTAGCGCTACGAGAGCTATTAAGGAACCTTTATGCAACCGTTGTGCAGGTTAAATGGAACTTTAGGCTGCATAAAATGGCGCCCAAATAGCGCTAAAGCGGCTGCTTTAAGTCTGTAGTAGACGCTCTAGCGCTTACGTCTATTGCCATAAGTAATAATCGGATACGCTCCAAAGCCCTAATGCAGCCCATTTGTGCTAGTTGGGAAGTTATCGATAACCAATTAATCATTGCTTTTCGTTCCATATTTTTTAAATAAAATATTACTCGTTGCATTATTCTTTTATTTAATTTGACCCTATTTGGTATCATACTATCATTAAACACCAGTTACAAAGTTCTAAACAACCTAAAAGCAGACATTAGAACTACAAACGAATAAATCAAATAATAATAAGGTAATAATAATCTCGTTCATGACGTCATCCGCTGTCGGGAAGACCCTACTCTGGCGTGGCTGGCACGACTTTTGATAACTTTCTCGCATGCGTACAGTAGGGATGTGATATTGTGGGACATAATAAATAATAATCATATAGTATTTAAAACAATTTAATCAATTTACTTATAATTATTACTTCGAGTCTTCGTAACTCGGCAAACTTATGTCATCCAAGTCCTTTTGCTGTCGTACTTTTCTAATAACGTTCAGTATGAGTATACTTATTACATAAGTTACTGAACGCTTTTCTTCTGGCACTCGATCCTGTTCAAAAGTGACTAGTCTTGCGAACGCAACATTTCGTGGGTCGCTAGGTCTTGAATGGTTAAAATCCAACGGAGGTAAATTGGAGATGTCACACCTTAAATCATTTGCGTCCCATATGCTCCGTTGATAGATGGAGTTCTTCAGTAGTCATTTGACTGCCAGCCATTTTTATTATACACTCACACAATAATAATGCCGGTACAAATATTTCCACCGATCATAATAATAAATGTAGGAAATCACTTGCAGTCTCCCGTAGCGCTAATGACGTCACCGCTTGACGTCTATTCCCTATACTGTGGCGTACAGGTTACTGTTTATGCGCTTTTGCGTAGGGATGCGCGAGAGTGGACAGTAAACTATCGAACTGTGGATATCAATTATGGTTTTATTCCACAATTTTACAAATATATTCAGATACGAATAGTTGTCATTAAAAAATAATTGTCGAAGTAATAGTAAGCTACTTTTAATAAAATATTTCATTAATTTGAAATATAAGTTACTTTATTTAGTCATCACTAGCTGTCGTGTCTTGACGACTGTGGCGTGAGGAAGAACACTTTTTAACGGATTTCGATTAGCATTTTCTGATTATTGTCTTTTCTAGTGAAATGTAAGTAATGAATATATCTTTGTGCTATTTAACAATATTTCATTAATGTAGTTTTAAATAATAGGAAAAAGAAACAGAAAACTTAATTTAGTATATTTATTTTGTTTTTAAACAATGTCGTTTTCTTGTCGGCTGTAGACGACGGTGGCGTGTTTGGCACGTTTTCGTTGGTCGGCTATATCCGACCGTGGCGTTCAAAAAGTTTAAACCGGGTTCTCATTCTTGTATCGCGGCGCCATCTGTCATAGTTGATTAGTTTGAATTATAGTCAACTTGTTGTAAAGTAGGCGTAACAGAACCATTTGATTGGTGTATCGTGCGCCAAAACACGACACAGCAATGTTCTTGTAGCTTCATCATCTGCTTAGCCATTTCCTCTCTCTCTGTTGGGCTCGTTTTCTAGTCTAATCGGATGCCGCTGAGTACTAGTATTATACATGCAGTGACTGCCTATTTGACCTCCACGACACGGTAGCTGGGTAACACGATACGGCTAGATCAATGTCAGATTTTTTGACCTGACTACCCGTAGCGACTGTCAAAAATGTACGATAGTCACCCAACCACAGAAAGAAGACTTCGGTAAGCGTTCCTTAACCATGAGGATCGTCCCGTAGAGCTGCTTTTAAGTAAGATTCTCCATGAGCTTATCATGATTTTAAAATTACAGGCACGCGAAGAAAAGTTGGTTCTACGCCTGGTGGAAATAGTTCGCATGCGTGACGAATTGGTACAGCAAATCGATGCGGAGCGCCGACGAGAACGCCAAGAAGATCTTGCTATTGCTGCCTCCATCGCCAGCAAGAGAGGTAAAGAAAACATATCACTGTGTTACCGCAATACCCAATAAATTATTATTAAAGAAAGGTCACGTAAGCCAAACAGGATAATTTCTAGAGATTTCAAAGAAAGTGCACGGATTAAAGTGAACCTTCAGAAGCTTCAGCTCGTTTGCGCAGACGAAATGTGTGTCCTATGAAAAAAAAAGCTTGTTTCATTCATAGCCGATGGATATTTTTATATACTAATCTCATATTCTTTCTTTCTCTTTTCAGCTCAAAGAAATAGTGAATCAAACAGTTCATCTATGAAATCAGTTGAAGTTATTCCGACGCCAAAAAAAAGTAAAGTGAAAGACAAGGTTAAAAAACAGTTTAAAAAAGCCAAGCACACATTAATTTCTAAGAAAAAGGACGATTCAAGTGATCGCAAAGAAGAAAAAGACAAAGAAAAAAGAGTTAAATGATCATTGAAATTATTGCGAGTTCAGACATACCTATTATAACAAAAAATATATTTATCTAAATTTTGCTATTTTTTAGCATTACTTGATTTATGTTTCGTTATACATCTAAAGGCTGCTTAACACTTTTTGCCGTACCGAGTCGCGCATATTCCATCGATATTATCAGATAGTCGCCAGCACACAATTACAATTTTTGTAACTATGCAAAAACTCGGGCATCCGTGTAGCCGGCATAGTTTGTAAGCACCTTAATATTATTATTACACAGGATTATTTTTAGTACAGGATGTACCTACTTATAAGTAAGACTGAAACATTCCACTACATAATTATTATTTATTTATACAATTCAAAATGATTGAAAGATTTTTTTATTTAAGAATATGTAACAAAGTTGGACTGTAAGAACAAGTTTGTAATTATTATTTCAAGCATTGAAATTACGTGCCAGAATTAGAAAGTTAAATTATATTAAAAACCACTTGAATTTTAAAGTGAATTAGTCAAGTAGAAACTAGAATATATGATCTTTTAAATATTCACTTGTGCCAGCTATAACTGGATTTGCATAATTACATAAGAAAATAACAAGTTACAGCAGACATATTATTGTAACATTTATTGCAATATTCACCAAAATACTAAGTTATTATATGTATGTAAGAGCTGACATATTGAGTAGTAGGCATTTTGGTTAGTTTTGGCATGTTAAAAAAATGTTTTTAAAACACAAACAGGTATTAAATAATAATAATAATTTTATTTCGTTAAGTTTTGCATTGTATAATTTCATATAATGATGATATTTTCGTGTACTTAACTAATGTATTTACCACAGAACAATAAATCGCCTCGCCAATAATAATAACATAATTCAACCGTAAATGGCTTGAATATGAATAATAAATGATGGAAATGGACCGTACTTCACCACAAGGGTCCAGTGCGCCAATAGCGACTAGCAATAACAATTTCTGTCATGTTTCTGGAATCTGCGGTACGCACAAGATTCGACTGTGATTTAGTATGCGTCCATTATTACTTCTAAGCGTCAACTCACACGGCGACGCGGTGCGACTTGCTTCTTCAATATGATATCTGACTTCGAATTTAAAATTCCTAGGTTATCAATTAGAATTGTCTAAAAAAAAGTGTAGTAAATAAAGTTATAAAATCACTATCTTATAGATCACGCACACCCGTTACGAGGTGACCCATACAGGGCCGGATTAACCATTAGGCGGAGAAGGCAACTGCCTAGGGGCCCCGCATCAACTAGGGGCCCAGGCCCAGTGAAGAAAACATGTTTCTTCGAACGAGAATTTGATGTGTGTGCGAATTTAAGGACCTCACTGTTATTTCACAAAATACAAATCGTTAGATTTAGTAGTAGAATTAAAACAATTTTAGATCAAATCTGGGAATAAGTAAACAAATATATTAAAAACCACAGCCCTTTTTTTTTCTTTTTTTAACGTGGTAAAATTATCAAATAAGTCCTCCCACCCCGGGCAGGGTGGGAGGGACTGTCAGACTTTTACTGACTAAAATCCACGGTGTTCCTTCAATAACCCTTTACGTACCGGGGCCACGGTAACGGGATGAGTCCCACGACCCCGGCAGGCTTCGGCCCTCTGCAGAGGGGGCCTCGTCATGTTGCTGACACTCTTTGAGGCGCGCGTGGAACACGACGCGCCGTCGACCCGGGCATGGTCCATGGTCGGACAGCGAGTTGCCCTTTACTCGCTGTCCGCATGCCTGCGCCTACGGTGGCCGGAGATCGTCGGCCGACGTCCGACGCCGTGGGCGTCTACCACTGCGGCTGGGCTGGAGGGAGGACGCCATCCTCTCCCTCACGCGGCCCGCCTCCTCCTTCGGAAGCATGACTGCTTCGCAGAAGGAGGCGACCGCTTCCCACTCCCTCTCGCCCTGCAGCATGGCCTCGACTAATGCCGGGCGCGAGAGGTCTCCGCCTATCGCCGCCGTGAGGACACGTCGGTGCTCTGCCCAGGCGGGGCAGTCTTGCACCGTGTGCTCTACGGTGTCCTCAGGGCGACCCTCGCAGTAGTGACACCCAGGCGTTTCCTCCATTCCCATCAGACACAGGTACCTCCCGAAACTTCCGTGTCCGGTGAGGACCTGCGTCATGCGGTAGGTCAGGACGCCGTGACTTCTATCTAGCCACTCCTCAAAGAGGGGTCTTACCGCCGCAATTGCGGCGTGCCCAAACCACAGCCCTTAATGTGCGTTTCCTCAGTTCACACACGATTTGGTCAGACAAAGTAAGAAAAGGGGCCCCGAGAATGCCATTGCCTTAGGGCCTCTGACAGGGTTAATCCGGCCCCGGACCCATATCGAGACTTAGGACATATGGGAAGGTTATAAAATAATAAAGTAACATATACGTATATTATTCATCTTCTCGGAGAGAGTACGGTGCTTTCTTAACTCGGAACAGTAGGCCAAAACCCAAGACGACTTGAGTTGATACCCGACACGCAACAGACTAATATGTTTTTATTATGTGAACGTATTTAAAAGAAGTAATCCGACAAATTCGGTTCACTAGACTAGATATAAATAGTATTTTATTGAATATTTGGAATAACTAACATAAAACAAGAACAAACTCGCACTAAGCAAATTAATAATTGTGTAACTTATAATATCCCAATGTCATTCAAAATCAAATGAGTATCCAGATCCATTACTTCATATATTTAAAAAATCCTCTGCCTAACGACATGAAACACGCGAGGGATATGGTTGCTATGTCTGATCATAATACGGCCTAATACATTCATATTTAAATGTCTTAATTACATTTGTTATTTAATAAGGAACCACTTCTATTGCCTACATTATTAAAACTCATATACATAACTGGGAACTGAACACAGAAACCAACTTATAAGGCATCATCAAAGTCGTCCCGGATCTTGCAGTGACTACAAGTACATGTTGACATTGACTGACACGCTGAAAATGCTGTAACAATGCTTGCTGCGCTGTGGTATTTACAATACTTTTTTAATGGTTAAAAGCAGATAACAAACCGTCAGTATTATACTTACCCACTAAACAATTGTATTACTATGTAAACATTGTTTCATTTTTTTTTACTAATGTTTCGAAAATAAATGCTATTAATTTTTAATTGGTTGAAAATAACGCTCCTTTTTACGTCCATTTGTTTTGGCACCATAATCTTAGATTTAAACTATGAGGTAGAATTAAACTCTGTCACTGGAAAAAAATAATGTATTAATAAATATGAAAGTTTGTTATAGAAATGTTTGTTAATCTGCCCGTACGGATTTCGATACAATTTGCAGCATGGGTTAATCAGATCATGTTTTATATACATGGTTTCACGCTTGCTAGTAATTCTATAATAATTGATAGATAGATAGATAGATAGATAGATATACTCTTTATTGTACACCATAACAGAATTAAATAAGGACTTAAAAACTACAAAGGGTGTTACAATGGGCGGTCTTATCGCTAAAAGCGATCTTTTACAGACAACCTTTAGATGGATTTGACACAGCAGGAGAAAATAAATTCGCGGGTAGTCCATGGTGTACTATTTACTTATATACAATAAATAAGTAATAACCTACATACTCAATACACATATACATATACATACATAAAAATAACAAAGCTGAGATATATAAAAATAAAATAAAAATAGTAACATATTAAAGAGAGAGATAGAGATCTTTTACCATGTTTTTGAAAGAAGGAAGGGTTTGTGCTTGTCTTACTGACACGGGAAGATTATTCCACAGTCGTACTGCTTGAGCTACGAACGACTTACCAAAGAAATTGGTGGAGTGACTCGGTACCTCTAGCCTCAAGTTTTCCGATGACCTCAGAAATTTGGCATGTGTGTCACGGAGGAACTTAAAACGTTCTTTAAGATAAAAGGGGGTCTTAGGATTGAACAGAATACTGTAAAGCAGAGACAATATGTGTAAGTTCCGGCGAAGACGTATAGGAAGCCACTTGAGTTTCGTACGAAATTCAGATACGTGATCATATTTGCGCAAACCAAATATAAATCTTATGCAAAAATTTTGAAGTCGCTCAAGTTTATCAAGTTGTGCCTCTGTGAGATCAAGATAACTGACATCAGCGTAGTCTAGGATGGGATGCAAAAGAGACTGTGCTAGCGCAATTTTAGTGGCAGTTGGCAGAAAGTAATAATTATACAGATTTTATTTTATGGCAAGTACTTGTCGTAGGTACAATGCATAATCTCGAATATTTTGTCGCAATTTGTACACCTATATATCATCATCGCTAGAGGCTTAACATCAATAGACATAACTAAACAATACATGTTTCACAGATTTAATAATATTAATCTATTTCTGTAAAAAATAGTAATTACTTGACTGTTTTATAGATAGTCAATTAGAATACTCATCTTTTGAATTGCTAATTTATTTATATTTGTTAATACATTAAAATGTCTATTCGTTTATTTTTATTAAATATAAAAAAAATTATTTTATATAAGATAATATTAATAACTAGCCTTTTGCACCTATATTTCTTGAATGTTTTATTTTGATACACAAATATTTTATTATTTTTGGTTAGATATGCTTGCTAAGCTCAATTTACATATCACGAGGAATGTGTAGCTATCGAATATTTTTCGTGAATACTTAAATTTCTCAATGGGGGACCTGATTTTGGCTAATGTCAAATACGCAGTTAGTACATCACATAATGCTTTAGGCTTCTTTTTCAGTTTCCAATCATTCGCTTAGGTACATGCTTTCCGTGGCGATGTAAATTGAGCATAATTGGTACGAGTTAGAGGTATTTTACTCCAATTTTTATAACTAACATAATTTACTTTTGAATTGTAAAAGCACAACACAGATTCTAAACAGTGCACAAAAATAATAAAATAGAGACACACTACAACGGTTTTTTTAATTTATAACTTATTTTTGAAACAGAGTTACTTTTATGATCATGAAATAAGTGAAATGTGCTTGAGAGCTGTTAAGTAAAAACTAGTGCATATTCTTGCACTTGTATGAGCCCAGCTTTATTGAAAGCGCCTCCCCGTGGCCTCGCTCACATGAAAGGTTTTTTTTCAGTAATATTAAGTAGCCTATGCCACTATCCAGTTCTTCAACTATCATCAAACCAAAAACATATCGAAACTGCTTCGTTTTGTCGAAATTTTAAACTCGCCTTTACATACGTTTAATGGTGAACGCAGACCTAGCCGCACCGCACGCGCCGCAGTCTTTGCATTCGAATTCTTTATATGAAGTTCTATGCAACCTCGCACACCTACCCGCGCCGCAGTCGCCGCAGTCCCTGAAACGACCGAACTCCCCTAGCCGCAGCTGATGACGTCACCCGCACGCAGCGGACGCTGCGGCTAGCGCAGCGCGGATGACGTCATTCGCATCCACGGCGTGCAGTGTTGCCAGAGTTATAATGTAGACAGAGAATCTCTGTCAACAGTTTATAATAAAATTACTTGTTCTCGTATAAATAATTACTTGCTTATTCCCTATTATAGCACCTACTGATAAAATTACACAAAAGAGCAAAATACCAATACCAAATACAGATTTTTTAAATCTTCGGTACAGATAATGCTTTCAAAAATCTGGCAACACTGCAAATGCGATTCGTGTGGGGACGGGAACGACTGCAGCGACTGCGGCGCGGATAGATGTGCGAGGCCATTAACAAAAAGCGATGACTGCGGGGACTGTAGAGACTGCGGTGCGGCTAGGTCTGCGTTCACCTTTAATGGGAAAATAATAACTTCTGAACTATAAAACAACTAATTCTGCTATGTGGCGACTAATTAACGATTAAATCTGGGAGTGATTCGTTTTGAGAGCCATGCCAGGAAGTACCTCACGTTGTTGATATGGGTTACCATCCAATTTAAATTTCGATTGACGAAAATTTAAAATTAATTAATTCGAGGAAGTCTGGAAGTAGTGATGAACAGTGGAAAGAAAATAAATGTCTCAAATGCTATGGTAATGCATTGAGGAAGTATGACACACTTGTTATTGGTGACGACTTGTTCGTCAACTGGCAAGTTCTGTATTCTAAGCTGGCAAGTGCAGAACACGTGAGTGCTCGCGAATTGGCAACTTCCTATTTTACTTAGGTACCTATCTTTTTGTCGTCAACTCGCCCGGACATGAAAATCGTATTTATGTATGTAAAAGACTTATAATAGGTAGATTATAATATTAGTAGGTATAGATGACTACATATCCGTACTTAGCGTGACAGGCAGCGGATGATCCCGCCTACAATAAGATTCTAAACGAAGCTCAAAGAAAATGCAGTACCTACGCGGGAACTAGCGAGCTCCAAGGGCGGATCCAGAGGGGGAGGGGGTCATGGTCATTTGAAACGTTACTGAACCAATCTTTTGAATCACTTCAATGATTCGAATAATTGATAGTGTTGCCAATTTAGCGACTTTGTCGCTAAAAATGACGACTTTTGCTTAAGCCTTAGCGACAAGGAAAAAGATTTGACGACAAAAATGATCTAGCGACTTAACAGACGACTTTTCAAACTACAAGAAAACAAAACATACATATGCCCAACACCTTTTTAAAAAATGCTCACTCGCAATTAAATTATCTTTACCAGTGGTAACATTACAGCAGTGTTCGGGGAATCCCCGTATTTTATTATGTTCCGTAGTTTTCGTACTTTTCCTATACGTACTTACGCAAGTCACTACTAGTTTGATTGAAGTTCTATTCGGATTCTAAATTCTTTATATGATGTACCTAGCCTGATTTTTAATTCGTTACCCATCATAGTAATTACAAAGCGTATGAACTCTTTTGTGGACTTGTGGTGAACAAAATAATTATGGATTTACCTCCGAAAAAGAAGCAGTACATTCAAAAATATCGAGAAACATCAGAGACCGAGACCGAATTCAAGGGATGGCTGAAACCAGTCTGGAGATTCGTCTAAGGCAATAATTTTGATGCTGACTATATTTTTTAATAAAATTATAAAGATTGTATTGCTTATATAGTACATTCTTCTTCACTTGCCTCCCCCATCCCCTTTCCAGGCTGCTAATGGCCTCCAGTAACCGGAAAGTAAGTAAATCCGGGATCCGTCTCTAGTTTAATCAGTTTTAGCGACTTCTAGCGACTTTAGATAATAAATCTAGGGAGATTTTACTGGAGTTGGCAACACTGCACTTCACTTAGACGCTTGTCAGATCTTGAGCGCATAAGTCATTATTTGTTTAAAGGAAAAAAGTTCAAACATATTAAGTATGTCATCGTGTGTTTTACGATATTGCACTACGTTCGGGGCGTGCAACTGTCAAAGTGGCGCTACTAGCGCACTTACCAATAACAAAGCAATTTTTCTATGGAACACTATGGAAATTGTAGTGAATTCCTAAATTAGAGACAGTTGTTGAGAATTTTCCGATTAAAGAACATGTATTATATTCTTTAAACGGAAAATTGTCTGAAAATCAATTGAAATCAATGAAATGAAAATAAAAAATACGAAGCGTGTAAATGTTTATCTCACCACAAATAACTATGTATGTAAAACTTCTGTTTACGCTTGCTTTCTGGACCTTAGCAAAGCATTTGACCTAGTGAATTATAAAATTCTCTGGGACAAACTAAGACGGTCTCAAGTGTCTCAGCATGTTGTAGATCTGTTGAGATACTGGTACGAAAACCAAACAAATCAAGTGAAGTGGGATGACACCCTATCTAGTAGTTACAGGCTAGATTGTGGCGTGCGCCAAGGGGGGCTGACTTCTCCGGACCTATTTAACCTATACGTGAACGGGCTGATCGAGGAACTCAGAAGAACCGGAGTTGGCTGTCACCTGGGTAACGTATGTGTGAACAGCTTGAGCTACGCTGACGATATGGTTCTTCTGAGTCATAGATAAAATATTGATTTCTGTGTTCTGAGTCCTTCGATTTAAGGGTTAAGAAGGCTGCTGTCAGTTTGTGAGCATTATGCTAATGCTCATGGATTGAAATATAATGTTCTCAAGACGGAAACTATGGTCTTCAGATCTGGAGCTGGTCCGGAAAACATACCCAGTCTTAATTTGAACGGGTCCACCATTAAGGTAGTAAAACAGTTTAAATATCTTTGGCACATACTGACAGACAGACTGCATGACGATACAGATATAGAAAGAGAGCGAAGGGCCCTCTCAGTGAGGAGTAACATGCTCGCACGAAGATTTGCGAGTTGCACCAATGATGTCAAGAACACTCTTTTCAGAGCTTATTGTCTGTCAATGTACACTTGTCAACTTTGGTGCAACTTCACAAAAAAGATGTACAGTTCATTAAGAGTTCAGTTCAATAATGCTTACCGAACTCTTATGAAACTACCGAGATACTGCAGTGCCTCGAGCATGTTTGCGGAAGCGAGGGTCCCTGACTTCTATGCAATCATGAGGTCGCGTGTTGCGTCTTTTTGGGAAGCTTTGAGACGTTCCAGCAACAGCATCTTGAGGGCTGTCTCGTGCAATTTAGTATGTCCCATATATACGCATTGGATTTCTGTTCACCTAAACGAGAACAAAAAATGACGTAATAATTAGGATGAATATGCAATTTCTATGCAATATGATGTATTTTATGACTATGGGTACCTATACATACCTCAAAGTTTTAGATTCTAGTTTTATTCTTTTAAATTTGTTCTCACTGTTTTTATTTTGTATATGGGTGTTTTACCTGAAATAAAGCAGCATTTATTTATTTATTTATTATTATTATCTCACAATCTAACACTGACAGTGACAAAGGTTCCACTGACTTGGAAACCTATATAGGTACTTTTCCTCCCAAGTAACACAGACGTGCTGAATAAAGATTGAGTAAGAGCAATCATCTAGAGCATAATAATATGCTGAATACTAAGCTGAATAACGTCTGAGTACCGTCTATTCAGCAGTTATTCAAGCAAAAAGGGCCCCAATTTTGAATGCTTAACTCTGAATAACAGCTGAGCAACATCTGAGTAGGAGCTTAATAACGTTTCAATTAGCTTAATAACTTTTGAATAACAGTTCACATTGTTTTTATTAAGCTCTTACAACTGAGTTATTCAGCTTAGTCGAATTGGTTATTGTATTCAGAATTTATAGAGCATTTAAATTATTGTTTACATTTTTGCAAACAATATTCATACATATTGTCAAAAAAAATGTAATAAATATTATAATGTCGATGTCGAATGGTTTAGATTTAACATGGCCGGTGAAATTATAAAATTGGTAAGTAAATTTTAATTTACAAGTTAGAGGTCTGCTACATGTTAATTCTTAGTGCGCAAGTAATTTTGTCGTGAATAGTATGTGTTTTTTTTTAGTATTTATTACGCGCCGCGTGAATAATCAAGATAACTGATAGTAAATAGTATTTTTATACGTACAAACTAGGTCTAACAAAAGTACTTGCGACGAAATAGCTAATACCAGCAATTTTAAAACAACAAAGTAACATGAATCGAGTTGAAAATGTTGTAGTTGTAAGATTAAGCATTTTGGTGATCTCTTAAATTCCTTGTAAGTATAAATTACAAAGATTTTTAATGGCGATCGAAGTTTTGCTTTATAATGCTGAATAAAAGTGCACACATGTCTTGTTACTGAGCTATTACTTGTAAAAGAGTAGTCTCATTGTACTAACTTCTGAATAACAATTAGATAGTTGGCCACATTTGTACATTACTCAGATTTTTAGGGTTCTCTAATCGAACGCGTCGGGCCTTCGTTGTCCACTTACGTTGGTACTATTGCTGTAACAAAATAATCATGTCATGTGCTGATGTGACTCATGTGACCGAAACTCGGCTTGTAAACAAAAACATTCTATGAACTGATAGTAACTGAATCATACGATATAGTTATCAATTTGTTCGTAAAAAATTTCGATGTTAGGTACGGAAATGCGCACTGGCGCGGGAGTGGTGGCGGTGGCGGTGTGAGTGGACAAATGGAATAAACGGCCCGCGCCGTCTCACTCTCACTCCTGCGCCCAGTCTAACTCCGCGCTCGCCCCCGCCTCCACTCTCGCACCCGCGTGCTTGCTACCACTTCACAGTCGTGCGTCGCACCGACTCGACCGACTGCCAATTTCAAATCAGTCAGTCGGTCGCGTTGGTTGCGAGCTTTCGGTGACATTCGCTCACGCGTCATGCGAGTCCCTACCAAACGGTAAACAATAAAACTAACGACGCAATAGGCTAAACTTTGCAGTATGTGTTCCGTATTTTATCGAGGAAATTTATTATGTTGAACCGACATTAGAATATCTACGTATCATTGCATCGTAACTATAATTTACATTCATTTCGTTTCAGGGAAATGTCTTTTAAAATAGTATCAAAACGTCGCGTGGTAAGGGTCGCACAGAATTGTGTACTGTACCGTCCTTATGGAAGAACAAAGGACAACTTCGATGGCCAAGATATAATGCGGATTTACTAACTAAAGACAGCAGGGTCCGACCTCGCGCAGATTGACGGCTTACAATGAGTTGTACTCTAAAAAGATAAAACTATAAAACTTATGAAGAAGCTGAAGAAGAATTATCGAAAATGCTAAACTTAACGGATACTGACACTGATCTTGATCAGATTGAAACTTCATTTTGCAACTGTGATTTGTAGCTGTTGATAAACAATTTTGTAGGTGAAATAAACGATTAAACTTTTTGACTTAAATTATTTATTTTTAATTAAACTTCGAACTTAACCTATATATACAGTGTGCAATTAAGATACGAAATACAACTCATTCCTATATTCATTACACACAATCTTGAATTTTACATCTTGAAGAGATAGGCGAGAGAGGCGCGTGTTTCAGTTGGCATTTTAGATTTAAATATGTTAAAGTTACTTGATTTTACTGGCTGATCAAAAACTTCAGTCAAACCTGAAACTTTGAAAACGTATAAAAATATATTGTCATTTTCTTTAAGTATTTTCTCAATTTCCATAATATCATTCTGGTATATACCAGTCAGAAAATTTGATAGGCTTTGCCATTTGATTTTTTCGGGGTACGGAACCCTCTTCATTGCACGGCAACCACGCATGCTGGCTGGGACCGGGTTCACTTTTGTTTAAACTATTTTCATTAATCCTTTGATGACCAGAAACACTTGGACAGTTACTACTGATATTTAAATATTCTTCTAACATTTTTCTTTTGCTATAACCGGTTGTCTTATGTTTTTGCCACGACTTTCGATCCATAATGCAAACAACAGAAAATATAATACCTACGTACAATAATATTTTAATAAAGCTATGAGCGCTATAACAATACAAATGTGGTCTTTAATTTGAATAAGTTAGTTTTAAATTCTCTAATAAACTGAAAAAAGCTTAATAAAAACATAAATAATATTGTTTATTCAGCAGCTGAATAATTAGTAAGACATAGAATCTTATCCAGTTTAAAGATAAATTAAAAACAATTATTCAGTATCAAGCTGTATAATATAATATTTAACGATATTATTCAGAAGGTGATACTTTATTCAGAAAATAGCTGTTTCAAAACCCTACTAGCATAATACTGCTTTAATAAGAGCAACACAGATTATGGTTATTCAGATTAATGCTGCCGGCGGGGCTGTTTTTCAGCTTTAAGCCACCTGGAATGCGTAATGCTAAATAACGTCTGTATAATAATGTTACGGTGATTGCTTATTAAGCCTAAAGAAGGGAAGGACAGAAATACAGAATTTATTAAGCATTCAGAATTTTAAGGGTCCGAACTCAACTTAATCCAGCATTTGGCTATTCTCAAAGCTCTTATACAAACTATATTCATCTTTGAACTGTAAAATGTTCTAAATGTGTACTGTTATCTTGCTTATGTGTTACTTGGGCTATCTCAATGCAAAGGTTCTTACGGTTGTGGCGCCATCTGAGATCAGCTTTCACTTGCACGCCCCATTAATACGGCGAAGTGCAAAGGAATAATTTTTCATCGGCGATTAACTAGCTGATATTCATTTTAAAATATAATTTGAAACAAAATATT
The DNA here is from genome assembly GCA_943138885.2 of Tholera decimalis. NCBI lineage: Eukaryota > Metazoa > Arthropoda > Insecta > Lepidoptera > Noctuidae > Tholera > Tholera decimalis. The sequence goes on from OW964556.2 coordinate 21,900,053, forward strand.
TGGCAGACGCCATGTGTCATAGACTAAAAATTAAGATGTGACAATTTGTGTAACAAGCGTAGGTAGAATAAGCTGGGAATTCTTTTTTAACCGACGAGTAAAAGCATAAGAGGTTCTCAAGTCACGCGTATATTTTTTTTTATGTATGATCAGTTGATCACCGAATACTTGATGATGGCTAAATCAATTTGAAAAAATATTTTTTTGTTTGAAAGGGTATACTTCAAAGTTGGTCCCATTGTCACCAGGTCAGGATCTGATGATGGGATCCTGGAGAAAATGAGGGAACTCTTCAAATATTATAGGCACACCTACAGTGATTTGAGTATTTTTTATAGCAACTTGTGGAGTTGCATTCGAAAAGCACCATTTGTGAAGTTGACCTGTGATGAAGACCACAGATGGCCACTGGAACTATTCAATATACAACGTCTAATTTAAAGGGTATATACATACCGAGTGCACACAAATTGGCAACACTGGCCTATGGCATTAAGTCCGCCTTTGTACATTGTATGTTGCATAAAGTTTTAATAAATAAATGCTTGTTTTGTTCACTCTACCCAACTAGTTCGATTTTATAGCTATGACGACATAATATGTCGCTAAGTCGATCCTGTTCTTAGTTGAAAAGCATCATAGTTATATTGAATATTAAAATAAAAAAGTTTCTGTAATTGTGATTTATGAGATTCAAGATCGGAAATGTAACCAAAAAACGTTGTGCTTTGTGTTTAATTTACATAAAATACTAGATTGTTTTTATAAACACTACCTTGAAAAAATCGGCGAGAAAACGAGGCAAGATTAATGATTGTTTTCGAGATATTAGTTTACCTACTTAACGGATTTTTGTACCGTTTTCACTAATAGATTGTGTGATTTTATTTCATTAATATTTTATGTAAATTGATTAAAATATAACGATTACTGTTGAAGAGGTCGCAAAATATCTTGCCTTCTGAGAGATTTACTCGCGTACCTACCTACGCCGCGTAAACCAGCAGATACATTAAAGTAGGTAATAATATACTAGAGAATAGAAGATCTACAATTAAGTATAATGCTACAAGAAAGTCCACTATAGTATATCTCTCTCCTACGGTTGACTCACAATAACTACTTTTATGGCCAAATATTGATTAAAAATATTACGTTATTTTCGAAGATGTTTTCTATATTGATTTAATAATTCATATGTAAATAACTGCGTTTATAAGCTTCGGCATTTAATACAGATTGTTTCCCGTACACTAAATGAACCAAATAAATACTTTCGAAGATACTTATGATAGATTCAAAATTTTATGTCAATAAAAATTATTAAGTCGGAAAGAGCGACTATGGCAACCGAGGGCTGGGCACTCCGCAATAGCGGCGATAAGTCCCCTCTTTGAGGAGTGGCTTGAGCGACGCCACGGGTATTCTCACATTCTGCCTGATGCAGGTGCTTACCGGACACGGGTGTGTAGGGAGGTACCTGTTTCGGATGCAGCGGGACGATACGCCCGGGTGGACGCATCATTGTGAGGATCACTCAGCAGACACGGTGGAGCATACGGTGGAGGTGTGCCCTACTTGGTCAGAGTACCACCGTGTCCTCGTGGAGGCGATCGGTGGCGGCAACCTCTCGCGCCCGTCCCTGGTTCAAACCATGGTGCGGGACGAGCGAGAATTGGATACGGTCGCCTCCTTCTGCGAAGCTGTCATATTAGTGAAGGAGGAGGCTGAACGCGTGAGTGAAAGACAACGCTCTTCCTCACGCCCCAGCTGCCGCGGGAGAAGCCCTGGCCGTCGAGGATCGTGAGCCGATCTCCGGCCACCGTAGGCGCGGGTTTGCGGGGGGCGAGCAGGGGTAGCTCGACGCCCGGTAAAAAATAAAACCAACTTCCAAAAAACACTGCAAACAGAAAAAAAACTTAAATTTCGGTAGTCTTTGGTTTTGTATTTTTGTTATCTGACACCGCCCCTCGAAATTAAAGTTATTTTTCACATTTACAGTATTGTTTTGGAAGTCAGTTTTATTTTTCGTTAAAAAGGTTTTTCCCGCTTTTTAGTGGGTCGGTTTCTGGGGGCACGGCAGTGCCCCCGCCAAGTCGAGCAAAAAAGCGGCACGGCCGTACCATTCTTTTCTCGAAGCAATTCAGGCCATTTTCGACCCCCTATAACTTCGTTGTGGATAAAACTAGAAGCCTGAATTTTCAGTAACCAAACAGGCATTGTATAAACACGGTATATTTCAAATTTCATTCAATTTGAACCAGTAGTTTAAGAATTATAAGGAGTCAAAGTTCCTTAATTTTGTTAATTTTGTCACTCACTGACTGACCGATCATCAAAAGTCTAAGGCACTTCTAGCAGACATAGAAGCTTCAAATTTAGAATACAATTAGTGCTGAGTATATGAATCAAGGAAAAACTATAATATTTTTCAATTTCGTTCCAGTTTTCTAGATACATCAACTGCATAAATAACTTAGTAATCCCATATAAATATATAGGATTACAAAGTTACATTTGCAGTTAATTAATCAGTGTACCTGTATAATATAATGAAATAATAGATGTAGATGGGTACTTTTTTTTTTCTTGGTGAAGAATATCATCGAATGACTTCTTCCGCTCGGGTGTATCAGAATTCTACTGACTAAAAACCCACCCTGTTCCTTCGGAAGACCTAAAGTTCCGGGGCCGCGGTATCTCGATGGAACTTTCCCGCAAACCCCGACAGGCAATGGCCCTATGAGGCCACGTCACTGGTATTAACAGCTTTTTGAGGCGCGCGTGGAACACAACGCGCCGCCGACCCGGGCCTGGTCCTTACCGGACGGTGAGCGACCCCTGCTCGCCATCCGCAGGCCCGCGCCTACGGTGGCCCGAAATCGACTCGCGATCCACGACGCCCCGGGCGTCTCCCCCGGCGGCTGGGGCGCGAGGAAGAGAGTTGCCTGTCCCTTGCACGTTAGGCCTCCTCCTTCGCTAGCATGACTGCTTCGCAGCAGAAGGTGACTGCATCCCATTCCCTCTCGCTTCGCACCATGGTCTAAACCAGAGCAGGGCGCGAGAAGTCGCCGCTGCCGATCGCCTCTATGAGGATACGACGGTGCTCCACCCATGCAGGGCACACCTCGACCATATGCTCCACCGTGTCTTCCAGTGTAGATAGGTACCTAGATATAATAATTATGCTCAAATGTAACTTGTTAAATGGTCAACGGAATAAAAAAGCAAGAAGTATTAAGAGTATTGGGGAGTTTTAAGTAGAGTAAATTGCCCGAAATTGCATAATTACTTACTTATGGATTAACTTTAACCGAGACGTTTGACGAGTGCGGCATTAATTATTACTAACTAATGCAAAAGACGTACGTGCGTATTCATATGTGCGTATCAAAGCCTCCGAAAAAAACCCATAGAGACAGTGGGCTTTGAAAAAAATTTTAGCTGAAGTTCAAGAAGTAGTACCGGAAAATAAAAAAAGGAAGGCTACCTACAAAAATAAGAAAAGCTCATAAGACAGAGAGAGGACTTTAAGAAAATTCGTTGTTGGTATACAAGAAGTAGAAGGTACCGGAAAGGAAAAAAGTAGGACTTTCTACAAAAAGCAATGAGATCCCATAAAAAACAATACTTGTCAAAAAACCATGTCTCGCAACTTAGTTGTTCTACCGTAAAAAGTTGTGAGATCCATGTAATACCAAGTCGGTTATTAATTTATTCAGTCCCTACTTAAGGGACCTTCTGTCTTAAGTTGTTACGTAATTATCTAAACTAACGACATCTTATAGTGACCATATCAATCTTTACCGTTTTAAATAAATAGATTGACTTGGCAATCGCAATAAACAATTTAATTTATATATGTATTACTTGTGAGATATATTGTGTTTTCATGCGATGGCCGAGTCAATCTATTTATTTAAAACGGTAAAGATTTTTAATATTGATATGGTCACTATAAGATGTCGTTAGTTTAGATAATTACGTAGGTCCCTTAAGTAGGGACTGAATAAATTAATAACCGACTTGGTATTACATGTATCTCACAACTTTTTACGGTAGAACAACTAAGTTGCGAGACTTGGTTTTTTGACAAGTATTGTTTTTTATGGGATATAGTTTATCTAGTTACAAAAGCCTCAATGTCAACTTTTACAAAATATTTACTGTCCCGATAAAAGTAGGGACATGGTATCGATAAGAAAGTATCGATATTGTACTCATGAGAAATATCGAAAAAAAAAAATATCGTACTCATAAATGTATCGAAACAAAAATATCGATACTTCAAAGTATCGAATACTTTCCTTGGGGCGTAATGCGCATACGTCAGGCCGTCAATGTCAGTCAGTAACGTCTATTTAGCTCCAGTACAGTAGGACAGAGGAACAGAACATCAACACTATAATGGTATTAGTACACTAGTGTAATAATAGCACAATAACGATCAACCGGAGAAAAACAAATCGCGAGACGAACACGAAGAATAATACAAATAATACGGTTTTGTGGGATCTCGTAGTACATTATAAGAACTACATTGTACCTTATAAATAATAATAATAATAACTAAACAATTTAACGATGAACGATTGAGTGATTGATTAGTGAAGGATAGGATCAGAACTGTGAACAGAAAGACTGAAGGAACGATTTCGAGCTCAATGTAATGATTTAGAAAGTTCAGTCTAATTGAACCAAATGGTCCAAGATTATTGGATACGATACCTGTCAAAAAGTACTCATTGAGTAAAAGTATCAAATACAAAGTATCCAGTACAAAACTACCGGTATCGAAATGAAACGTACTCGATACCACAAAGTATCGATACTTTTTTCGTGTCCCTAGATACAAGGCCGTCTCGTGGTACTTCACCATCAGCTGCAATTCACCATATGCATTGTGACGAGCATAAAGTGCAACAACCATATTCAATTAATCGAATCCCAACCTATGAATGAAATACTTATTATTGAGTAGTTCCGATGGCTATCTGCGGTCTTCATCATCAGTTCTACTTCACCAAATTATACTTTTCGAGAGCAACTGCACAAGTTACTACAAAAATACCCAAATCAGATCAGATCCTGATTATAGCATACTCTTTCAACAAAATAAAGAAGTTTCAAAATCGGTTCAGCTGTCTTTAAGCAATCGGGGAACATAGGTACTTTAAAAAAAAGTTTCCGGCGAGCTAAGTCGGTTAAAATCACCCAGACTTAAGACAACAGCCTATGTCGAGAATCGTACCCAGGACCACGAGGTGACACCGATTTTAGCGACACACGATTCGGTCAGTCAAAGTAAGAAAGGGGGCCCGAGAATTCCATTGCCTAGGGGCCCCTGACAGGGTTAATCCAGCTCTGTCCTTAAGGGTTGACTTCCCGGATAAAAAAATTAAACCGACTCCCAAAAAACACTGCAAAGTGAAAAATAACTTTAATTTCGGTAGTCGGTGTCTTTAGTTTTGTATTTTCGTTTTTGGCACCGACTACCGAAATTAAAGTTATTTTTCACTTTGCAGTGTTTTTTGGGAGTCGGTTTAATTTTTTGGTAAAAAGTTTTTATTTCACACTTTTTAGTTGGTCTATTTTTAATTTACCTAGTTACAAGAGCCTAAATGTCAACTACTTATAACCTTTTACAAAATATTGCTTTTCCCAATGCTGGGCCGTTAATTGTTGAGGAGTTCTCTTGGTACTTCACCATCAGCTCTACATCACTATATGCATTGTGACGAGCATAAAGTGCTTAACATCCATATTCAAGTAATCGAATCGCAATCTACTCAATACTTATTATTGAGTAGTTTCGGCGGCCATCTGTGGTCTTCATCATCAGTTCCACTTCCTCAAATGGTACTTTTTGAGAGCAACTGCACAAGTTACTATAATAAATACCCAAAACGTCATAGGTGTGCCTATAATATATGAAGAGTTACCTCGATTTCTCCAGGATTCCATCATCAGATCCTGACGTTTATGAAAATGGGACCAATTTCAAAGTATACCCTTTCAATCAAAGAAAGAATTTTCCAAATTGGTTCAGCCGTCTTCGAGTAATCGATGATCATACATAAAAAAAAAAAAAAAATATACGCGTCGAATTGATAACCTCCTCTTTTTGTCGTCGGTTGAAAACTATTCTATGTCTTTTCTTTTTCTAGGCTTTATAACTATCTCCATACCAAATTTCATCTATATCTTTTCAGCGGTTTAGGCGTGAAAAGGTAACAGACATACAGGCAGAGTTACTTTCGCATTTATAATATTATTTATAATTTATTTATTTATTTGGCTCACCAACAATTTGCTGACACCAAAATTTTTACAATTATGATTGCTAACTATATTTCCTAGTGTCACAATTTTAACAGGTAAGCACCACATGCCATTGTGTACAAAACAATACAATACAATTATTCTTAACTCTCTAACTTATAATACAATAAATATCTAAATGTACAACATAAAATAAACTAAAATAACCTTCAAAAGACGAGCTAGCTACATATTGTGCATTACTTTGAGGAGCCTGGTAAAAGAGTCTACATGAACATCCACAAGATCGGTGCAACTGTTTAAAAGTTTACACAGTCGAGGAATGGTTGAGTTGGCGCCGAGAACAGTCCTACGGGGCGGAGGATACAAGGGAGTTATGGTAGCACAAGGGTATCTAGCTGGAGCTCGGAAATTAATCTTACCTCTGAGGGCAGTCTATTTTGTTTTGTAAAATCTTAACAAGGAAAGTGTTTATAGTATGGATAGTATGGATGTCTTGTTTCTTTTTTTATATTTATGTTTTGAGAATGTTTTTTATTGTTTTTATATTTTATATAGATAAATAGTACACCGTGGACTACCCACGTATTTATTTTATGTGTCAAATCCATCCAAAGGTTGTCTGTAAAAGATCGCTTTTAGCAATAAGACCGCCCATTGTATCACTCTTTTGAGATGTAAGGTTGTAAGGTTATTGTTTTACTGTTTTGGTGTACATAAAGAATATCTATCTATATTAATCACGCCGACAATATGGTAAATTATGGACGCATTTACGTTTACCACTCGCTCAATTTTAGGTATCCTAGTAGCAACACAACAACATTGCGCGCACACACACTTACAAACCATTGTTCTCCCGATTTTATACATTACTTAACTAATCTTGATACTTAAGGACGCATTTACGTTTTCTCGCAAATATCAATGTTTTTCTGGTACCATTTTGATACATAAGGAGTTAAAATTTTGACAATGTTATGGTCACGGAAGAGAAAATACAGTGGAAGTGCAAAGTAGGCGTGGCAGGCGTGTCACAATTACGCGCTGTACCGCGCAATTGGCCTCAGTCATGTTCTAACATCGCGTTGAGTTGCTAGTCTCGCAGCGAACTTAATTTTCCGCAGCTATGCCGTATGGTTCCATTTTGGAGTGCAAAAATGATAGTAAGAGAAAAAATCTTAAAAATGGAGGTGGTTCATACCATCGCTAAGTACGATTTTATTTGTTTTCTAATAAAATCTTAGATAATTTCAATTTACTAATCATTTAATAGAAAGTCTTATCAAAATCAACCTTTTGTCATTGAAATAAAGTTTATTTTAGATTGATTGTATTCACTACATTCACACATTTCATTCTAGAAAGTTCTTCGCTACTCAATTAGTGACGTAGTTGGGTCGGATATTGGTTTTATCGATAGATATCGATAAAAAATAACTAAGATTTCCTAACATTCATACACAAAAAATATTTTAAGAGGTGTATTAGGTTGCTGCACTTTAAACCAAAAATGTAAGCAAACTTATTTATTAACTTTAACTTATTATTTTTAATTATTGTAATTTTTATAATGCTTGTGACATTGCATAACATTGATGAACCGGTCATTTCAGTGTGTAAGATCCTTCATAAAAGCTCGTGCACCACCATGGTTTTTCCCGCCTCAATGACATTAATACATATTACGTTGAAACTAGCATAATGGGTTTTTTTATTGATAATAGGTTCGCGTTTGACCACCATCTCACCTGGTGGTAAGTGATGATGTGGTCGAGGATGGAGCATGCTTACCTAAAAGTAACCTATTCACTCTTGACTTAAAGACCCCTAGGTTATAGCTATCGGGAAACACAGACTCTGGCAGAATGATCATTGTGCGTGCGGCTAAGGCTGAATTCCACTCCTTAGCCGCACGCACAATGAAAGTATTCCGTTTCGTATATACGTTTAGTGTGTATGGGTGGGATATCCACCATGCTAAAAATAATACAAAATAAACATAAACATTTATAGTAAAATAATTTCAAATTAATTTTATTCATAAAGATGTGTATAATTTGAGGATTTTCCCTTTGTATGGCATCTTTGTCACCTATTGAAATATTTGTATATTGTAAGGACCATAAACATTTAAAGACAAATATTACCATAGAAATTTAGCTATGCTGCATTGCATTAATGATTAATATTAAAATTATTGTCTGCCAAGCAATGTCATGAAATCCCTAAACGGACATCAGTAGGTTCCTAATCATCATTTAAAATAATTATAGGTTTCCCAAAGACGGGAGCGTCAAATAATGAATAGATGCAATGGGTAGAGTTAATTGAATGCCATCCATATCAAGCACGATATGCTCGGAACACACGTTTTTTCGTTTCAGACTTTCGAAACACCAGTTTCTTAAGAAATACCTTTTATTTCAAGGACACTAAATGAAAAGTAAAATTACTTTATATATTACTTAACCCCATTTAACGATAATTTTCACAATTTAGTTAATATTGCGCATTTAATTATTATCACCCGAGAATTTAGATTATTTTGAAAATATTCAGCAGGTGTAAGTATTTTTATTTGGGATTTATTAATTTAGTATTTAAAATACATTTATGTATATAAAGCAATTTCCAGACCCTGTTGGTATCTAATATTCCACCCACCCACCACTTAAAGTTTATATTCGAAATACAAAAGAAATCGGATATCTATCGATATCGATAATGTAATTAAAAATACAATGTGCTGCACTTATTGAGTAGCAATAAATATCGACATGTGACGCGACTGTTAACCTTAATTCTAAGAAAATAAAATATATAATCGCTTCCACTGAAAATAACGCCATCTATGGTCGAGTAGCGGAATTTACTCGTCAATTGACATAAGATTATAAAACGTCGTAAAGATTTTCTGCACATAAACAAAATAAATCCTATCTGTAGAGCGTCAAGGTTTATTTCCAGAAGTAGGATTTGTGACTTGTGTTGGTTTTGACTAAAATTAAAATGACAAATCAAAATAATTGTTTATTTGTAGTGCATTATATGATTACCGTTTTATTTGTGTGAGTTTGGCGACAGCGGTTCCCGTAGTAATGGTGTCGCATCGCACTTCCTCTGTATTTTCTGTTCCGTGGTTATGGTATTAATTTCAAGATAATTTATTCATCTCCACATTGAATGCATTATAATTACACAGTCCTATACATATTTTTCACACAAATACGTTTTTATCGCCGCAATAATCGTAGAAAATTACAAAAAAAGGGGTCTGAATACGTACCTGTAAGCCAAATCTGGAGCATATTCTTAACTTCAAAATAACAAGAAATTATAGCCTATGTATTTATCAATACGTTAAGCTAATTATTTTGAACATACATAAAAAACTTTATGATTTATGAGAAAAATAAAATCGGTCTCAAACTTCTTCATACATTTTTCTACCGAACGCACGGCTCCGACCGTCATTCCGCGCTCAGACGCGCTCGTGAAAGGAGGGGTGTATAGCTTTCCTCGAAAAAATAGATACGTCGAAACCTATAATAAAGACAGTGGCGTCTTGTATACTGTGACTAGAATACGTTGATACTTTTTCGTACCGAAACAAAAGTAAGAACGAGAATCATACTTATTTATAGAATTGGATGGATATTGGTTACTGAACCTAGCATTTTAGCATAGCAACAACAATTTTGTTTTAACCGACTTCAAATAAGGAGGTTTCGCAATTCGACCGTATAAATGTTTTTTTTTTTTTTCAATAAGTATCTTAAGGTACTACAAATTAAGGAAGGTCTAGAGTTGATCTGATGATGGAGCCTTTCATCAGATTGACTCCTGACAGTCGAGGGAACTCCTCAACGATTTACAGCAGTAACCTTTTGTTTGGGCTTGATTAATTTGAATTGACCAGAACTTTACACGTAGATAGTTTGTGACTATCATTAGAGGTCTGATGATGAAGACGAAGGACAGTTAAGGGAACTTCTCAACGGTTTACAGTAGCTACCTTGTGTTTGGACTTAATTCATTTATATTGATGAGAACTTTGCACCCATATGGGTTATAAGTGCCATTACAGGATCTGATGATGGAGACCATAGACAGTCGAGGGAATCCCTCAACGATATACTACAGTTACCTTTTGTTGGGCTTACTTCATACGGTTCAATATGCCAAAATGTTCAGTTCGTACAAAAACTAAAAAATTGGCCAAGTGCGAGTCAGACTCGCCCATGAAGCGTTCCGTAGTAACTACGCCAAATAACTTTATTTTCATAGTGTTTGTATGAATTACAAAGTTTTATTTGCGGTTTTAGAAAATATGCTGTATCTCAAAAACTGCCAACCCAATCTCGTTCAAACCAATTTTGGTTAAAAATTTACATCAAGGATCATAGCATATATTTTTTGTATAATTTTTCACTCCATTATTATAGAAGTAAGAGGGGGGACACATTTTACCACTTTGGAAGTGTATATCTTTTAAACGATTAACTTTATGAAAAAGTGGTTTTAGAAACCCGTATGTCATTTTTAAAGACCTCTCTATTAATACCACACAAGCATAAGATTCATGAAAAAATATATATTTTCAGTTTCAGTTCCATGTAATGGGTACATGGAACTGAAACTGATTTTTTTTTTTTTAATTATTTTTAGATTTTTTTCTCAAAATCGGAAAGCGGTTCACAGAATACATCTACCTACCAAGTTTCACATGTATAGTCCTAATGGTTTCGGAATATAAAAACTTTTACCAAAAACATTAAACCGACTTCCAAAAAACAATGCAAAGTGAAAAATAACTTTAATTTCGGTAGGTAGGCGGTGTCCGACTTCCGAAATTAGTTAGAAAATAGACAAAATATTGCTTTTCCCAATGCTGGGCCGTTAATTGTTGAGGAGTTCTCCTGGTACTTCACCATCAGCATCACTTCATCATATGCATTGTGACGAGCATATTGTGCTTAATAACCATATTCAAGTAATCGAAGCAGAACCCATGAAATACTTCTTATTCCTACTTATATATTGAGTAGTTCCAGTGGCCATCTGTGGTCTTCATCATCAGATCCACTTCACAAATGGTGTTTTTAAAATGCAACTACACAAGTTACTATAAAAAATACTCAAATCACTGTAGGTGTGCCTATAATATTTGAAGAGTTTCCTCGAGTTCTCCAAGATCCCAGCTCCTGACTTGGTGACAATGGGACCAATTTCGAAGTATACCCTTTCAAACAAAAAAAGAATTTTCCAAATTGGTTCAGCCGTCTTCGAGTAATCGGTGATCAAACATTTAAAAAAATATACGCGTCGAATTGATAACCTCCTCCGTTTTTTTCGTCGGTTGAAAATGACTGTGACATATAGACGGATGGGCAAACAGACAGACAGATATGACGAAACTTTTATTTCTTATTAATTTTTTATCACATATGAGTATTTTATTTCCAAAGTCCCCTAGTACTCCTAATCAAGTATCAAGTATCAATATTAGTTAAGTAATGTATAAAATCGGGCGAACAATGGTTTGTAAGTGTGTGTGCGCGCAATGTTGTTGTGTTGCTACTAGGATACCTAAAATTGAGTGAGTGATAAACGTAAATGCGTCCTTAAAGGTAATATTATATTTTCTTTAACATTGTTTGACCATAATAAGTTGTAACTTGTTGTTTATAAAGGGTTACATGCTTATTGATTAGATGTTAGTTACAATTTTGTATTAATGTGTTTGACGCCCGATTAGGATTAGGTACAAAAATGTGATAAAAAAATTAATAAGAAATAAAGACAAGTTTCGTCATGCCTGTCTGTCTGTTTGTCCATCTGTCCGTATGTCACAGCCATTTTCAACCAACGAAAATAACGGAGGAGGTTATCAATTTGACGCGTATATTTTTTTTATGTATGATCACCGATTACTCGAAGACGACTGAACCAATTTGGAAAATTCTTATTTGTTTGAAAGGGTATATTCGAAACTTCTTCGAAACTACTTCGAAATTGGTCCCATTGTCGGCTCGGCACGGCACACTTATAGTGATATGAGTATTTTTTTTAGTAACTTGTGTAGTTGCATTTGAAAAGCACCATTAGTGAAGTGGATCTGATGATAAAGACCACAGATGGCCACTGGAACTACTCAATATATAAGTAGGAATAAGAAGTATTTCATGGGTTCCGCTTCGATTACTTGAATATGGTTATTAAGCACAATATGCTCGTCACAATGCATATAGTGAAGTGAAGCTGATGATGAAGTACCAGGAGAACTCCTCAACAATTAACGGCCCAGCATTGGGAAAAGCAATATTTTGTAAAAGGTACGAAAACGAAAATGCGTCCTTAAATCCATGAAAAAAAAAATTTTTTTTTTTTATATAGGTTCGCGTTTGACCGCCATCTCACCTGATGGTAAATGATGATGTGGTCGAAGATGGAGCACGCTTACCTAAAAGTAACCTATTCACTCTTGACTTAAAGACTCCTAGACTTATAGCTATCGGGAAACACAGACTCCGGCAGGGAATTCCACTCCTTAGCCGTACGCATAATGAAGGTATTCCCAAAACGTTTTGTGCGTATGGGTGGGATGTCCACCATGTAACGATGGCGCTTCGCCGTTTGTCTCGAAGTCCGATGATGGAACGGGCTTGGTGGAATTAGATTGTGTAATTCCATCGCACACTCCCCGAAATGTAACCGATAGAAAACCGATAGACTTGCAACTCGTCGTCGATGTCCAAGGCTCTGGAGCTTTGACTCGACCAGTGCATCGTTGCCAATGAGTCCCTTGGCCCGCTTCTCAATTGACTCAAGCGCGTCCAGTTGGTATTTAGCAGATCCATCCCAAAGAAAGAGGGGATGTATTTTTTTATCTCGTCTAGTCTACCCCATAGTGTGAGGTATAGTTGGATTGGTCGTTGAAAACGTGTTCGATTGGGTCCCGCCTACTTGTCACTTTATAAATATAAAAAATTTGCTTATTTCATGCATTTCAGTTGACCAGTTGGGTTTTTAGATTTTTTATTACTTTCTGTTGAAAAGGTTTTTTCACTTTTATCCTAGAATTTCAACTAAGATACTATACTTTGCTTGTTAGGCAATAAAGTACTAATTGAATGCATATTGTAATGCAATTTAACTATTTTAATTTTAAAAATAATTAGTATAATAATTTAACATTTATATAATAGTCAATTTCATTATTGAATCTTAATTGATTTAAAGACATTACACTACACTAAACAAAAAATAGACAATTATTATAATAAGTAGCTAAAACACAACATAATTGCTAAATTTACCCTATAGATAAAATTATGCTAGAATATACACTATAAATCATGTGCATAATTATTGTCAATTTCAATTCGTAAATTACTTTGTTTTGATTTCCCTAATTTATCACGTAGATCGTCAGATTTCTTATGCTTTCTTGATTTTAAAATTTGTCGCAAGTCACTCTGGTCACTTGGACTTACATTACCACTCGGTTTCATTTCTAATCTAGACCACACACTACTAGAGGTATTCACTTTATGCACTCGGCTCATAATATTACTGTCAGAATTTTCTGATAAATCATCACTTGAAAAACTTTCATCAACATCCTGACCAACTACTTTCTCACCTAATCGTGACTGTATACTGTGACGTTTTCTGTTTGTAGCATGCTTTTTAAACTTGTCTGATAGCTTTGTGTGTTCCCTTTGACTATAATGGCTACGGGAATTGTCTACTTCAATTGATAATGCTGAATATACTTCAGGTTCTTTGGAGTGTTGAAAAGCTAACTTTTTCTTATGCTTAGATTCTTCATCATCTGCATGCATCCTCATTCTAGGTGTCTTAGATTTGGTTTTCCATTCAGAATCTGAATCACTATCTTCAGCTTCTTGGTTGGACTTCTCTTCAGCATGCCTTTTTCCAAGTCTACTTGCTAAACTTTTATTTTTTAATTTCACAATTTTGTCTGGCTTTTCCAAATAACCTTCATCATCATCATTATATCTAGGCTTTCGTTGGAAAATTTCCTGGTGATCATAAACTCCCCATGATTGACACAGATCACCCCATGGATTCTTACTTACTGCATCCATAGTTTGATCATAGTATTCATCAACATTTTTACTTTGTAATTTCTTTTTAATAATTTTTTTGTCACCATTAGTAGCAAACCTCATTAATATTAAATCTTTTTTAGGATGTGGCATACCTTCTCGCCAATGATGATTTGCTTTATCAGCAAGTATCAGCTTCAAGTTTTGGTCTTTTATTTCTCTGGAATGGACCAGCAGCGCTAATGCTGCAGAGATGTGATCCTGACAAACAACATTACCTGAAAATGTCACAAGGAAATTTTGAATGCCTATAATGAAAAATGCAAGCCTTATAGAACCAGTACTGTATGTCTATCACAGTCAATTTTAACTAATCTTGTGAACCAATTCAATTGAAATCAGATACACATATGAGCAACTTTTACTTAAAACATGAGCTTGATGCATAAATTTCAGGAAGTGTCAGATTGTTTTCAGATTCCTGGTGGTTACCTCCCCGGAACCAAGGAAATTAAGAACAGTTTTTCTGTCAGTATGTCAGGTCTTAAAAAGCCTTTTGTGAAGGTTTCAAGAATATTTAATATTATTTAATATAAATGAATATTGAAAATAAGCATTAAAATCAATCAAACAGGGAAATTTAAAGATAATGGAGAACCTAGTAGAAATCTGTGCTTTTTTTTAATAACATTAAAACTTAAAACCAAATTTTGATGGGACAATGAGTAAGTCTGACTTGATCTTGGTTTGAGATACAAATTATCCTATGATACCTAGAGATTACCTTTCTATCAGTAAAGAGAAGGTTGAATAATCATATTCAGATCTGAAGGTTTCAGGACCTGAGATTTAAAAACCTTTGAAAATGTAAAAATACAATTAAACCTGCATATTAGGTGTTTTATACTTACATGAAACTTCATCAATCCATTCAAGAGATACTGGTTTGTAATCTTCTAAATATTGGAATATTTCTTTTGTAGTAAGTCCATCAACTCCATTTAAATTTATTGCTTCAAAACGAAAATGTCTCTCGTTTCCACTTTCTATTCCAAAATTTGAGTAAAGTTCATCGATTTGTCTTTGTGTTATCACTCTATTACCAGTGAGATTTAAACCAAATCTCTTAGCTCGCTCCTCTATTTTTGAAGCATCAACTTTCTCCAACTTCTCAATCATTAAACCATTTTTGTCAGCTTTATAAACCTGATATAAAATGGAATAGAATGTTAATTGTAATACACTAATGTGAATTGATAAATGATCTTTATTTTGAAAAAAAAAAGGTTATTACTATTACGCATTTTACACATTTTTTTTTTCGTAAGTTTGAACTATTGAAAAAGAACACTGAAACAAACTCGGGTTCAGTCTCTTTTGAAGTCCATACAATCCATACTGGTCAAATTAAATGGAAACCTTGTAGGTTACTGTCTAAGGCAATGTCTTGAGGAAAGATGCACACAGACTTGAGTAGGCATATCCAGACAATGCAAGCATTTGTCAGATAACATATAACTTAACTTAGAACTTGAAGAAGTTCAACAATATGATGAATTAACTATATTAAATTTAAATTTATTTACGCACAGGTCTGAAAGGATTCCTTAAAGATAGCCATATTTTGGTCAGTGGGTCGTCTTAGGGGCGGAGTTTTAGGAGTTGGAGTATACGCTTAGGGGCACTATGAGCAGCAAAGAAACCGAAAGAAAATTTTTTTGGTTAAAAATATTCGTTGTTGAAAAAAAATTTCGGAAATCATCGTTGGTTTTAGCATTATGGGGGTTAACCTTGACCATAGAAACCATTTAGGTTCCCATAAGCATGGTCCTACGACGCACCGTTTTCGAGTTAGGAGCTTTTGATTTTTTTCCCTTTTATAAAAAACACCCTGTATTTCCAAAATGGTAGGTCGGATGAAAATCTATTCAGGAAAGAATTTGTTGCTCTTGTCGAAAACCATAAGATGATGTTAAAGAAACCAATGAAATATGGAAAAATAAACCCATCCAAAAAGTGTCGGCGATCTCTCAGCTTGGGTATCCTTAGGGGCAGGGACTTAGAAAATTTTTAAATTCAACTTAATTATGTTGTTTAAAATAAGTTCAAACTTCTAAACTACAATTCATTTTACTTCTTAAATATTAACAAAAAAAATTTATACAACATAAACAGACTTTATGCCAATATCGCACCAGTTTCGAATAGATTATAGCAGTGATACAATTAGTATGTATTTCCAATACACCAGATAAATTGGAACTCGTGTAATAATGGGTGAACCTATTGCCAGCACCCAGATTAAATCAATTTCAATATTCCAGTTAATACTAACTAGCACCAAGTTAACCGTTATATATTTTGCCATTTAATTATTAAAGAAATACGTACCACAGTGCAATCTTCAGTGTATGAAATTGGTTCTTTCACATCATCAACATGCATTAAAGTATCGTCACATTCGTCACTCATTTCACCATCTTCTCTATCCATTTTTAAAGCTTGTGATTGATTTCAGTATAATTCAAAGCTTTCCGTTCCGTAACTTTTAAGGCGCTGAACTGAGTGTATGATGCTGTAAGCTCTCAAATTCAAAACATTCTCTTTTCATAAAAATACGTAACAAAAACGTAAAATCAAACGTACTTTTGGTTGTACACAATTTAATTATTACGCGTGTGTAATCATGTAATGTAACTCTTTACTAGGGATGTGAAAAATAATCGATTATGGAAATAATCTATTAAAATCGATTTTTTTCACAAGAAACATCGATTTTTTTACGTAATATTATTTTTATGAATAATCGATTAATAATCGATTTTTTATAATCATTCCATCAATTATTACTGATTTTTCATCTGCAACCCCCAACATTAAGTTTGGTCTTCTGGCCCGGAGCCCGGAACACGAACTACCAAAGAATACTATCTCCATAATACTACATTAACGCTATCTGTGCATCTATGATGGCATTCCTTCTGTGCTTTTGAAACAGTTTAGTTGATTCATTTAATCAAACATTCACTAGATGGAGATAGTCAACGAACTGTACTATTTTACCGACATATATCTCATTCATAATTCGTTGGTGAAACTTCATTGTTCAAATGACAATTTCGAAAGTTTTTCGTGACAAAAAGTGTTTAGTGTTATTAATAGTCTCGTTTTTTCGGCTGCTTCGGCTCCAGCAGAGAGATTGTTCTCGAAAGCTGGCGCCATATACAAAGACCAGGAGCTGAATATTGTTCAAACGCTTACCTAAGCTGTTATTCCTGCTGAACTCGTTACCTGCGGATTTCTTGTTTTTTATATTTGAATAATTTAATTTTGTGTGAAAAAAAATTAATTGAAACTTTTTATAATTTGATTGTTATAAAACTTTAATTTGTGTAGATTATACAACGTGTAACGGAAAGGGTATATACATACCAAGGGCACGGCTTCTTTGGGTGATATCAAACAATATTGGAAGGGTTTGTTAATCCTATCTCCTTTCTCGCGCCGGCAAAAGAACACCGCCTTTACGCTAGGCTACTACAGTACTAGGCACACAGAATTACGCAAGAGATTTATCGTGATATTTACAAGTAACGTGGAAAGTTATTGACCTACGTAGTGCGGTGACACGATTGTTATGATTTCAATTTAAGAAACTTACGAAACCGAAAATTTGGTATAAAATTTTAGAATATTTTATTTTGAGTTGAAATCCTTCCAATATCGTTTGATATCATCCAACGAAGCCGTGCCCTTGGTATGTATATACCCTTTCCGTTACACGTTGTATATGTAAATAAAAACTTTTTACCAAAACAAAATTAAACCGACTTCCAAAAAACACTGCAAAATGAAAAATAACTTTAATTTCTGTAGTTTATATTTCTTTAGTTTTGTATTTTCGTTTTTTTCACTCTTTTCGGTTGGTCGATTTATAATTTACCTCGTTACAAAAGTCTAAATGTCAACTACTTGTAACTTTTTACATAATATTGCTTTTCCCAATCCTAGGCCGTTAATTGTTGAGGAGTTCTCCTGATACTTCATCATCAGCTCACTTCACCATATGCATTGTGACGAGCATATTGTGCCTAATAACCATATTCAAGTAATCGAAGCGGAACCCATTAAATACTTATTATTCTTACTTATATATTAAGTAGTTTCAGTACTTTTCGAATGCAACTACACAAGTTACTACATATAAAAAATACTCAAATCAGGTGTGCCTATAATATTTGAAGAGTTCCTTTGATTTCTCCAAAATCCCATCATCAGATCCTGACTTGGTGACAATGCAACCAACTTTAAAGTATATATACCCTGTCAAACACAAAAAGAATTTTTCAAATCGGTTGAGCCGTCTTCGAGTAATCGGTGATCACTGATCATACATAAAGAAAAAATATACGCGTCGGGCTGAAAAACTTACTATTTCTGTTTATTTTTAAAATTAATAAATCTGTTGATATAATATTTATGGCGTTTATTTTGAATTTAATTGATAATTTAGGAAAAAATCGATTAATATAACAAAATCGATTATTTTCTTAAGAAAAATCGATTATTTATTAATCGATTTTTCGTGCTAAATAAATAATCGATTAATTAAAATAGATTTTTTATATACTCTTTACGGAACCGACTCACTGTCACTGATCCGTGTTGCCAACTCCAACAAAATCTTCTCCCTAGATTTACTATCTAAAGTCGCTAGAAGTCGCTAAAACTGATTCAACTAGAGGCGGATCCCGGATTTACTTACTTTCCGGTTACTGGAGGCCATTAGCTGCCTGGAAAGGGGTTGAGGGAGGCAAGTGAAGAAGAATGTACTACATAAGCAATACAATCTATATAATTAAAAAATAAATCAACACATCAACACACACGCCTTATGTACAGTCAGCATCAAAATTACTGCCTTAGACGAATCTACAAAGACTGGCTTCAGCCAACCCTTGAATTCGGGCTCGGTCTCTCATATTTCTTGATATTTTTGAATGTACTGCTTCTTTTCCTGAGGTAAATCCATAATTTTGTTCACCACAAGTCAACAAAACAGTTCATACACTTTGTAATTACTATGATGGGTAACGAATTAAAAATCAGGCTAGGTACAGCGTATAAAGAATTTAGAATCCGATTAGAACTTCAATCAAACTAGTAGTGACTTGCGTAAGTACGTAGGTAGGAAAAGTACGAAAACTACGGAACATAATAAAATACGGGGATTCCCCGAACACATTGCTCTATTGTTACCACTGGTAAAGATAATTTAATTGCGAGTGAGCATTTTTAAAAAAGGTGTTGGGCATATATATGTTTTGTTTTCTTGTAGTTTGAAAAGTCGTCAGCTAAGTCGCTAGATCATTTTGGTCATCAAATCTTTTTCCTTGTCATTAAGGCTTAAGCAAAAGTCGTCATTTCTAGCGACAAAGTCGCTAAATTGGCAACACTCACTGATTCGAATCATTGAAGTGATTCAAAAGATTGGTTCAGTAACAACGTTTCAAATGCATCATTTGAATCTGAAACATTACTTTGCTCTGGCTTATTTCGCGTGACGCTTCGCTCGTGTGGCGACTGAGCAGTGTGCGAGCGAGAGAGAGAGACCGAGACACACTGAGTTACTTTAACTATTGACTCTTGTATCCTATGCACGAAGATCGACTTTATTTATAATCTCACTTATTATTACAATAAATATGTAGACATAAAACATTCGATGCCTCAAAACTTTTCTATGTCTCAACAGTAAACGCCCGCAACGCAAGAATGTTACGTTTCTATACATGAGGTCGCGTCGCGGGCGTTTACTGAGTCATTTGAGCCGTTGATCCAAATGAAACATATCAGTGTTCCGGATCATTTCAGTGATCGAGAAGCAAATGTTTCAATCTCAAAAATGATACACTTTGCCCACCTCTAATAATTATAATCAGGGTTGCCAACTGTAAAAGAAAATCCCTCGTATATATGCAGCTAAAAATCTCGTATTTTAAAATATAATACGAGATGTCTAATTAATAATTAATTAAAACTAAGAATATAATATAAGTTATGCATGCAAAACGTGCTAAAACCAAAATTAAGGCATATTGAACTACTGGATTTAGGACTTTATACTCGAAATAAACGATTGCTAGTTTCCTATTAAATAAAACATCACTTTGTGTTGTATTTCAAACACTTTATTATTAGGTACTCAATCAAGTAAAATCACAAAAAACTAAATGTGTCTATATTATTATGAAAATTTGTAAGGTAACTTAGTTTACATCTCCTCTCCAAATATTAGTCAGGAACATCCTCACTGTCATCGTTTTTTCTGCCGTATATTTTATCTGTTGTCATGCGGCTATACATTCCTTTTGTGGGTTTAAAATTGACGCAGTTTCCAGTACGAGTTGAACCTTTTGCACTCTCTGCGGCAAGAAGTGTGCCGTTCACTGTTTCCACAGTCAGCCAGTTTCTTATCTCTGTCTTTATTCAAATGACTTTACTATTATAAAATGGTGATGCAAAATGTTCGTATGGCCATATTATCAAAATCTTGTACATAATTGTACGAGGTTGATCGTGTCCTCGTACCTCGTACGGAAGACCACAAATCTCGATATCTCGTATTTGTACGAGGAACCTCGTACGGTTGGCAACCCTGCAACTCTATACGTCGAATCAACGACATACCATAGAGTACCTACGGATATAGAGAGCCCACTCCCGGGAAATCTGTCGGTCCAACTCGTAGAGTATAGAAATAATAGAAGGTCATTGGTCCAACTTTGAAGCGCCATCTCTATCTCTTAATCCTGAACTAATGATACGTATAGCTTTTTTTTTCTCTTCTTTGGCAACTGAGCCGGTGTCGACTATTCTGCCAGTGTCATATCTATAGTCAGTATGACCACAGTATAAATAATGATCTTTAGACTGTGGTATTACATTGAGCCTTACCCAGTACCCAACAATTTTGTTCTAACTTTCTTGTGAATCTTTTATAAGTACTAACATTTTGGCAATTGAATATTCACAAGATAGTTAAAACAAAATTGTTCGGCACTGGTAAATAAATACAGGGTTAATATAAAAACTGGATTTTTATTAAAACAACTGTATAAAACTTTCTTTATTTTCTATTTTTGCATATACATACACGAATAATTTAGCTGGTTTAGACATATGTTCTACTACTCGCTTAAACGCAATATTTTGTGATAGCTTCTCTGCATTAGCCAGTCGATCCTTGTATGTACAATTCTGTGCCTCCGGTGAAAACTGATACGACTTCAAAATGACAACTTTTCAGTTGAGCAATTTTAAGTTTTATTTATTTTCTATTGCATATAAAAAGACTATTATCAATACTTTTACCGGAAACTTAATGTTAAATACAAGTTGCATCGTTTTTTATTATTACAGGATTTTGTAACATTTCATTAGAAAATCAAGAAAATATTGAGGAAAAACTGTTAACTATATCAAAGTGCACCAACATTATGTCCGTGTAAACTAATGTATATTAAGTTATATCAATTTACACCACACATCCAGTTCTCGTGAAGACTGCTATCATAAGCTATGTTTTAGTATTTACACAACATTTAGGATGCCAGAAAAATGTTGTTAAATAAATCTAATATAATTTTTTAGTCAGAAATCAGTTTAAAGTTTACCTAATTTAATATTTATTGAGATATATCACTTCTAAAGTTATATATTTAACATTTTCGTGTAAAGTGATATTTGTAATTAATTTTATTTTAAACTCTTGGTATTTATAAAATAAAACGCACATATTTAAGATAAAAATAACTTAAATTTAAAAAATAGCATCTAAAATGCTTCTCTTCTTGATTAGCATTACAGTATTCAGTCAATGACCTTAAATTGTTATACATTTTTAAAGTACTATTTTCAACCGACGACAAAAAGAGGAGGTTATCAATTCGACGCGTATATATATATATATATATTTTAATGTATGATCATCGAGTACTCGAAGACGGCTGAATCGATTTGGAAAATTCTTTTTTTGTTCGAATGGGTATACTTCAAAATTGGTCCCATTATCACCAAAGTCAGGATCTGATGATGGGATACTGGAGAAATCGAGGGAACTCTTCAAATATTATAGGCACACCTAT
Organism: Tholera decimalis; assembly: GCA_943138885.2. Lineage (NCBI taxonomy): Eukaryota > Metazoa > Arthropoda > Insecta > Lepidoptera > Noctuidae > Tholera > Tholera decimalis. The sequence continues at coordinate 21,922,560 of OW964556.2, forward strand.
GGCGTTTTGGGTATTTCTTATAGTAACTTGTGTAGTTGCTCTCAAAAAGTACCATTTGGGGAAGTGGAACTGATGATGAAGACCACAGATGGCCGCCGAAACTACTCAATAATAAGTATTGAGTGGATTGCGATTCGATTACTTGAACATGGATGTTAAGCACTTTATGCTCGTCACAATGCATATGGTGATGTAGAGCTGATGGTGAAGTACCAGTAGAACTCCTCAACAATTAACGGCCAGCATTGGGAAAAGCAATATTTTGTAAAAGGTTATAAGTAGTTGACATTTAGGCTCTTGTAACTAGGTAAATTAAAAATCATCCAATTAAAAAGAGTGAAATAAAAACTTTTTAACAAAAAATTAAACCGACTCCCAAAAAACACTGCAAAGTGAAAAATAACTTTAATTTCGGAAGTCGGTGCCCAAAACGAAAACACAAAACTAAAGACACCGACTACTGAAATTAAAGTTATTTTTCACTTTGCAGTGTTTTTTGGGAGTCGGTTTAATTTTTTGTTCAAAAGTTTTTTAAATATTACTGAAATAGCATTTAACTAAAGATGTCTTTTTAACCCTTTCAGACCTGACTTTTTTTTATTTTCTTGGACGTATTTAAGTAAATTTTCAGTATAATAGGCAATAAGAACTAGAAAAAATAATAAAAAGAACCCTGGCAGCCAAGTTTTTGAGAAAAACTTGTTTTTCTTTATGCGCACAAATGTGGACAACCGGCTTTAATTATAATTACGACACATGTTTAGTAGTATTTTTATAACTCAATAACCACTGTTAGTATACTATATTTTTATTAGAAAAATGGAATAAAGTAAATACAAATGAAATGAGATCCTCCTTTGGCACCGTTATTATATAAATTAAATCTGTATTAGTTAAAAAAATTACTAGAAATAGAAAAGCCTAGGTATGTGTGGAATGATAAAAACCAAATTTTATCGTTTGTTAGGCATAAGTTACACTTGATGCACTTTACACGCGATTTTCCCTTGCATCCTACCATTATGCGGCGTATTCTAGAACCGTCATCATGTGCAGGAAAGTGTCCAACCCCGTCACGAGCTATTTCACTCGCAGGGCGAACTTCTCCTGTACGTCGATTCTGTAAAATTCGAACAACAACTCGCATCTCACTTAGCTATTCACTGTCACTTCGCTTATGGCTCAAAGTGACCTTGATTTTGCATTCTGTAAACAGCGTCGAAGTGACGCAGGAATTACCTTACCGAATGCCACTTCTCACGTCATCTCATACTTTATCTGTCAAGTTCAACTCGCTGACACGCTCGCAAGGGTAGCGCTAGTGTAAATTCGAATTAACAGTTTTGAAGTTTAGAATGAGTTCTTACAGAATAACACAGCTGGTCTTCGGGAATAATTACGGGTGGCACCGGGCTACTGCCAGGGGCGGATCCAGCCCTCAAAAAAGCTTGTGGGCACAACCACCCGAAAAGCGGCCAAGTGCGAGTTGGAATACAAACTCGCTCGACTCGACTTTTGAATTTGTTATTTCCTTTTTTACGCGCATCAGGACTTTGGCCTTAGGAATGGAAGTAATCATTGTCGTTAAACATGCTCTGGATGATCTACAAATAACCAATATCATATCAGCCTATACACTTCAAACAGGATGCACAGAAATAGAAAAGGCACAATTCTGGGAAGACATGTACGACCTCATCCAGAGCATTCCAGCAAATGAATACAAGATTATTTATAGGGGGGGGGACCTGAATGGACACGTGGGCATACCAGGGATATCACAGGAGATAATGTACATGGTGGGTTTGGGATGGGCGAGTTAAACAAACAACGAGAAGAAATACCTACTAGAATTTGCAGAAAGACGCACTTACACTAATAAACACGAATTTCAAAAGAAACTAGAACACTTAATCACTTATTAATGTGCGGGTAGAGCGTCACAATCAAGTCGTAATATAAGATAGACTTTATCATGTCTGAGAAGACCGTCAAACGAAAGTTAAAAGACTGTAAAGTAATACCTGGTGATGAACTTACATCTCACCTTCGCATACTCGTGTCTGTGTACGACCTGCCAAAACCTACAAAAAATATGGTAGATAGAACACCAAAAACTAAGTGGAGATAGCTGGATGGTCCAGGGGAGACACTAATGAGCGTGATAAAAGATTATCTGGAGACCGATTTGGAAGTAAGTTATGACAACACAAATGATATCTGGTCTAAGTTTGAAACCTGGTACAAGACAAAAGCGGCAGGGATCCTAGGAGTCTCCAAATGTCAGAATCAAAGAGACCCCTGTGAATAAATTATAATTTTTACTATTAATACGTAATTTTTATTATTAATACGTAATTTTTAAGAACAGCAGCAGAGTTCTAAATTAGAGGAAGATAAGGACCGATATAAAGTGGCTAAGCAGGATACAAAAGATGTATAGCACAAGAGGTCACCAAAAGCAATCAAACGATCTACGAAAGTGAAGAGTGCTAAAAATGCGGACGAAATACTGAAATTAATAAAACGCAAACATAGAGCATCCATGAACATAAAAGTAAATAAATAAATGAAATTTAAGAACCACAAGTAATTACTAACAAAAAACACAGAAATTAACGAGAAATGGTTCGAATACTAAATATATTGAAGGAAGAATTTCCAAACGAAGATTCACCGCCATGTGCACCCACACATGGTCCAATACCAACTATAAATGAGGACGAGATGAGTAAAATGAAAAGCCGCAAAGCCATAGGTCCAGACGGGAAAGACTAGACCCAGTAACTGAAGCTTGGTTAGCAAAGCTATGAAATATCCTCATGATTACAAATCATATTCTAGAATCTTGGCGCCCGAGCTATCTACTGCCTTTCTACTAAAACAAGGGCGATGCTGCGCAGTGCGAAAACTATAAAAGTATAAAATGGACCGCTTACACACTCAAAATATGAGAACGAATCATAAACAACCGTCTCAACAAGATCTGTGTAATATCCCCAAACCAGTTTGACAGCATTCAAGTCAACCACGGATGCTATACAGGTAGTTAGAATCAAGACGGAAAATATAGAATTAACCACAAGGACCTACATCTGCAGGAACGACGAACATATGGAAGCAAACCCTGGAAAAGTACAGCCTGAGACTTATCAGGAGTAAAACTGAGTATCTAAAATATCCTTTCAGCGCAAACACTACTCCAGAGACTATTTACATTTGGTACGACACCCATACCCACAGTAAACCAATTTAAATGTCTAGGCTCCTATGTTAACAAGAGATGCAAACGTAGACGCTGACGTCACTCACAGAGTCAGCGCCGCATAGCTGAAGTGGCTCACTAACCTTTGTTTAGTGATCCCCGTATCCCAATAAAAACCAAGGGGAAAGTATACATAACGGCAGTGCGCCCGGCGTTACTCTACGGTACCGAATGCCAGACAGTCAAGAAGACGCATAAATAAAAAGTACATACCAACGAAATGAAGATGCTTAGGTGGGCGGGAGGTGTAACTCGTCACGTTAAAATACGAAACGAGTATATAATACGAGACAGTTTCAAAGTCGCACCATCGCTGACAAAATAACGGAGAATCGACTACGCTGGTATGGTAATTTCAAAAGACGCCAGAGGAAGACGTTGGAAATATTGCCCTAAAACTCCCGGAACAAAAACGTGGCAGGGGAGGCCGCCCACCGTTGACCTGGTGGACACAGATAAACAGAGACCTCGAGAAATCCCAATTGCCTGAAACAACAACCTAAGACAGACTGTTCTGGCGCAGGAAAGTGAGGAGACCCAACCCCAAATGATCTGGAAATAGGGACGAAAATAGGTATTGTTTTATCTTCGTTTCTAGTAGCCAGTAAGACAATATAGGCACACTAGACTAGTAAATAGATACCTATCTTGATACTGTCTCAGGAGTCGTAAGTAACGATGACCAGCTAGTGAGAAGCACCAGGAGAGACTTAATTCGCTAATAGACTCGTACTTGGCGTTGTAGTAAACTACGGAACTTTACACTGCGCGTGAGCCGATACGTGCATGGCCGGTTTTTTTAAGGCTTATCATCAGCCTTTCGATCTCAATAGACTGTGAAAGTGTGACGTCACAAGTCTATTAGGGTTGTGGGCATGCCCATCATGCCCACAACGGTGGATCCGCGCTTGTGTCCTAAGAACAAAAGATATGATTATCGATACCAAATACCCACAATCAAACATAGAGGTGGTAGTGTGATGCTTTAGGGATGTTTTTCACGTTCTGGAGTTGGACCAATAGTTAAAATCGAAGGAAATATGGATCGGTTCGTGTACGCTAATATATTGAAGACTCAAATGCTCCCATTCGCCAAACACCATATGCCAGCTAGGTGGTATTTTCAACATGATAATGATCCCAAACACAAATCCAAGTACCTACATAAGTGATTTCCTAAAACGCGAAAAAGTCAAGGTTCTGGAGTGGCCAAGTCAAAGTCCGTATCTGAATCTTGTAGAACATTTGTGGGAAGAGTTAAATCGCAGGGTTAAAAGCCAAAATTATTCGAATAAAAATACTTTTTATGAAGCTCTCAAAAATGAGTGGAACAAAATACCGATGGATCGGTTACATAAATTAATTGATTCAATGCCGGCGCGGTGTGAGGCTATCAAAGGCCAAAGGATATACTACTAAATACTGATTTGCTTATTACTGTAGATACTATTTATTTGTTAAAAACATTTTTTTAATAGTGTAAAAATACTTTTGATCCACCCTATAATTATTATTTTTTTATTAAACTCTGTTTCATTGCAAAAAGGGCCACCTTTATTACTATTACTGTAGAACATTAAATGTCTTTCAATATAATAAACTAATAAATGTTATACTTTGTATTTTTTTTAATTCATCCAACTAATATAATTGTCAAAATACTTTTGAGCGCTACTGAACACAGATGAGTAAATCTTAAACCGAAATTCGCTTGGAAATAATTTCAAATGTGTTAACTATTTTTACTGATACTGCTGATTAGGGATTTATAAACAAGACAAAAGTGAGGAATAACTTGTATATTCACAAATATAGACATACAGACAATCTCAATTTTAATAACGCAAAACTAAACACAACACAACACACACGTCGAGAGCTCAACCCAAAGAGAGACGGTGATCGCGCCATGTCGACTGGTGTAACCACTTCGTTTCCCGCCACAGCACCACTCGCGCTAGCTTCACTCGGTGTTGCCAACACGGCCCTCCTGCATCGTGCATGACCTCAGGCACACTCCAACCAACACCAACAGCACCTGCGTACACCGTCACACAAGCCAAAACTATGCATCTGAAAATAAAACAAGTATCAGAACACCGCCATCAGGAATATCATCTTGATCTCTTTTACTTCTTCCCTAACTAAACTTGAAACATTAGAGAAAATTATTTTAGTCCCCTTTAGGCCCAGGAAACCTTGCGAGACGCATCGTTTTTGATGTACTGATCTGTCCAACTCATAGAATTTTGTCTTTAGACTTAGACAAAATCTGAAATCTAGTTCACTCCTTTAGTCCGAAGTAGTGCCTGGTCCAGTTTACTCCTTTAGTCTTAGGCAGTAACTGCTTCAGCACACCACTCCTACCCTGGATCGTGAACACTTCAAAGTTCTGGCAGACCAGCACATACCTATATTCTTTTGTATGAAACCATAACACGCATAAATTGAATAAGCATAATAGGGCTAGTTGTAAATAAATTATTGTGAAACCTAGTTCACTCCTTTGGTTCGAAGTAGTGCCTGGTTCCAGTTTACTCCTTTAGTCTTAGGCAGTAACTGCTTCAGCACACCACTCCTACCCTAAATTATATTTTTATATTGAACCATAACACGCATAAATTGAATAAGCAGAATAGGGCTAGTTGTAAATAAATGATTGTGAAACCTAGTTCACTCCTTTGGATCGAAGTAGTGCCTGATCCAGTTTACTCCTTTAGTCTTAGGCAGTAACTGCTTCAGCACACCACTCCTACCCTAAATCGTGAACGCTTCAAATATGAATAGGGCTAGTTGTAAAATTAAATTCCTGTATAATCTATTTAACTTGCCAACGCGTGGTTTACTCAAAATACCGATTATTAAGGGTTTTATTCTCCGCCTCGGCCACTCCCTCATGTCATTTACTTGATCTCTCACTTCCTCTCATATTGTTTATTCGATACCATTTTCATATTTCTCTGACGTCCATAGTATGCACATCAATGTCTCCAAGCACAGGACAATAACTGTCACCATCTTTACGCATTATCTAGTCTAAGAACTCTTCAAAACGAACGGCCCTTATTAGTTTGTCTTAACTACTATAGAAACTTGTTGTAATGTTACATAATAAATATACACTCATCACAACTATCCTGACTTGACCCAGCTCTTGTACTTTACATTAATTTTAATATCGTGTTATTAAATCTTTCACATTAATAAACACCCCATGGCCTATTTAATAGTAACATTAGTTTCTTAACAGTTAACCAATGAAATGAAATGAAATGAAATATTTATTCTGTAAATTGGTTATAAATAACACTTTTACACGTCATGTTTTTTTGCGTGTTTAGTTTAGCTAGATGAGGCCGGTATTTCCTAACTGACTACTCTGAGAAGAAACACCGAAACAAACTCAGAGGTCAAAGCCTCTTTTAAAGTCCAGACAATTTGTATTTGTATATGAGAAGCATGTAGGTTCATGTCTGTGGTATTCTTTTGAGGAAATAACCACGCAAATTTGAGCGGACCTGTCCAGACAGTGCAAGCATTTGTCAGTTATCGTGTAGCTCAACTTAGAACTTAAGGAGCTCAACAATTTGACGAACAATACCAAAGTAAGGACCTTTGGGTAGGCCACACAAGTACTCAAACTGCTTGACAATATACTTATTCACACTATTCGAACGTGATACGTCTACCACTTTAAAAATGTTTTCAATGTTACTGAAATGTCAGTCCATCGCTTATTTGTCTGTACATTAAACAAGACACTACTGTTACGTTACGACCAATCAACACCTCACCAATCACATTAAGAATTAAGAACATAAATTTCGACATTAACGTAAGCCGAATCTATTTTTATTAAACTACCCTCTTTACACTGTTCCTTGAAAATTCTTTAAATATCATTCATAATAGCAGGTAGTACAGTTATTTCTAAATTGCGTTCCATAACAAAATATATCAGACTACTAGGTACCTATTTCTACAAAGGCAAGTAGTTAGAACGGTATCATATTTTTCTACCTTCGACCGCCTCGATCTTTTTATTGTAACAAGACGCCTCCGGATTCTTGCACAAGACTTACACTTTACACTGAATTTATTTATGATTACCACCGCAATAGTTCCTTTTCTTTTCCGAACTAATGAAACATTACAACTATTTGGTTCCTTTAGTATTTAATCCCGAATACTTGAGCTACTATTATTGGTTAAATGCCCTGGTTTATAGACATAACAATGCAGAAAACCCGCTAAAACTCACGTGTTTAAAAATAATAGTATAATAATTACTGTTCCCGACACGTTTTCGTTCAATCTGGTTCTTTAATAATACTTTTACGTCACCTCTTGTAAATTCAACTACCTACATGAAGCCAAATATATTTCTTTTTAACTTTAAAAGACAAAGAAATCCTTTTTTTGTTCCACAAGCAAACCGGTCACATATTATGGATACGTAATCACACACTCGTTACGTCTCTTAGCGGAAACTTTGATCTAAGTATTCAGTTTAACTTGATAACAAACAATACTATTTGACCACTTAAACGTAGATGTATCAATTTCGATTAAATTCAGCCACAAAGTCACACGGCTCAAACTCAGGTACCTTTCATCAGGATATTCGGATTTGTACTCACAGTTTCTGCCAGCCTTACGCTGCTGCTACTCGACGCGTATCTAGCACGAATTATGTTTGCACTTAGTTTTGCTTTTCTTTTTAAGTACCCATAGTGTGGTCTGGGGCAAGCAGTTTCTTATCCCACTTCTGATGTTAACTATTTTTACTGATACTGCTGATTAGGGATTTATAAACAAGACAAAAGTGAGGAATAACTTGTATATTCACAAATATAGACATACAGACAATCTCAATTTTAATAACGCAAAACTAAACACAACACAACACACACGTCGAGAGCTCAACCCAAAGAGAGACGGTGATCGCGCCATGTCGACTGGTGTAACCACTTCGTTTCCCGCCACAGCACCACTCGCGCTAGCTTCACTCGGTGTTGCCAACAAATGATACAGTAAAACTACCACTTCCAGTGATAAATGGTGACAATTTATAAGGTTAAGGAAAAATATTAATTTGTCTAGCAATAGCTTATGTACCTGTTCTTCACTTCTTACTACTATAGTTGGCGACTTTTCATCCTTTCTGATGTATACCTTGCCGTAGGCAGTCCAGCAAAACTTGTATATTCTTGCTTTAGTTAGGTCACGTGCAAGGAAGTGGAGGCGGGAGCCTTTAGCCGTTAAATGTTCCGTTATGAAGACCGGTGTATCTTCTTGGCTTTTAAATCCTATGTGTTTGCAACTTAATTTGTTTTGATGTTTTAAGTTGAACGCCTTGGCCATTTTCAAAGTGTCGGTCTTCAGGATTGTAGATCCAATTTCCACAACAATAGGTGAGTTTGGTTTATCCGCTGTTCTTCCGCGTACTCGATATATATCCTTAATGTCGTATTTTTTTATGCTGCCTTCTATGTTTTCAAAAAGGCACATAGTCATGTCTAAAAGATCTACTTTAGTCTCGCCAAGTTTTCTCGGTACATTTTTAATCATTAGATTACTTTTCCGACTTTCAATTTGCATGTCTGAGGACGTACAAATTGAAAGTCGGAATCTTATTTTCTAAAATGGAGATATATTTCTTGTCTTCTTTAGACTGCATTTCGAGTCGGGTAATCTTCTCTTGAAGGTCCGAATTTTGTGCTGTCAAGAACGCAATCGACTTTTCTATGAGTAAGTTTGATTGTTGAATCTCCTGTAGTATTGTATTGATTTGTTGTGTCTCTTTCCTTTGTTTTTCATTAAAGGAGGAAAGCATTCTTTTCATCTCTTCCTTAAATTCATTTAATTGTTTGCTAAGAGAATCATCCATGTCATCTCTGCTTCTTTTAACGCGTTGGAACACATAATTAGGTGGAGTTTTGTGTGTGTCCGCTGTATTAATTTCCGAGTCCGACACAGATTTATTCAGGAAGTTAGGATCCGAAGTAGACAGGGACTTAGGCGGTGGCGTGCGCTTCATTTCTTGGCACAAAATCAAGTTGACTTATTTATTTATATAAAATTGAATGTAGTAAACACCACTTAGCTTTACAGATAATGATCCGGTGACTCCAAATGCGGCGCCTAAACGTGCTTCATAAACGAGTCAGTGATTGTCAAGAACAAGTTTCTTTGTGTTCGCCAACGATATGTCACCGGCTGGTGGAGCGCGCCGTTATCGCTCTTAAGCTTTGGTTTCCTAGGATAGTGGTGCCGTCAAATAGCAGCCGTTATACAGCGGTGAATGACGTCACTAGAACGTTGTCAATGTAAACAAAATGGCGCGGTTTCCTAGAGAGCGGTTACTGACACCGTAACGTCAAAAAGCGGTGCCGCCATTTGCATGACGGCCGTCTTGTCGGTGTCAGATGGTTTCGTGAACGTTTCCAAAGAGAATGTAATACACTAGATAGCGATGAAGCAGACAGTGTGATACAACGGTCGTGGAAGTTTCCACATGTCGTCCCCGTAAAGACGGCCGTCTTTTTGCGTCCGTAATATTACGGCCGCTAAATGACGGCACCGCTTTCCTAAGAAAACAAAGCATTACGCCACTCGCGTAAAGCTTTGTTTTCCTAGGATAGCGGTGCCGTCATATAGCGGCCGTAATACAGCGGTGAATGACGTCACTAGAACGTTGCCTATGTAAACAAAATGGCGCGGTTTCCTAGAGAGCGGTAACTGACACCGTAACGTCCAAAAACGGTGCCGCCATTTGCATGACGGCCGTCTTGTCCACCGACAGATGGTTTCGTGAACGTTTCATTGATAGCGATGAAGCAGACTGTGTTAAAACGGCCGTAGAACTTTCCACATGTCGTCACCGTAAAGACGGCCGCCTTTTTACGTCCGTAATATTACGGCCGCTATATGACGGCACCGCTTTCCTAGGAAACCAAAGCTTAACCGTGAAGATCACGTGCACTTGCCGTGTTGTTTGAATAACTACTCAATGATTTGCACTTTAGTCAATTTCGAATTATTGTTTATCACTTTTTGCACTTGTTTTTTTGTTAGAACCACACTCCTGTACGAACTCAATGTTTTTATGGAAAGTATATTTTGTTTACTGCACTAAGTTATTTATAAGAATTTTTCCAAGTAGGGCAACGTAAATTTGGTCTGTCAACTTAGATGCACGTTTACGGAGTCACTGCTTTTCGTTTCATATTTTTTTAAATAAAATATTACTCTTTGCATTATTATTTTATTTCATTTGACCCTATTTTGTATTATACTATCATTAAACACCAGTTACAAAGTTCTAAACAACCTAAAAGCAGACATTAGAACTACAAACGAATAAATCAAATAATTATAAGGTACATCACTAATCTCATTTATGACGTCATCCGCTGTCGGGAAGACCCGACTCTGGCGTGGCTGGCACGACTTTTGACAACTTTCTTGCATGCGAGTAGGGATGTAATATTGTGCGACATCCTACTAATATTATAAATGCGAAAGTTTGTGAGGATGGATGGATGTTTGTTACTCTTTCACGCAAAAACTACTGAATGGATCTAAATGAAATTTGGTAAGTATATAGTTGGCAGCCTGGAATAACACATAGGCTACTTTATATCCCGAAATTCCCACGGGATCGGGATTTGCGCGGGAAAACCTTCCCACGCGTACGAAGTCGCGGGTAGAAGCTAGTAATAAATAATAATCATACAGTATTTAAAATAATTTTATCAATTTACTTATAATTATCACTCCGTGTCTTCGCAACTTGGCAAACTAATGTCATCCAAGTCCTTTTGCTGTCGTACTTTTCTAATAACGTTCAGTATATTATAAGTTACTGAACGTTTTTCCTTCTGGCACTCGATTCAGTTCAAAAGCGACCAGTCTTGCGAACGCAGCATTTCGTGGGTCGCTAGGTCTTGGTTGGTTATCATCCAACGGAGGTAAATTGGAGACGTCACACCTTCAATCATTAGCGTCCCATATGCTCCGTTGATAGATGGAGTTCTTCAGTAGTCATTTGATTTATGATTTTTTCCACATTTTTACAAATATTATATATTGGGAATATTCAGATACAAATAGTTGGCATTAAAAATAATTGTCAAGTAATAGTAAGCTACTTTTAATAAAATATTTCAGAAATTTGAAATAAAAGTTACCTTACTTACCCATCACTAGCTGTCGTGTCTTGACGACTGTGGCGTGAGGAAGGACACTTTTTTACGGATTTCGATTAGCAATTTTTGATGATTGTTTTTTCTAGTGAAATGTAAATAATTAATATATCTTTGTGCTATTTTACAATATTTACGTAATGTAGTTTTAAATAATAAGAAAAGTAATTTTTTTTTAGTATATTTATTTTGTACTTAAAAAATGTCGTTTTCGTGTCGGCTATAGACGACGGTGGCGTGTTTGGCACGTTTTCGTTTGTCGGCTATAGCCGACCGTGGCGTTCAAAATAATAATATTAATAATAATTATAATAATAATAATGGAAACGGAAACCTTCAGTAGCGCCATCAGGATGGAATTCGGGGTGGACAAATGTGCGGTCATGCATGTAAAGCGAGGGGAGATTATGGAATCCGTGGGAACTCAACTTTCGGACTCCATACACCTAAGATCCCTCGGCTCAACTGAAACCTACAAGTATTTGGGTATGTCAGAGGCACTAGGCATCAATGTTGCTTATGTTAAACAATCACTGAAGGAACGCTTCTTTGGCCGCCTGAATAAAGTACTGAATAGTCTTCTATCAGGCGGAAACAAGGTGCGTGCCTTCAATGGTTGGGTCATGCCAGTATTGATGTACTCTTTTGGCATACTCAAATGGACTCAGACTGAACTTGACGCCTTGGACAGGCGGGTCCGCACAACGCTGACTGCAAATCGGATGCATCACCCACGTTCATCGGTGATGAGGCTGTATATCCCGCGGAAGTGCGGGGGTCGTGGCTTTTTAAATGCAAAGACCCTGCATAACCGCGAGGTATGCAGCCTTAGGGAATATTTCCTAAAAGCCGACGTGGGTATGCATCGAGATGTGGTAGCGGTGGACAAAGGCCTCACTCCGCTCTCCTTAGGTAGCGAGAATTGGCGCAAACCTGTAGTATTAGATACTAATGACCGCAGAGAAGTATGGCAGAGCAAGGAGCTTCACGGACGCTATTACCGGGCCCTTCATGGGTCTGACGTAGATACATTAGCGTCCGTAGCCTGGCTACGTTTTGGTGACCTCTTCGGGGAAACCGAAGGTTTTGTTTGTGCGATTATGGATGAAGTTATGATGACGAATAACTATCGGAAATATATTGTGAAGGATGGTACGGTAGACACATGTCGGGCATGTCACAAACCGGGAGAATCCATTCGTCACATTATCTCCGGTTGTTCTCGTCTGGCTAACGGAGACTATTTGCATAGACACAACCTTGTAGCCAGGATTGTTCACCAGCAACTTGCTCTTAAATACAATCTTGTGGAATCAGAAGTACCGTACTATAGGTATGTGCCCGACCCAGTTCTCGAAAATGGCAATATTACATTGTACTGGGATCGGTCTATCATCACTGACAGGACTATTGTTGCCAATAAGCCTGACATAGTGGTGATAGACCGATTAGAGCGTCGCTCAATGATTGTTGATATAGCGGTCCCTCATGACGAAAACCTCGTGAAAGCCGAGAAAGATAAGCAATTTAAGTATCTTGATCTGGCTCGCGAGGTTGTCGACATGTGGGATGTGGATACAGCAATCATTGTGCCGATAGTCGTCTCGGCCAATGGCATAATAGCCAAGAGCCTCGACAAACATCTTAGGAGGCTCTCGTTGGGCAGCTGGATCAAGGGCTTGATCCAGAAAGCAGTACTTCTGGACACGGCGCGAATTGTTAGGAGGTTCCTCTCTCAAGAGCCCTGACCACCGGTAGCTTGGACCCTGTACCCGATACCGGTGGGCTACTGTTTTTTATATTTTTAAATGTTTTTTGTTTTTATAGGAATATTTAAAAATGTAAATAATATGTTTGTAAAATGTAATAAATGGAATAATAATTATATAAGTTTTATTTTAATTAGGATTAGTTTATAACCTTTTTTTACAATGTATAATGCATGCGAATTCACGAGAACGTACTGCCGACAAACTGCTTAGCAGTTTGGCAGATGTTATGTTAAGGTTAAGTTAAGATGAAATGTGATTAAATAAATATTAAAAAAAAAAAAAAAAAAAAAGGTTAAACTTATTCACAAGAGGCAAAATATAATCAAGGGCATAAAAATATAACTTGTATACCTCATTATTCAACTATTATATAAAAATTCAGCTGTTATTGATTTTTCTGTAAGATATTCATTCTGGAAGTATAACTTTAGGGGTGCCGATTGCTCTAATTTGACTGTGACTTGCGATTGATGCAAGCATGGAATGATAACCATCTTATGTCATAATGTCTTAAAATGTTGTGTTTTTCGCTATTACAAAAGTCTTGATATTTAGCAAATTCACGGTTTCTTTTTGAACTGCATGAAGTAACTATTTTTCATGCAGTTCAAAAAGAAACCGTGAATTTGCTGAATATCAAGACTTTTGTAATAGCGAAAAACACAACTTATTTCATGCAGTTCAAAAAGAAACCGTGAATTTGCTGAATATCAAGACTTTTGTAATAGCGAAAAACACAACATTACGTATACCTCTTTTCGCTCTTTTGGCACCATTGTTAACATTTTAGTTTTTACATTTAAGCTGTCATTGGAATAATATTTTGTGGCAATTGCAAGATTTTTTTTGTAGATATATCAGTGTTTTCGTCAATAATTAAGGAAAATATAGGACCTGTGAAACTGTTACTGGACACCATCTCAGTAATGAATTTATTTTATAATTCTGACTAATTTTATATAATTGACGCAGCTTTTGTGCGTTTGCATGAAAACTTCTGCGATATTTCAGAATCGTAGAAACATTTCCCTAATACCTCACTAAGATGATCCATTACTAGGAACGAGACATTGTGCTCCGTCAACACAGCATATATTTTCAGTTCAGCTTTCTTTACTTCATCGGATACAGTATTTTTCTTAAAGTGCATCGCCACCTGAAAATAAAACTAGATTACGGATAAAGGCGTTAAGAAAGCACGTAATCTGACTCGAAATTCTAAATCAAATATTCATATGTAATTAAAGTTTCATAACTGTTCATTAAACAGACAGTACTTATACCTTACTAGCGACCCGGCCCGGCTTCGCTCGGGTAATAGAGTTTATATTTGCTTAGATTGTGAGCGACGCGACGTCTTCGCTTCGCTTCATCGATATTTTAACTATTCAATTTCTCGTTCGGTAATTTTTATTTTGCGATAACTCATGAGATATTAGTTTTATTGATATAGTGTGAAAAGCAATTTTGAGCTACATTAAATGCTCAACGTATCTAACGTATTTAATTGGAAAATAAATAATACTGTACGGTTAACAATAGCTTCGTAAATAACCCATCGTTTTATTGTAATTTTTAAAAGAAAAAATGGTTATTATGGGTTATCCTTGGTAGATAGACATAAGCTATCGCGGATTTTTTGTAGATCTATAAAAAGGAACAATACCATCATACATTGTTTTGATTATAGTTGCAAAACTTCTGAATAATTCCGAATAATTCCGGTATACTTCGGGGAAAGTTTCTTTAAATCGGAATTATTCAAAATGATAAATTCATTTTGAATCATTCTGATTTAAAGAAACTTTTAATTATTTATTAAGATTTCAACTTTTTTTGGTGAAAAATCGTATTTTGCATCGATCGTCGATCGTCGCCGCCGCTGCTCCTCTGTGCGCCGGCCGCTGCCGCCGCGCTGGCACCGCGACGCGCGCACCCGACTGCCACCGGCCACGAGTCGTGCGTGCAGGCGATGGCGGTGCGGGGTGCGGTAAGAGGGAGGGGATGCTCCCCCGCAATCGAATGTTTCCGAATATTTCGCCCGAATAATTCAATGGGAATAAATGTGTTTGCTTGTTGTGTGGTGGATGAGTTAATTATTGTTCAGTGCGAGAGTACGTACGCTACGAGAGTAAAATATAAATGTTTATTGGAACGAAGTTCCTTATCGCGCGTTACGAAAGGGGGCTAGCCGGAAAAAATTCATACGAAAAGTTGTAACGACACTTTTTAAGGGGTGTGGATATTCGTGAATCAGGCTTCATTTAGGATACCTTAGTAACCCTTACAAGATTTTTTTTTCAAAATAATATATATTAATCTACACAATGTAAAGCGTGTCCTCTTGGCTTCAGAAAAAATAAAAATATATTTGAAATATCATAAATAAATACGCAAAGTGGCCTCTGTTTTTGTTACTTACTACCATTTTTCTCCTAAACTATCAATCACAGGATCTTTTAATTGCCACCAATATATTATATTAAGTAATGCCGATGGGACCATGTGCTTATTTTTGCCAATAACTTTCTTAATTATTTATAAGGATTTTTTTACGTAATCGCTACTCGCAAATCGCGTATCCACCCCTCCGGGCGCCCAGTAAATCAGTGCGGGACGAGACGCAGTGCTGGATGGACCTGTGACACTTTTCTCCGCAAACAAAATTATTGTCGATAGCCCAACCAAATAGATTTTTCTTTGTTTTATGTATAGTGTGTGTAAATATTAGGTTATTTTAGTGTGTAATTAGGTATAACGTTGTAAATAATAATTACTACTTGTCGTAAATTCTTATTATAATATTAAAATGGGTGACAAAAA
Organism: Tholera decimalis; assembly: GCA_943138885.2. Lineage (NCBI taxonomy): Eukaryota > Metazoa > Arthropoda > Insecta > Lepidoptera > Noctuidae > Tholera > Tholera decimalis. The sequence goes on from OW964556.2 coordinate 21,938,627, forward strand.
AAGACGCAAGAAGCGTAATTTGAAAATAGCATACAAGAGGAAATTCCAAAGAATAAAACTGTAAGTACCTACTTAATATTTTATGTACTTGTTAGGTAATGAAAAAAAATGGCCAAGTGCGAGTCAGACTCGCCCATGAAGGGTTCCGCAGTGACTATAATAATATAATATAATATGTATATTAATGTGACTAAAAAAATCTTACAAATTTCTTAAAACTAGCTTATTTACATTTTTTTACAACTACGCCCAATAACTTTGTTTTTCATAGTGTTTCTATGAATTACAAAGTTATATTTGCGGTTTTAGGAAATATGCTGTATCTCAAAAACTGCTGACTCGATCTCGTTCAAACCGAGTCTTGGTTGAAAGATTACATTAAGATCTATAGACATATATTTTTTGTAGATTTTTCACTCCATTATTATAGAAGTTAGAGGGGGGGGGGCACATTTTACCACTTTGGAATCGTATATCTTTTAAACGATTAACGTTATGAGAAAGTGGTCTTAGAAACCTCAATGTCATTTTTAAAGACCTGTCTATCCACACACGCATAGGTTTCATGAAAAAAAATATTTCAGTTTTAGTTCCATGTATGGGGAGCCCCCTTAATTTTAATTTTTTATTTAATTTTTTTCTTAAATTCGGAAAGCGGTTCACAGAATACATCTACCTACCAAGTTTTACATGTATAGTCCTAAGAGTTTCGGAATAAAATGGCTGTGACATACGGACGGACAGACAGACAGACGGACAGACATGACGAAACTATAAGGGTTCCGTTTTCGCCATTCGGCTACGGAACCCTAAAAATGCACTATCTTTCAAAACTTAGTTGATACCATACTTAAATAATTGCAATAACTTTTAAAGTAGGTATACACAAAATTAGTAGGTATACGATACAGAGGGTCTGTACCGTATACCTACTAATTTTGTATATAACATAAACTAATACGAAAAGCGAATTAGGTCTAGTAAAAAACATTTTGTTTCAAGACCGCGGTTTACTGATATGGGCAGTAATGTGCATGACAAAATATCTGATTGATCTGAAAATTCAGATGTTGCTTATTGTCATACATAACTAAGTATGAGAATAGGTATGTACCTAACTATGAATGTTAGTTGCCTAATCTTTTATTTGTAGCTTTTTACGAAATGAAATACAAAAAATTGGCCAAGTGCGAGTCAGACTCGCCCATGAAGCGTTCCGTAGTAACTATAATAATATAATATAATATGTATATTTAAGTATTTGACGAATAAAAAAAAACCTTAAAAATTTCTTAAAACTAGCTTATTTACATTTTTAGGGTTCCGTAGCCGAATGGCAAAAAACGGAACCCTTATAGTTTCGACATGTCTGTCCGTCTGTCTCTCTGTCCATCCGTCCGTATGTCACAGCCATTTTATTCCGAAACTATTAGGACTATACATGTAAAACTTGGTAGATAGATGTATTCTGTGAACCGCTTTCCGATTTTAAGAGAAAATTTAAAAAAACTTTTAAAATAAATGGGGCTCCCCATACATGGAACTGAAACTGAAAATATTTTTTTTCATTAAACCTATACGTGTGTGGTATTTATTGACAGGTCTTTAAAAATGACATTAAGGTTTCTATAATGACTTTTTCATAAAGTTAATCGTTAAAAGATATACGCTTCCAAAGTGGTAAAATGTGTGTCGCCCCCTCTAACTTCTATAATAATGAAGTGAAAAATCTAAAAAAACCGTATGTTGTAGATCTTAATGTAAACTTTCAAACAAAATTTTTTTTTTTTTTTTTTTTTTTATTTAGAATAGGTTCGCGTTTGACCACCATCTCACCTGATGGTAAGTGATGATGAGGTCGAAGATGGAGCACGCTTACCTAAAAGTAACCTATTCACTCTTGACTTAAAGACTCCTAGGTTATAGCTATCGGGAAACACAGACTCCGGCAGGGAATTCCACTCCTTAGCCGTACGCACAATGAAGGTATTCCCAAAACGTTTGGTGCGTATGGGTGGGACGTCCACCATGTAACGATGGCGCTTCGCCGTTTGTCTCGTAGTCCGATGATGGAACGGGCTTGGTGGAATTAGATTGTCCTTCGCACACTCCCCGAAATGTAACCGATAGAAAACCGATAGACTTGCAACTCGTCGTCGATGTTCAAGGCTCTGGAGCTTTGATTCGACCAGTGCATCGTTGCCAATGAGTCTTTTGGCCCGCTTCTCGATAGACTCAAGCGCGTCCAGTTGGTATTTAGCAGATCCGTCCCAAAGATGAGAGCAGTACTCCATACACGACCGAACCTGGGCTTGATAGAGATTGAGCAACTGTTCGGGTGTGAAGTACCGTCTCACCTTTGCTAGGATTCCCAACTTTTTTGATGCTAGTTGAGCCTTAGCCTCGATAAACGGGCCAAAATTGAGGGTAGAAGTTAATGTTACCCCCAGAAGCTCGATATGGTCGGTTATCGGCACAGTTACACCTCGGAAAGTAGGAGCCGGTTCAAATTGGCTCCTTTTTGCGGAGAAGAGACACGCCTGAGTCTTAGCTGCATTAAACTTGACCAGGTTGGCATCGCCCCATTCGGAGACAGCCTTCAAGGTCAAGTTCAAGCGCCCGACCATGTCCTCACGGAGAGACCGGATCTGTGACCCACCAGCTCGCGCGCTGGACACATATCTCTCAGAAACTGTGCTGTCGTCTGCAATTAGTTGCAAATTAATTAATTGCAAATTAGTTTGAACGAGATCGAGTCGGCAGTTTTTGAGATACAGTATATTTTCTAAAACCGCAAATATAACTTTGTAATTCATACAAATACTATGAAAAACAAAGTTATTTGGCGTAGTTGTAAAAATTGTAAATAAGCTAGGTTTCAGGAATTTTTAAGGTTTTTTGTTTTTTTTTTTTTTTCAATTAAATATATTAAGTAAATTATATTTATTATAGCTACCACGGAACCCTTCATGGGTGAGTCCGACTCGCACTTGGCCAATTTTTTTATAACTACGCTAAATAACTTTGTTTTTCATAGTGTTTGTATGAATTACAAAGTTATATTTGCGGTTTTAGAAAATATGCTGTATCTCAAAAACTGCTGAACCGATTTCGTTCAAACCAATAACTTAAAAAAATATTATTTTATTACAATTCCTTCACTAATTAATCGAAAGGAACTTCGTTCCATCCGGGTGTCCCTTGACACCTCTCAAGTTTTTTTTTTTATTATAAATGGGATTGATTAAGTATATGTTATTTTTTATAGGTAGATTTATTAGCCTGCGATTAACAGGATTTTTATTCTTTTGTTTTTAGGTAGGTACTATCGGCCAAAGATACGCATACTCACTTAAGAAAATATTTCTGCGGAAGCGCAGCTAGTGACAAACCACATCCCTTCCTGGTTTTGCCCAATTAGAAATAATATGCATTTTGTGAGTACAGGGCGTGTAACATTATATTAATACTTACTATTACGAACACTACTAAAATACGCTTCGTGCATCCTATTGGTCAAAATACATGCATTAGGCGATAGAGTTGTAAGTCGTGCTATGCGATTATAGCCTTAAATGTCAGTTGTGAAATAAAAAAAAACCAGGCCAAGCATATTTGATTTGCTTTTTGAAAAAGGGTTACCTATGATTTTGGTTAGTTTGTATGTAGCTCTGTATGCATCGCGAGTATTCGCAAGTCGCATAGGTAGGTATTAATCATTACCTACCTACTTAACGCGTATAATAGCCCAGTCAATAAAAACAAATAAAGGCCAACCTTGCAAGCAAAACGTTTTGATACGGTTTTCAGAAAAGTATTTGTTATACCTACTTAGGAGCAGGTTTTGGTATATTAACAGACTTCAAAGGTCGATTTTCCTGTTTTTTTTGACAGTTGAAATTTTCCCAAAGTTTCGGAATACTTCCGAAGTATTCGACGGGAATGATTTGGAATTTTTCCCGCCAGCATCTATAGTTTTGATACAACTAAACAGGTTTTGGCAGCGTTTTCGATTAAAGCTCTCGATCGGCTTAATTTTTTCCGACTTTTTGAACTAATATCGTCGTATTTCATCTAATTTACATAAAACCTTAACTTATTATACACTAAAACCTTCCTCAGGAACCACTCTATCTATTAACAAACCTGCATCAAAATCCTTTGCGTAGTTTAAAAAAAAGATCTAAGCATACATAGGGACAGACAGCGGGAAGCGACTTTGTTTTATACTATGTAGTGATTATTGTCTACCTAACTTAAAAATACAAACATAAAAAAAAACAAAGTTATATTTATGCCTACAATTACGTATTTTACTATTATCCCTACTTCCCTACATAATAGAACATTGTAGCCATTTACAGGAGAACGGATTCCACGCGGATGGAGTCGCAGGCAATAGGTAGTTTCTTATATTTATATACCTAAACAGTTATTTAATACTCTTTACAATTAGTTAGATGATTAAGTACCTACAAATAAAATGGTAAATTTTACTTACCGACGATTGCCCGCTATATCCAATAAAGAGTTAGTTAGGTGATTAAGTACCTACAAATAAAATGGAAAGTTTTACTTACCGACGATTGCCCGCTATATATAAATAAGACATTTTTTTGTATTTACTAGTTTCAGAATGCTCTTTTAATACACTCAAACGTGGACCTAGCACACTGTTACATGCTTTGCAGTAAGCATTTCTATCGTAACCCTTATGACGCGATAACAAGTGGAAAACAAAGGATCCAACAAATAGTTCCTATGCCGTTATGTTGGCACTGACCATAGATATAGAATTCCGTAGATTGGGCTTGAGAGTGAATAAAAGCTCCCGCTCTTAACGGAACTTTGCTGTGTTAGAAAGAGAGAGAAAGTGACTCTGTTAATACCGTTTATTGAAATAAATCTTAAGTATTTCATATGTAGCTTAATTTTTTCTAAGAGTATTGCGTTATTTAAATGACATAGCATTAAAGTCAGCATTTTAAAATCTCCATAAAAAAAATAGCACGAATTAATTTTGACTGGATTTTGAGGACGAATACTCCTCTGTGCAACGGTTCGTTAATATGTGCTTTCGTAATGTGTCCATGACCATGAAGTGTCAATTCCATAAAAATATAACTAATCAACATTTAAAAATACGCTCCTCATAATTTAACTAGTTGAAAAAAAAAACTGTTTTATGATAAAAAAAATGTTGGTTTATTATTTCGGAAAAGTTTACAAGTCGCTCTGCATAGTTGTATATAAAGACTACAATACTGTCTTCTCTTCGCTTCCTGTTGCAACTTTAAATGAAACGTTCACAAATTAGTTCGACGTGTTGCGTTGTACACATTGTGTTTACAAGTTACTGAACAGTACTTTATGGAAAGTAGAAATATCAGGTTCGACGTTTGAATTTGTGCTATATAATTCTGGTTTGCTGCTGCTCCTGAAAAAACGAGGAAAAAGATTAACTAGTGAGTCGAATTCGCGCACTTAAGGACGCATTTACGTTTATCACTCGCTCAATTTTAGGTATCCTAGTAGCAACACAACAACATTGCGCGCACACACACTTACAGACCATTGTCGCCCGATTTTATACATTACTTAACTAATCTTGATACTTAAGGTAATATTATATTTTCTTTAATATTGTTTGACGATAATAAGTTGTAACTTATTGTTTACAAACAACTAACATCTAATCAATAAGCATGTAACCCACATGCTTATTGATTAGATGTTAGTTTCAATTTTGTATTAATGTGTTAGACGCCCGATTAGGAGTACTAGGGGACTTTGGAAATAAAATACTCATATGTGATTAAAAATTTAATAAGAAATAAAGAAAAGTTTCGTCATGCCTGTCTGTCTGTCCGTCCGTCTGTCACAACCATTTTCAACCGACGAAAAAAACGGAGGAGGTTATCAATTCGACGCGTATGTATATTTTTTTATGTATGATCACCGATTACTCGAAGACGGCTGAACCGATTTGGAAAATTCTTTTTGTTTGAAATTGGTCCCATTGTCACCAAGTCAGGATCTGATGATGAGATCCTGGAGAAATCGAGGAAACTCTTTCAATATTATAGGCACACCTATAGTGATTTGTATAATATCACCATTGTTATTCAACATTTACACCGAGCTTGTAATGCGAATCACTCTCGAAGACTGGGCAGATGGTGCTGTGATTGGTGGGTACAAAATTGCAAACTTGCGGTACGCAGATGATACCACCTTGTTTGCGACTAACGCCTTATGGAGGAATTACTTCTCAAAATAGAGCGCGTGAGCCTTACGTTTGGGTTGAAGATAAAGTGATCTAAGACCAAGGTTATGATCGTGGATCGCGTCAACGACAACTCGCCCGAAGTAACCCAGATTGCGAACTGCGACGTGGTTCAGACCTACGTATACCTTGGAGCTTTAATGTCAAATAACGGCGGTTGCGTAGATGAAGTAAAGCGACGTATAGCCATAGCCAGGACTGCGATGGAGAAATTACGCAGTGTGGAGGAATCGCAATATTACCAAAGCCACCAAAGTCAGGCTCGTGCGAACACTAATTTTCCCCATATTTCTGTACGCGGCGGAGACGTGGACATTGCGCGAGTTGGAAAAGGGGATGTGGTGCTGGAGGAAGATGCTTAGAATATCGTGGACAGAACTCCGCACGAACGTGTCCATACTTCAGGAGCTCGGCATCACGCAGCGTATGTCGGCCATAGTACAGTCGCACATACTGCAGTACTTTGGTCACGTCTCTAGGCGGGGGAACGATTCTATAGAGCGGCTGGTCGTTCAAGGAAAGGTGGAGGGAACCAGGTCGCGTGGCAGGTCACCAATGCGCTGGACTGACCAGGTGAAACCAGCACTGGGAAGCGGCGTATCTGAGTGCGCCAAGCACTCTGCCAACAGGGACAGATGGCGGGAGATCGTGCGAAGAGCTGTTTCCGCCCCTACCACCAACGCGGAAGCCTCAACGTGACCACGACCGCTCTGTCAAGAGCGAAGCGACAAGGAAGGAAATAGTGATTTGAGTATTTTTTATAGTAACTTGTGTAGTTGCATTCGAAAAGCACCATTTGTGAAGTGGATCTGATGATGAAGACCACAGATGGCCACTGGAACTACTTAATATATAAGTAGGAATAAGAAGTATTTCATGGTTCCGCTTCGATTACTAGAATATGGTTATTAAGCACAATATGCTCGTCACAATGCATATGGTGAAGTGAAGCTAATGGTGAAGTAGCAGGAGAACTCCTCAACAATTAACGACCCAGCATTGGGAAAAGCAATATTTTGTGAAAGGTTATAAAGTAGTTGAGATTTAGGCTTTTGAAACTAGGTAAATTATAAATCGACCAACTAAAAAGAGTGAAATAAAAACTTTACCAAAAAATTAAACCGACTTCTAAAAACACTGTAAAGTGAAAAATAACTATAATTTCGGTAGTCGGTGTCTTTAGTTTTGTATTTTTGTTTTTGGCACCGAATTCCGAAATTAAAGTTATTTTTCACTTTGCAGTGTTTTTTGGAAGTCGGTTTAATTTTTTTGGTAAAAAGTTTTTATATTTCGAAACTATTAGGACTACACGTGTGAAACTTGGTAGGTAGATGTATTCTGTGAACTTCTTTCCGTTTTAAGAAAAAAATAAAAAAAAATATTTAAAATAAAGGGAACTGAAACTGAAATCTTTTTTTTTTTAAGAAATTTCTTCCAGCAGACCTGCGAAAGGAGAAGTGAAAAAGAAATGTAGACAATAGTGTGTGAGAACAAGAAGAGAAATAAATATGAATATGTGAAGTCTAAAACTAAAACTAAAATATTAAATATACTTACACATACTTACAATGCAATAAAAATAACATATACTTAAATAAATACATAATGTTAGAATATATAAACATATAATATAAATATATATATAAATAATTAACACAGTTAAGAGGAAAGGTAATGCTCTTTTAATCGACATTTGAATAGAGATATAGTTTTTAAATCACGAATGCTAGGCGGAAGTGAGTTCCACAATCTTACAGCATGGACAGAGAAGGAATAAGAGTAGTAGCTAGTTTTATGAGGATGAGATTTAAGGAGGGATCTAAGGTGTGATCTACACGGTACGTCGCTAGAACGAGCGTAAGAAAAACGCTCACGCAGGTAGGAAGGGTAAGACGGGTTGTGTAGAATGTTGAAGAGGAGACACAAAATCCTAGTGTTCCTGCGAAGACGGATTGGGAGCCACTTGAGTTGCTTGCGAAGGTGAGAAACATGGTCATACTTTCGAAGACCGAAAACAAAGCGAATGCATAGATTTTGCAAGCGCTCAAGCTTGTTTAAAAGCTCCTCGGTAGCATCCAAATAGCAGGCATCGGCATAATCTATAATCGGCTGAATAAGTGTTTGTGCCAAAGAAATTTTAGTCTTCAAGGGAAGAAGACTTTGAAGGCATTTCAGCGAATGAAAGGAAAAATTTACCTTTCGGCTGACCTCGTTGACCTGAGCACGCCACGAGAGATTGGAGTCAATAACTACACCCAGATCTTTAGCGGTTTCGGTATATTCAATGCGAACACCATCAAGATATAAAGGCATCAGAGATGCAACAACAGCCGCACTGCGAACGAATCTGCTGCCAATGATTATGGCCTGGGATTTAGTTGGGTTAATTTGCAAACCAAATGACTTAGCCCAAACGCTGATGCAAGCCAGGTCATGATTCATTGCAGCAATTGCAGAATCCGCGTCAGCTACATTAAAATGTCGGTAAAGCTGCAAGTCATCTGCGTAGAGATGGAAACTAGAGGAGATTACTCTGGTAACAAAGTTTATGAAAATTGAAAAAAGAAGAGGAGAGAGAACGCTACCCTGAGGAACACCCTCAGTGAGGCTACACCAATCAGAGAAGGACTCCTCCAGGCGAACACACTGAGAGCGTCCCCGAAGATAAGAACCGAACCAGGCTAAAGTGGAAGGAGAGAAATTGATAGATTTGAGGATACCTAGTAATATGTCGAAATCCACTGAGTTGAATGCGCTACTGAAGTCCAGCAATACAAGAACTGTAAGGGACTTATTCTCCATTGCCCAGCGGATATCATCAGTCACTTTTAAAAGCGCGGTAACAGTACTGTGACCCGAGCGAAAACCGGATTGAAAAGGAGATATTATCGAGTTTGACGCCAAGAAAAATGATAATTGTCTATGAACTATGTGCTCAAAAACTTTAGAGAGAAAAGGGAGGATAGAAATGGGTCTAAAGTGGGTTAATAAAGTAGGATTGTTAGTTTTAGGTAAAGGTATTATGTGAGCCTGTTTCCAAACATACGGAAAGGAGCAAGAGGAAAATGAGTGGTTGAAGATGTGAGTGAGAACAGGAAGTAACGAGGAAAGGATAAGAGTTATCATTCTTGAACACAACTTATCATTACCGACTGCTGAAGAAGTAATCGCAAGAATAGACTTCTTAACGTCATCCTCAGTAACATCGCTAAGCTTAAAGAGAGGACAAAGTGGTAACGGCAACCTAGAAAGACTCTCTAGTGTCGCAGCTTTAACAGACGGATCAAGAGAAAAGGGAAGGAAAGAGAAATGCTTATTTAGATCATTGAGGTTGACATCCTTACACTGGTTGGTAGGTGACTTACCTATGCCTACAGGTATTAATAGACAGGTCTTTAAAAATGACATTGAGGTTTCTAAAACCACTTTTCATGAAGTTAATCGTTTAAAAGATATACGCTTCCAATGTGATAAAATGTGTCCCCTCCTCTTACTTCTATAATAATGGAGTGAAAAATTATACAAAAAATATATGCTATGGTTCTTAATGTAAACTTTCAACCAAAATTGGTTTGAAAGAGATCGGGTTTTAGCAGGTTTAGCAGTTTTTGAGATACAGTATATTTTCTAAAACCGCAAATAAAACTTTGTAATTCATACAAACACTATGAAAAACAAAGTTATTTGGCGTAGTTACTACGGAACCCTTCAATGGCGAGTCTGACTCGCACTTGACCAATTTTTTAGTTTTTGTACGAACTGAACATTTTGGCATATTGAACCGTATGAAGTAAGCCCAACAAAAGTTCACTGTTGTATATCGTTGAGAAATTCCCTCGACTGTCTATGGTCTCCATCATCAGACCTGTAAGGGCACTTATAACCCATATGGGTGCAAAGTTCTCATCAATATAAATTAATTAAGTCCAAACACTAGGTAGATACTGTAAACCGTTGAGGAGTTCCTTAACTGTCCTTCGTCTTCATCATCAGACCTTTAATGACAGTCACAAACTATCTAGGTGTAAAGTTCTCGTCAATTCAAATTAATCAAGCCCAAACAAAAGGTTACTGCTGTAAATCGTTGAGGAGTTCCCTCGACTGTCAGGAGTCGATCTGATAATAAAGCCGAAAGGCTTCATCATCAGATCAACTCCAGACCTTCCTTAATTTGTAGTACTTTAAAATACTTAATGAAAAAAAAACATTTATACGGTCAAATTGCGAAACCTCCATATTTGAAGTCGGTTAAAAAAATATTGTTGTTTCATGCTAGGTTCAGTAACCAATATCCATCTAATTTTAAAAATAAGTATAGTTCTCGTTCTTACTTTTGTTTCGGTACGAAAAAGTATCAACGTCTTCTAGTCACAGTATACAAGACGCCACTCTATTATAGGTTTCGACGTATTTATTTTTTCGAGGAAAGCGATAGACCCTTGCGTTCACGAGCGCGTCTGAGCGCGGAATGACGGTCAGAGCCGTGCGTTCGGTTGAAAAATGTATGAAGTAATTTGAGACCGATTTTATTTTTCTCATAAATCATAAAGTTTTTATGTATGTTCAAAATAATTAGCTTAACGTATAGATAAATACATAGGCTGTAATTTCTTGTTATTTTGAAGTTGAGAATATGCTCCAGATTTGGCTTACACGTACCTATTCAGACCCCATTTTTTGTAATTTTCTACGATTATTGCGGCGATAAAAACGTATTTGTGTGAAAATGATGTATAGGACTGTGTAATTACAATGCATTCAATGTTGAGATGAATAAATTATCTTGAAATTAATACCACAACATTGTCAAAATTTTAACTCCTGTATCAAAATGGTACCAGAAAAACATTGATATTTGAGAGAAAACGAAAATGCGTCCTTAAGGGACACCGCTTAGCTCAACGACTTGACAGATGATGAAAGGCATTCAAGTAGTTTAAGTCTAGTCTCCCAAAAATCTGATATTTCTCTAGAAGCTAATTAAACGACATTTTTATTCGAGCTTGTATGGAGTAAATGAGAGCACACATCATCACACCCGCAAATATAATTATGCAGGTGAGGTGATGTAACATGCAACCTAAACCAGTACTCGTCATAATATAAAGTGCAGGTACCAAATATTTTAATAATTACCGGTTTAGTCACATACACATACCGTCATACTAAACACAAGAAGGCCTATCTACACTTTACAAGTCTAACATACTTTTTACCAAACTGTGCGACGCAAATGAGGGTAATGTGGATTTAAGTTCTAATTTATTTATATTCTAACTTCTAAATAACCTTCACGACTGTATTTGCAAGAATTAAATGGTCTGCGAAATCTTTAACATACTTCTAAAAAGCTGAAAATGAAACAACGTAATTTAAAAAATCGAATACACCCGACTGCTTAACTGAATTGCAAGTTACAAGAACATTTTTATTTAAAAAGCGGCAGTCGGATTTCAAAGATTTTTTAATTTACTTTTTTTTTATTGATTCTGATTGATTCTGAAACACAGATATTAAGTTATCTAGTTCGGACACAGATGTTCACTGAATTGTATTTATTACTAGCAATTGCTCGCGACTTCGTTCGCGTTGGAAGTTTTCCCATGTAAACCCCGTGGGAATTTCGAAAAATCCCTACGCGAGCATCTACGTACTAAAAGGAAACCCCATGCAAAATTTGAGAGCCCTACTACTTGTAGTTTCTGAGATTTCGTGATTAATCAGTTAGTTGTATTTCGCTTTTATATATTATAGATTGAGCTGTATCTGAAAACATTTGTATCCTAGAAGAATCTAAGACAATAGCTTGCTTGAATAAATTATTATTATTGATTCTTACTATTTTTATTGACTATTATTTATTGATATACTGTATTAAAGGTCGAACAATTTTTTTTTGGTGGAATTAACAATATTACTTTCCGTAAAATGTTTATGTCATAGTTATGCCGGATTCCATTCTGCAAAATTACCTGGTTGTGTTTGAAGGCGACCTTGGCGTTACAAGAAGGCAATTCATAGGCTGGCCATCTAACTGCCTATTGTGATATAAATCAACTGCTTTCTGAGCATCTTCTTGTGTTTTGTAAATAACTTCTGCAGTGCCAGGGCGAACCAATCGGGATTCCAGCATGCCACCGACATCGCCAAATAACTCCTAAAATAAAAATAACGTTAGGGAGCGTTTACTTGACCACTAATCATTGCGTGTGCGCCGCAAGGCTAATGATTGTGAAATGTTAACAAAGATGGTTTATATATATGAAATACAGCTACTTAGAAGTAAAGTAAGCTTAGTCTATACATACTGCTAGCATGAAATTAAATATACAGACCTCAATATCTCCACCAGTAACAGTGTTCCGTAAATTGCTCACGATAATTCTGTATTCCAAATGTGGCTTTTCAGTTTTTTGAACCTTTGTGTCACTTCTTAGGGCAGCCATAGGGCGTTTCTTCAGAATTGATGGTGGTCTTGGTGGACTCTTCTGCTTTTCTGCCACAGTACTTCTACAAATAATAATCACATATAATATTGTGGCCTGACTCCACCACACCAATTTTAAAAAATTGTCACTACCTGTGAATAGTTGCGATTCTGTTCTCACGAATGTCATTATTATGAGTTGTGATCTTGAGCTGCAGGCTCGTCTTACGATTTAACAATGATGATTTTTGTGAAACATACTCATCTCCCATGGGATCATCAATTATTTCTAAGTCATTTTCGACAGTTCGAAGTATTGGTTTAGGTTGTGGTTTACGCTGAAATTCTAAAAGCATAATAATTATTTAATAAATAACATTGTTGTGCCAATTTATTTGTAAAATACGTATATGTTAAAAATTATAAACAAATTACCAAAAACTCTTGACTTCTCAATTGCCCTGCCCTCAGAAAATCTTCCAGTGTTAATCTGACGTTTTAAGCCAATTTTAGATGTAGTTAGAGGCTGCGAAACTACTTGCCTTGAAGAATCTATAAATACTAAACAAACGAATTCATCAGCAAAGTTCATTCATATGTATGTCAAAGTAGGTTGGAGTCTAATTTATTGAAATAATTTACTATATTTGCACAGATAATTAAATACCCATACACATTATAACCTACTTCTATTATGATTAATGTGACTATTTTTTTAGTGTCAAAGCGGAACGCCTGTGGAATATTTTATATAAATAAAAGTAAGTCGGCGTAAGATGCTATATTTAAAAGAAAAATACAAATGATGGAATCTTGCCCTCACTGGCATTTTAATTCTTACACCAACATACCCTAAAAATATTTTTTTTAATAATTTCGCGACAAAAAACTACTACAGCAAAATCGGTTTAACGATTTAGGCGTGAAACATAACGAGTTACATTTGTATTTATAATATAGTAAGAAGTAGGAGGAGTTAAGTATTCGGTAAATTCCCCCCTCTTAAAGTGCAATTCACAAATATCCGAGGATTGCATTCAAACATCGATGCAGTCCATCACCATCTCGAGACTGATAAGCCTCACTTACTCATTTGACGGAGACCAAGATAGCGACTCCCGCAGACATGGCGTACCTCAACTACCCAGGATACTCACTTGAACACAAGTTTAAGAAGCAAGCTGGGGTCTGTGTGTACGTCCGCGATGACTTGCTGTCAACGTCTTCGCTGCTGCGAGGTTGCGGCTTTTTCCACTCTGTGGCTGTTAGTGAACACCGGCGTTTTTAAGACCATCTATGTCGGTGTTTACCGGTCGCATAGCGGTGACCAGGAGACGACAAGGCTCTTCAACCACCTTACGGAGGCAGCTGAATTGGCCCAGCACAAATAAGATGGCGGAGCTTGTTTTTCTGGGGGATTTTAATGCTCATCATAAATAATGGTTTTTCCCGTACCAGAAAACATAGCATGCTGGTAGAGAGGCGCGCAGGTTTGCTTCATCGCTAGACCTCGACTAGCTGGGTCACCAAGCTACCCGCATTCCGGATGTCGACGGCCACACACCCAATTACTTAAATCTTGTGCTCACAACCGTTCCAGACAGGCTTTCAGTATCGGTATGGGCCCCGCTCGGATCGTCTGACCACTGTCTGGTGAATACGGTATCTACCTTCTCTCCTCCGGATAAAAGCCCTAGGGGCACGAGTACGGGTCGGCGGACTGGGATGAGATTGCAACCTTGCTTCTCATCGTGCAACCCATCAGTCTGTGCTGACGCTATTCTCGACGTGGTACGTCAGGGAACGGAATATTTTATCCCATTTTCTGACGTCCCACTTGGCTATGAGGCTCAGCTTTGGTTTAATGCAGCATGCACACAAGCCAAATTGTGCAAAGAGCAGGCTTACAAGGCTTGGGCCTCAGCCCGCAGTAGTGGCAGCGTTAGTAGGTTCTGATGTTCGCGAATTGAAGAGAGCCTTCAACTCTGCCGCTAAGGCTTGCAAACGAGTGTTACGTAAAGCTCGTTTCGACCATGTTGGACGAATCAAGGCCAAATTGGCAACCTACCTCGTTTCCCAATGGGGCGATGACAATCTGGTCAAATTCAACGCTTTAAAAACACAGGCTTGTCTTTTTTCCGCTAAAGGGAGCCAATTTTAATGGTCCCTTACTTTCAGAGGTGCATCTGTACCTATTACCGACCGCCTGGAGCTCTTGAGCATGGAGTTGACGTCTAACTTCAACTTCGGCTCAACCATTGAGTCTAAAGCTCAGACTGTAGCCAAAAAGCTGGGAATCCTACAGAAAATGAGGCGATACTTCACGCCTGGACAGCACTTGAATTTATATAAAACACAGGTCCATTCCTGTATTATATACAGTCACTTGTGGGATGGCTCGGCAAAATAACAGCTAGCTGAACTTGACTCGATCAAATGCAGAGCTAAAAGGCTCATAGGTGACAAGGTTCTGGCAGGCAAGCTTCACAGCCTGGCTCACCAGTGAAACGTTGCTTGCCTGTCTATCTTCTACAGATTGTAGTTCAGAGAGTGTGCGCAGGAGCTCCATGACCCTTCTTCCCTTCCCTTCCATCCCCCTTTTACTACCGGTCTACCAGACGTACTGCTGGATACCATCCACACTTGGTCGATATACCGTCTTGTCGTACTAAGCGCTTATCCTCAACATTTATTGTGCGCACAGCCAAGGTGTGGAACTCTGCCTGCTTCTGTGTTCCCTGCCACATAAATGATGATAAAAAAAAATCTCGCATGTCAGACGCTCATTCTCGCTTGTTCCTGACCAAGCGAGAATCAACCCACGTCTACGCTGCCGTATTCCGCGCGATTTTAGTGATATTTTAATGTAGACAAATAAGTAAGTAGGTATATAAAGGTTTGTTTGTAAAAGCGGGACTGTAACAACATGATTTGTGCTTTATTTCCAGTGGTATTATGCAGAATTAATGACATGCAATGGCCAGTGAAGTGAGAACAAGTCAGTACCCATTTATTGAGGTTTTGAACATTCTAAGGATTAACTTATGTCATACACAAAAACTGCACAATAAAGAACAAATTATGTAAATACAGGCAAAGCAAACACAACATTTTTTAGACCCTTTAGCTGGTATAGATTAAATTTTCACATGGGCACGGGCTCTTCCTGCAGGGTTGTGGGAATGTTTTAACGAGATACTGCAGCCCTAGACCACAAGGGCAACTGAAGGAACAGTATGGGTTTCTAGTCCGTAAAAGTCTAACCCTCTCTTCTGCTTCACCGAGAACAGGAGGACACATTTGATAATTTTCGTACCGAAAAACAACTAGCTCTTCCTGCAACAAGGGCGAGCCATGTTCTCTAGCCATGTGGTAAAAATGTCATTAATAAATGATCTATATTTTACAAATTGGTTATTAAATAACACTTTTACACATCATTTTTTATGTAAATTTAAACTAGATGAGGCTGGTGTTTCTTAACTGACTACCCTGAGAAGAAACACCGAAACAAACTAATCAAAATCATTGACGAAGTACTCCTAATAAGTGGTTGAGGCACAAAAAAGTTACTTTCCAGCCTCAGTCAGTTGCACACTTGTTGCACATGCTGGGTTGTAGTTGGGAAGAGTCAGTTTAATGCATAGACGTAATGCTAATACAATAAGTGCCTAGTCACTTGCAGTATCGCACTTGCGGTATCTATTCTACAAAATATTGTACATAGTTACCTCTTTCTTTTGAAGGTGTTGCCCTCACAAATTTACCTCTGTTCGGAAAAGTATTTCTAACAGGTCCAGGGATCCTTGCCTGAAAAGAATATAGATTTTTCTTTAACAATAGCTATTCATTATTTTGGATATATCGTAAGCGCGGTCTGTAAAAATGAAATGAATAGATTTCTTATGGCTAACCAATTTAAAATAGTCCTTTTAAACTGATTTTGGCCACGGCAGTCAAACTCGGCTAAGACTAGTCAGAGACGCAGCAGATACACTCCCACTCTTTGTTCCTTTACTCTCATCACTCTGATGGAATGAAAATCTAACACAACCATAGAGAGATTAGATGTGTTTGGAGGCAGAGGTGTATCAAACTGCCAACTTCCAAAACCAGGCTCCTACTAAGAAATTTCTAATAGGAAACCCAGTAGCACTTTTCACCAGACAGGGAATATAGCCCAGGAGCAATTTCTCAGAACTTACCACTACACCAATGTGGCAGTCAACCAAAGATTTATTAACTTTTTAAAGATCTCCAACTAAACAGGCACCAACGAATTCAAACAATTGGTTCTTATACAGACATAGCATAAGCTTAAATAGCAGAAAGATTAAAAATATATAATAAAACAAGGCTTTCAATATCTTCTTTCATATATATGAGTATTTAGAAAATATTTGTTCAAATTAACTAAGACTTCCATTTTAATTTAGTGAGTAAATACACATTTTATACAGGTACCATGTTGTATTAGTGGTCTACTTTTAGTGAGAATGGTTGCTAGTCTATCAGATAATAATATATACTAAAACTATAAAGTGGAAAAGATTATCTGTTAATCTTCGAAAGTACAGGGGAATTTGGATGAAATTTGGTATAGAAGTAGCTTGAGTCATGAGGAATGTTAGACTTTTTATCTGACTGCAAATGAAGTAGGGTATGTCTTTATTGTCATGAAGTACATGGAAGGAAAGCCCCACACTGTAGCTAGTGAAGTATAAACAGAAACTTATACTTACTCTTTCAAGGCGTAACTTTTCTAATTTCAATCTAGCATCCTTCTGTTTAGCAAGTTGTGCTAATTTTTCTCTAGCATCTGTAATTTGAGTCCTTTTCTTGGATTTTATTTTATTTCTAGCATCGGTAATCGGAACTTTTTTAGGAGATGGTTTCAGTGGATGTGCTTTAACTTTACTCCTTTTTGACCTGTTGTATAAAGTAACTTATACTTGACCATTTCGATGGGGTAAGTAATGCTTTGACACAAAATCTAAAATTGATTACCTGGTATTTTCTCTTTTCTTCTTAATTATGTCCTCTAAACTCATATCAACATACGAAGACATTTTAAATTCAGTTAAACACAATATAAATATTAAGAGTAAAAAAGCCGGATTACGACAAAAAAAAGCTAAAATAATCAGGACGATGAAGAATGTTGTAATGGATATCAAGAAACTATATAAAATGTTGACCAGTCACAAAGAAACTTTACAATCGTTGATTGATATTTTATTAACAACAGATAAACAGGCACCGAATCGTCTACCATCTATTTCGACATCATTAATAACATAACAGTTTTATTTTCGGTTAAGATGAAAAATAATTGATTTTAATTATAAATCTGACACTTCAGTCAAAAACGTTATTTTTTTTAATAACGTCGATCGTGTTTTGGATACAAGTCCATTAGATAAAATTTAAGTCTTTAAAGCCGGCTCTACACGTTGGCCAACACAGTGGCCAGTGCCTTTTGGCCAACGTGTAGAGGGGGTGTTTGTGCATCTTGGGTTGTATTGGAATGATGGCCGACAAGTTGGCGCGAGATCCGTGTGGTGTCGGTTTTTTGCAAAAGATCAAAGGGTTGTGGCTGAGTATTGGCCACCGCGTCCACACGTTGGCGGTGTTGCCAACTTAGTGGATTTTCCACTAAAACTGGTGGTTTCGACCCCCTTTTAGTGGCGTAATATTGCTTTTAGTGGCTGGTGGTTTTTTCTAGTGGTCAAGTAGAATTCAGTTTCAATTACTGAAAGTGCTATTACTCAACTACTAAGCCACTAAAACTTTACGAAATATATTATTTTTACTTCATTAATGTACTTAATTTACTTTTACTGCGTAGGCACAATAAAAGTGCAGAACTTATGGCAAGAGTTGATGATCTATGGTGACAAATTCATTTGCAGAAATGGAACGAGAGCAAAGATACAAAAAATTTGGAATGAAGTATTGCATTTCAAAGATGCTCAAGGGGAACTAGATTTGAGGAATTAGCGACTTTTGCGATTACTTTCTTAATACTACCTAATTCTAATGCCGATGTTGAGAGACTATTTAGCAGTATGAATGTAATAAAAAAACAAGCAGAGGAACAGAATGAAGTTGAATATTTTAACTGCAATATTAAAAACACGCTGTGGTTTAGGATTGGAAGAAAAGTGCTTATGAAATTCCAATAAAAGTTATAAAACAAATTGGTAGCAAAGCATCATATAAATGTGAAACCGACGATGATGGTGCAGACAAAAGTCCTTGTATGTTGATTTACTGACTTAAGATATTTTATTACGTCATATTAAAGAACATTTTTTACTAATACAAGTAATAATAAATAAATACTGTTTTCTTTCGTAAAAACTAAAACAAGTTGTGTAAATTTTAGCGATTTTTAGAGTAGGGCCGATTTTGGTTAGTGGTTTTCTGGTGGTTTTAGAAGTTGGATCTGGTGGAGAGTTACAGGCTACTGCAACTTCAAGGCGAAAAAAATTGTATGGACTTTGAGGGGAAATAATGGTACATTTTGCTATCTCACCTGTTCCGTGCGCTTCCTCTTTCTTTCATGACAGTCAGCCACTTTTTAATCTATGGTCGGCCATATATGTTTACTTGTCCTGTCTTCTTGTATATTTTAAGTTTGTGCTTATTATTTTCTGGCAGTAATTAAATTAATTTACGGTTCATTTTACATCGTAATTTGTAAAAAAATATCGGTTATTGTTCAGTGATTGTACCATAATGCCACCTAAAAACCGATTTATAACTTGGGAAATATGTGGAGATCGTGCAAGTCGTATAGGTAATGAAAAAAGGAAGTTTATGGCAAAATTTCCATTAGATGAGGCTCGGTAAGTATTAAATTAGATATTTGATTATATATTTTAATTAAAACATAGTACTAAAAGCCTTAATCGATCTTTTAATTTTCAATTTTATTTTGTTGTTTAGTGATGTGCTATAACGCAACGGCTCTTATCAATTATCGATAAATGGTGTGTCTGTTTTTAATTGTTTATAAACAACGTTGATTAAAGCGAGAGGCATTAAATGAAACCGCGTTTACTTTATGTATAATTTTCAGGCTCTACACCAAAAATCAGACCACTTTTTTTCTGGTTGGGAAAATCATCAAATGACCCCTCCTGCTGTGGGTAGAGCGGAAGGGAGTGTCAGACTTCTACTGACTAAAAACCCACCCTGTTCCTTCACTGCCCTTACGTTTCGGGGCCGCGGTATCTCGTTAGAACATTCCCGTAACCCCGGCAGGCAGTGGCCTTGTGGGGCTCCGTTAATGGTGCTGTCATCATCTGCTGTCAGCCCTGCAGCGCTGGATCCGTGACAGAAACCATGCTTGCTACATTATATGCTGCATGCTTGCTTGCATGAAAAATATCATGTGAAAGTGTTATTTATAACCTATTTGCAAATCATATTAATAATAAACATCAATATTTCATGAAATAATGATGTGCTGTATGTATGGTGTGTGCTTGTTTGCATGACTGCTGGATGCATGGTGTATGCTTGTTTGCATGTTTTTTACAGGGAACTAAAAACCACATAATATGTTTACAGTAGTAGTTCACAGTTCGCCCGAAGTAAGCACATAGATGTCCGATATCATTACATCAGAGCAGGTTGCAGTCAATAAAATACTTATCAAATACAAGAATACAGAAGACACGGTCACTGACGTTCTGACGATGGGGCTCCATCGAATGAAATATGAAATGTTTATGACAGCTATGGGTTTGCAATTAAGTCATGAAATTGTTATATAATATCTAGTCTTTTCAATAATATGACAAGAAATTAAAGAAGTTAGGTGGCTTTAGACAACCTTTCCCAAGTAGTAGCTTTCGTGCACAAAGCCTGTTTAAGCCAATTCACACTGACATTAATCTTTCAGGTATTCAAAATTACCACGCCTGAAGTAAGCACATAGATATCCGATATCATTACATCAGAGAAGGTTGCAGTCAATGAAATACTTATCAAATACAAGAATACAGAAGACACGGTCACTGACGTTCTGACGACGGGACTGCATCGAATGAAACATGAAATGTTTATGACTGCTATGGGTTTGCGTCCAGAAGAACGTTGGGAATAAATTAACTCAATCCTTGACATATATTATTAAGTCTAATAATCTGTACTAGTTTTAATAATTAACAATATACTACTTTTTTCTTAAAAACTACAATCCTTGCTTTATTTCAACACAAAAGTTAAAAGTAAGCCCGTTTTTCGACCTGTATACTTTATCGATATCGATAAAGAGGCTGCTGCCATCGCTCAGCACTATTTAGTCTGATAGGTTGGTAGTACTGTTGTATGACGTATTGTTCCCCGTGTATGTTCGTTCAGTTGGTATGGAAGTGAACTTCTACCTGTTTTTATTTTTTTAGTACTAAGTCCCGTCTCTTAAAACATAGTGTATTACATACTCTTTGGAGAGTTAGTTGAACTGTTGGCAACACTGGAAATAAACCGTGGCGGCTTGCGGCGGTGGGCGCCATTTGTAGCTTAGCGTGGCGTGGTTTCTACTTTGTGTTCGTTGGTCTTCAGTCGTAGTCATTTATTAGAGGCTAGAATTTTTTAAGTATTGTTTTCTTGTCGTCCGAAATGGGTGACCGTAAGTAACTCATATTATATTGCAGCTTCTGTATTTGTTACCTGAAGCTACGGCTCATTCGTACGTTTCTCATTTTCAGCGAGTGATTACAGCGGCGGATACTCGGCTCAATATTCTGTCCCTCCGCCAGCTATGGCTTCCGGTGACAATAATTATTCCGGGTCTGGACAAGGTTATCAAAGTAGTTATGGTTCTGGCCAAAGTCAAGATTGGAATCAACAAAATTCCGGTGAGATACTGATTTTGCAATACTTTCCATACCTACTTCTGGAGTGTTCACTAGTCTGGTCGTGATTCGTGCTCTGAATACAGAAAGAACTGGGGATTCGTGTTAATTTTTTCACACCGCATGTCTTTTAAACTCCTATCTTATGTTCCTTGATTAACCTTAAATTGCTTTTTCATGGGTCTACTACTCTTATGGGCCTACCACACGCACAAGCTTCACCACAGTTTTGCCTGCGCAAGCCGGTTTGTACACGGAACATTGCGCGTGATAGTTTTACCAACCACACGCACGGTTTTTGGAACACAGGGTTCACTTAATTTCTGTATTTCTTTGAGTTAAAACTATTTGAATTAAGTTGTAACTTGAAATGTTACACAGTAACTTATGTGAATGATTGGTATTGGTTTTCAGGAGGCAACTCTTATGGAAGTGGCCAACAAGGGAACAATTATGGTCAAAATTATGATTCCAATTATGGCAGTAGCACTGGTGGTAGTGGTTATGATCGTAATAGTAGCACTGGTGGGTACAATGCGAGCGGCAGCGATCGTGGAAGTAGTTATTATGGAGGAAGTGATCGCGGCAGCTCTACCTATGGCGGAGACAGAGATCGTGACAGACAAGGATATTCTGGCGGCAGTGGCAATGGTGACAGAGGAGGGTTTGGAGGAGGTGATCGAGGCTACAATAGAGATGGGGGGAGTAGAGATGGAGGTTATGGGTAAGTGTCATTGCTTTATATTTTATGTAGGATGAATATTGTATAAATTGTTCTTATTATAAAACTCCCACTCAAAACAGTCCAGAGTAGTCTAGTCAATTATAGTGATTGTAGTATAGTATACTTAGATACAATTGTTTACAAGAAAATGAGGAATAGAAAATAGGAATATTTAAAATATCAGGAATGTTTTTTGGACCGTATGAAATAGGATTCTAGGGGGTATTATAAATATACAAAGGTTAAGAACATAACAGTTTCTCTATAGTCAGCTAATAAAATTATATTTTGTTTTCTAAATTTCATAATCCACACTTGGGAATTTGGAGAAGCTGTTATGGTGTTTTTTTTTTTGTAATTGCATACTCAGATATAATTTTAAAATGTTAACTTTTTTTAAAGTATCATTATCATACAGTCCTAGTGGGATATGGGAGTATGGGAACACTATTACACTCCCAATTATACATACATACATAATGTGCCTGCCATGCTGTTAATCAGAGGTGCATAGAGTGCATGGATGGTGAGGCTGATTTCAACATAGTGCTTGTCGCATTTCTATTATAAAGTTAGATCAGAAAAGGAACACTATATAGGTACTTGGCCCTTGAATTTTATCTAAGTTCAATTTAATATAGTGATATGCCTTTTCGTTTAAGATCAGTGAATTGCATTGACTTCAGATGATCTTAAAGATAATTTGGTTTTCCCTCACCTGCCTACACCCCACTAGTCTTGTCTGATAAGGTAATGTTTTTTGTCCAAAGTATTGTGTTACATTGTGTCATGATATAAACTCAAGTATACTTTAAAAGAAAAAAAAAGGGTCATAATATGTGGGTCAAAACATAATGTTTAACAACATTCCTGCAAAATACATTTGCTGCCAAAAACAAATTATTTCATTATATTATTTATTTTGATAAACCTTACATTGAAATGGACGTATTCGGGTTTGCTACATGACAATAATCATCAATAGCTACATACATATAAAATGCAGGTTGAAAGCATAAAAACAAATGATTGTAGGATCCTTCTGCTGGGTGATTGACATGGAAAGTGGTAAATATTGTTACGGTTGGAACATGATTATTGATCTCACTTGAATTCTTTGAAACTATGATTGTAAAAATAAAATAGATACAAATATTTTACCCTAGTTTCCAGTGGATATGATATAAATCAATTCGTTAAGTAGGTATCTGCAATATTGGTCATTATATATGTTTTTTTTATGTCAAATTAATTAAATATTCTAAATCTTTAATCAGTTAAGTTTTTGTTTAAAGGGATTTAAGTGTACTAAAATTTACACTGCTACACTTGGTGCTTTCAATCCATATTAATTTAGTTTCAAAGATTCGTGATCGGAGATGGTCGGTTTGTAATTTACCTAGTTACAAAAGCCTAAATGTAAATAGTATAACCTTTTACAAAATATTGCTTTTCCTGATGCTGGGCCGTTAATTGTTGCGGAGTCCTCCTTGTTTTTCTGAGTCCCACATTGTGACAAGCATATTCAGTATAGCATATTCAGCTTCAGTGCTTGGTAACCATATTCAAGTAATCAAAGAATTGAGTAGTTCCAGTGGCCATCTGTGGTCATTATCATCAGTTCTACTTCGCCAATGGTGCTTTTTGAATGCAACTGCAAAAATACTCAAATCACTATAGGTGTGCCTATAATATTTGAAGACTTCCCCCGATTTCTCCAGGATTCTATAATCAGATCCTGACTTGATGACAATGGGACCATTTCATCCATTTCATCACATTTGAACTATATCCTTTCAAACAAAAAAGAATTTTCCAAATCGGTTCAGCCGTTTTCGAGTAAACAGGTGATCAAACATAAAAAATATGCGTTGAATTGAGGATGTCCTCCTTTTTTAGAAGTCTGTTAAAAAGTGCTGTTTCTTTCATTTACAAAAAACTATGTACAACTTTCGAAATAAACCACACTTATTTAGTAATTAGTTAACCTTACTGTTTAGTCAAATGTTTTTTTTTTTATATTAACAATAATTTAATTATTCGGTAATTATTCGGCAAATCAACCGAATATTCGGCCGAATACGAACATGACGAGAACATATTTTTTTATATGCCGAATGTACAGAATACGAATATTCGGCCGAACTTCGGCGCATCTCTAATAATTAGTGTCTGACTTCAAACCTTTACATATTATGGGTAGCATAAAAGGAAGAAATGTTTACTAATAATACTGGCTTTATACTAGAACCTTGGGGGTCTTTGAGTCAAGAGTGAATAGGTTACTTCTAAGTAAGTGTGCTTCATCTTCAACCACATCATCACTTAACATCAGGTGAGATGGTGGTAAAACGCAAGTGTATAACCAATAAATAAAAAACCGGTCGAAGTGCATGTCGGGCCACGCGCAGTGTAGGGTTCCGTAGTTTTTATAACAGCCAAGTGCGTGTCGTATTCGCTGATTGATCGTTTCGTACCATGCTCTAACTAAAAGCCAAACATGACTACCTAACTAATTTGACTTCCTATACAAATCCTCACCTGATCCGACAATTTTGCACGGAAAGTTTCAATTTTTTTTAGAGATTCGTATAAAACTTGTCATAGCCGGTGTTTTGAATTTAAATACGGACACAGAGCTACACTACTCAATCGTCACAAGAAGCTAGCACGATACAACTGGCGCTTAGCGCCATCTATCGACATTTCTATAGAGTTGTCCGAAATTTTCGAGTCAAATACAATTGGTCGACTATTACTCGTAAAATTGTAAAGCCCACTTATGTGTGATAGTTTTCCTTTAAATTTCGTTATATATAGGTACTACTGCCGTGACATTTGAATTTCTAACTATAACCGTTTAGTTGATAGAGGGGGGGACACTTGACTGTAACGAAAATTGGTACTTTAAAGCTTAATAAGTCACGAACGGTTTACTTAATCAAAAAACGGTCTTACCAAACCCCTAATATTTTTAAAATATTTTACTCGATTTTTTTTTTTAAAGACCTATCCAACGATATCCCACACAATGGGAAGAAAGAAATATCATCCCACTTTACATGTATGGGAGGTACCCTAAATAATTGTTTTTTTCAAAATTTTATTTTACCACTTTTTCCGCGTCATTAACGTATATACTCATGCCAAAGTACAACTTTCTAGTACCAATAGTTTTTGAGCTAAACCGCGGACAGACGGACAGACAGACGGACATGGCGAAACTATAAGGGTTCCTTGTTGACTACGGAACTCTAAAAAGGATAAAATAATAATATTAACTTTTGTGGTAGCTAATCATCTTATGAAAAATACTATTTATGTAAAACATCACTAGTATAGGTCTGTACCATGTCTCTCTTGTATGTCTGTCATAGATAGGCAGACCTATATTAGTAAGAACTGGCCAATGTAGCCCTCAGGATTGATTACAAGATACACATTTAAAATTACAAATCAAAAACATCACTCATATCATCTTATTTAATGCCTTAATTAGTCCATAGTATATTCATGCTATTCTATGGAAATGCTTTTTTGCCAATAAGCACTAGCCATTGCTTATGGCAAAATATTACTATATTAATTGAAGATTTGAAAAACTTATTTATATCTTATTGTTACATCCATTATCATGACGGTCTCATAGGTGGCCATGGTTATTGGGCTCTCTGTCCTCACCAGCATAGCCTTTACTTCTACTGGATGTGGTGTGGCTTAGTCAAAAATTGAATTTGAGTTTTCTGTTCACTTCATTATAAGATGTATGTCACTTTTATTATTAAGTACTCATTCAGTGACAGACAAGAATATAATGATGAATATTTGGATTCTGATGCTTATTTATTAGACAAGTAGGAAAAATGGGTTATTTAATTTGTCTGCTCTTTTGGTTTTGCAGATATAATTTTTATCAATAAACTTTTACATGACGGATTGTATGTCAGGGAAGTAAGTGAAATGTGCCAGTGCATAAAATTGCTAGTAAAAGTACTTGTGACAGCCTCGAAAATATTTATTGAAAATATTGACAATTTAATTAAATTAAAGATTTATAATATAAGGTTTTATAAATATATCTTATGATTTTCTGGAATATTTAGATGATTTGTTACAACCATGTCCCAATTTGGAAACTACCTGATGGCGAGGTTTTTAAATTCTATAAAATTTTTATGCATCAAATGGGTTTACCGATACAGGATTCGTTATGTTTGTTTATTGCACAAAATATCATAATTATGTATACTGTAAGGCCGCTGCCTCGAATTTTGCGGGCAGCGGGGCGGCGGCGGTGGCGGCGCGGCAGCGGCGCGGGCAACGCAGACCAGTTCGCGAAACCAGCGGGCAGATCGCGCGGCGCTATAGCGGCGTAGTGTTGTGTTCGTGGTTGTGTCGTCGAGATATTTGTTTTTATTCGCGAACGAAATGTCTGACCAATGGCGAAAACACCTTGTCGATTCTAATTTATTCCTAACGCTCGATTTATAGTGGGCAAAAGAAGAAGTGAATACCTACTATAGGGCAAGGAAAATAAAAGGCGAGTTTTATAGAAATTACGAAGAACAGAGACAATGTCCCGACAAATTCTACGACTACACCAGAATGAGTGCTGAAATAATTTGCTCTGGCACGTCCGAGGACATTTCGATACGTCACAAAAATAAATAGCACAACACTGCAAAGCAGACGTGCAGGCAGTCGCGGCTTGACTGGAGTGCACCGCTCGTTGCCCGCTCGCGCGCCGCTGTGTTTGAGAACCGGTCCATTTAAATGTACGCATAAGATCCTGCCGCTCCCGCGCCGCTGCCGCCGCCGCCCCGCTGCCCGCAAGATTCGAGGCAGAGGCCTTACTGAAAATTATTTTTATTTATTTACTCGTACATGGTTAAATTAAACAACAATTGCCTATATGTATATGGACGAGACATGGAAAGGACAGACTAGTCACGATAACACCTCAACTTAACAGTTCATTAAGATTTGACTTTGAAAGGAGATGTTTCATTTTGGCCTATCTCCATGTACACCACATAGATAAATCGAAAAACTAATAGGGATTATCATAAAAATACCCAAAAAATTATTTGGAGACGGGTATAGCTGTGATAAGGTATTATTTGGGAAGATTTTTATTATGATAACCTTTGTTTTAGAGCAGCCATGACAGTCGTGTTTGACAGGACGTTTGACAGATTTGAGTTTCTTGACGTCTTTCTGTGAGTCGTAGGGATGGGCAAGTAGAAAAACATATTGATAAATATAGAATCGATATTTTTTAGCTATATAAATTATTAAATATTAATTATCTTTCGTAAAGGTAACGCACGTAGGTAGCAATAAGTGCATTACATTATGTGGTTGTGGCAACGCAATCTCGTGGCCACAAGAAAACGAAATTAACCTGAAGGTATATGAATATTCTTATGGCGCAAATGTGCTGACGATCTGGTGATCAACATTTCAACTACTCCTCGGATATGACAAGACTAGTATACGTTAGACCAATTATTCTAAAATATAAATAATATCGATTATAGATTTATTGAGATTTAAAATATCGCCGATATTTATCAATTATTTTATGAAAAATATCTATGACAATGACATTCGCATCACTGTTCAACAGCAGCATGGCCGATCCACCATTGTTTTTGTGTTGCTCTCCTTGACAAGAGTTAATTTGAATATCACACTAAAACAAAGCGAAATTATAGAAAATTAACATTTAAAGACGGTTACTACATTATACAGCTATATTTACATGTGGTGTACATAGTGCTAGCCCAGGCTCCATACATTTCTGGAACATCTCCTTTAGCAAACTGTTAGTATGTTTGCTAATTTTTCTTTGCTTGTGGATAAACAAAACGAAGAGTTATAATTTACCTAAACTATGTTATAGCTATTAAGGCTAGGTATTGACGGAAAATCGGTGAAATCATTAGAGGCTCGCAGATGTTTCTGACAAAAAATCTGTGAGTCTCAGGAATAAAGTATGTTACTGTTTTCTAACGTGGGTAGGTAGTAAAGTATGTTACTGTTTTCTGATGAGGGTAGGCAGTAAAGTAATAACAAGCATACATAATACATGTAGCAAAACCGTTATTTCGAATTATACTGATGACGTGGACTATTTATATTGACTATAGGACTCAGAGCAGAATGGCTATGGCAGACCTGTGGGGTATAATCAAGACCCGAGATGACGGCGCGAAGTGTTCCACGTTATAGCTATAATGCACTGCCTCGTTACTAACGAGTTGCTAACGGCAGGCTGACGCCAGACAGAAGACACAACCGCTCTCGCAAGCGAACAAGGGGAATACGGTGCTCTGCGCCGGCTCTCGGCAGCAACCATCAGATTAATAGTTTTCTCCTGCAGTTTTAAGCAGTCTAGATATGGACCGTGAAAGACATATATTTCTTCTCCTATTTTTTTTTCAATGCCTGAAGAATACGTCCATATAATCTAGTCAAAAACTGCAAGTCTGATCCGATAGTTGCTGCGGTGTGCCGGCGCGGCCCAATGTGCCGCGGAACTTCGGTGTGCTGTATCACAGTGGCGGCGCCGCGTCGTTCTGATTTGTACTGGCCCATAGTCAGTAACAGTCTGACAGACTCTCGCCCACCTTACGGCGGAGAACTTAAAAAGGATTTCCACACCTAAAATAAGGGGAAGGGCTAACATACCTAAAAGTGATACTATTAGAGTTATTCATCCAGACATGCACTAAAAGTTCTAATAATTTTAGAAACCACTTGCCTAAGACCTGAATCTTACCCTTTCTTAATATCCTACAGTAAAGTAAGGTTTTAAAATATTTAATTGGTTCTTTCTGTCCAGTTATTATGAAAAAAAAAAATGGATGTCGATTAAGAACAGCAAACATTCAGGCCCTTGATAATCATTAACTTTTCTAGGCAGATAAGGCTATAGAGAGGTGAATACAAAACTTTATGAACCAAGTCAGGCAGGTCTTTTGTTTCCGTAGCTTATTCTTTTGGGAAACTAGCCAGTGGCCAATTTCACTTGAATAATAATATATATAATGAATATTAACTAAGTTATTTCAATCCTTTAATAAGAATAATAATTACATATTTATTTAATCTTCATGTCCAGTATGCTGTTAGCTGCCTCAAGACATTATATACCAGTTGGTCTTTGGGTTAATAATGAGGACCATATTTCTTTTGTGCAAGTTTTTCTACAATATTTAGTTGAGGAATTCAATTCAGAATCAGAATACTTGTGAACTACAACAAAATATGTATTATGAGGCAATTAGTGCGTGTTTTTATCTACCAATGAGAGATATGTGCACATATTTTAGAAAGAAAAGAAATCATTGCTGTACTGATTTTGTGTCATTTATCATAAAATTGCAATTAGTATTTATAGCATTTATAATAATTTTGTACACCATTTAAATCATCACACAACGTTTTTTAATAAAAATTACATGAATGCTGTCTGAACATATTAAGAAATTAAGTTGGTGAGACTCAGACGTCATAAAGATCAGTGTTTATATTTAATTGCATTTAGTGTACTTAATTTTATGAATTGTATAATGAAAGCCAATATCATCAGATGCTACCAAAATGGACCTTAATAACCTTAAAAAACAGCATATTCGTTTTCTTTATACAATAATGTTAACACATGTTTACACAGAGAATGTGACTAGATGGGAACTTACTCTATTATTTGGCTACCGAAAAGCCTCCATTCCAGCTACATTCTCCTAGTAAAGGTGTGATCATAAAACAATTTTGAAACATAATGCATTTCAAAGTACCATCCTAAAAACGCAAATAATTTCAAGATTGTTTTGTGAAATGTATTTCAAGCTTTCTTGTTGAATATATTTAAATTGTTCCTGCTAGCATGCATAATATGTCGAGAATTATTGTTATATTAACATCACCCAACAATGTTCTAAGATTTTCAAGGTATCAAGGTATTAAACATTACGGTAAAGAAAAGGATGCAACACATGGACTAAGGTCACGTTAAAAGTGTACCTCGGTGTGAATCAATCTCCGCGGCCGTACAGTGTGTCCCCAGCCTGCCCAGTGTACTAAACGCTGTTCTTATTGTTTTAGTGGCGGCGGCAGGGGGGGTGGTTTTAATAAAGGTAAAGCTCCTCGCGATGAGCGAGCGGTGCTGTTAACATTTTATTAATTTGTAATTATCTAAGGGCTGCCAAACCTGGTATTATATTGGTTCACTGGTAACAAAATAAACTGGTTGCGTGTGTATTCATGGTGGGTTCTAGAAGATATAGTGTAACTGTAAGAAATACTTTTAAGTTAAAGGTTTCGGAGCTAGAGGTTCATTCAGTGCCAGCAATCGATCGTTGGAAATTCAAGTATATTATTTTTGGGCTAAACAAGTATTTTCGGGTGTTGCGTGCATGCATTGCAATAGTGATCAACGCAAGTTTAACATACCTATTGCCATTACACTCGGAGAAACGAATTAACAAAATATTTATCGGGGTGTTGTGTGGACTGCACCAAGTTGCTGCTTATATCCTCCAGTCAAGATATGTAGAAGTAGGTGGTTCAACGCAAGTTATGGTGGATATACGTATCCAAGGTCCGACGTTGTCAATCATACGACAGATTCCAGCTATGTTCTTCAATGAAAGGTATTTTGGTTGTGTTAACGTAAACACAATTACTGGTGTTGTTCATGTTGTGATAAGGTCTTCGTATTATTAGTGTAAGTGGTTATACCAGAAACATGTATATCGTTTTGGCAGCCCTCATTGAAATTTAATTGAATGTGTTATTGAAACTGTTACATAAAATAATCTGCAGTGGTTAATTACAATAGTACTGTACTTGACCAAAAATATGGTACATCGGGAACAAGAAAGTGTAACGCGACTACTCTTTCTTTTATATAGCGATTTCGTCTATTTTTGACGCGACAAGATGTAAATTAAGTAAGCCGCACTTCTCTCACTACACTTCATAACGCCTACGGCTGATGAGCATTGTTATATATATGTATATAATAAAGAGTCATTGTTTGTAAAAATATTCTAACCATATAATTACTACACGACCTAGTAAATTTTTAATAAAACTTTTCTATCCAGAATTTGAATTAGGACCTGCATACAGTCGAATTGACTATTTTTCATTGTCTGCTGACTAGTATGTAAAGTCTAAGCTTAAGTTTTGCCAACAAACCAGAGAAAATACTATTTGTATTAAATTTACAAATCGTGTTATAATCTCTACGCTTCAAAATATAGATTGGCGACGTAGATTAGAAAACTGTCTAGCTATACCAGGTTTCGGCCCATAAGGCGGTGGTGGGCTTGAAAAGGCACATAATGGAACCATGAAACGCGAAGATGTGGCCAGACTTGCATGAAATAATAAATATGGTTAGATGTTTTATAAATATGGCTGAGAGGATGTAAGGTAAAATCGTCAATTTTCGGTATAAAATGAGTTTAACTGCAATTTTATTTAAATCAAAGTTTCTTACTTATTCTTATGTAGATAACGATTACATAGATAGTTACTTCCTTAGAATAAGACCGTACTGACTGAAATATGCGACAGACCC
Source organism: Tholera decimalis (assembly GCA_943138885.2). Classification (NCBI taxonomy): domain Eukaryota; kingdom Metazoa; phylum Arthropoda; class Insecta; order Lepidoptera; family Noctuidae; genus Tholera; species Tholera decimalis. The sequence continues at coordinate 21,970,526 of OW964556.2, forward strand.
AATGATGTACGAACCGCTACAAACCTTTGTCGTGTTACCGATGTGCCATACCAATGGCGAGTAATATATGTGCTATTGTGCCATTCTCGGACCTCCTAGGCACCATACAATATTTCGCAAACAAGGAAATACAATAATCTTAGGTGATCCGTTTCTTATTGATATAATTATCTCATAATTGTTATCAACAGTTGAAGAGTGTTTACTTTTGGTAATGTCGTGTGAAATTGGTTAAAATCTGCACTGTATTTATAAAATATACTTATAAAATTCAAGTTCACGCTGTGGTATGGTGTTGTAATAACACCGGGTTACTTCCATCAAAAATCTTAATTACTGTCGAGCCATATTTAACGGGTTAAACAAGAAATAGTTTCTTATAAGCAGTGTGTTATGTGCTTTGTGACAGCAGTAACTCAATAAATATTTATCTGCAGGTGGCGGTGGCGGATTCGGTGGAGACCGGGGTGGGGGTGGGAGTGGGGGTGATATGGTAACCCAAGAAGACACCATCTTTATTCAAGGGATGAATACAAATACCACGGAAGATGAGTTATGTCAACACTTTGGATCTATCGGTATTATTAAGGTAATATACTTTATTACTTCATTTACACACTCACGACTTCTTAGTTTCATAATCAAATCGTTAAATTGAAAGCCGTATAATTTTGTCCTCTCCATTGTTAAAAGACATTGTTAGATTTTGGCCTATATAACCGATGTGAATATAAATTACATGATAATTTTCATTTCTTTTTATACTGCTTGAAACATATTTTAGTATTCCACGGACACTTGAAATAAATAAATTCAAAATAAAAAGTTGGGTCACGATTAACGAATGCGTGGTGCCGTAAAAAATGTCTATTGGCCAGATAGTATTGCCGATTTACGGGATTTTCCCCGACGGACGGGTTGTCTGGATTAAATCAGAAATTGATAAAATTCGGACTATTTCGGGTATTCTCAACGTATAGATAGAAATAGAAATAATAATATATAATCGTCAACTAATTGAGGACGGTAAATCCCCCATGCTTCTTCAGTCTGACGCTTTGTTTCATTCACTTAGTGAAGCTCACATTCGTTTATTCAATTGACTGATTATTTCCGAAATTGAGTTGATCACATATAGGTACATAATATGAATTCAATAAATCAAATAGGCACTGTATCCTATTATTGACAATAAATAAATAAATATCTAAATAAAATATTTATTTAACACTTTATTCATACCTGAATTGACTAGCTGGAGAAGAAAATATATTCCATAATTTTTTATCTGAAATCGGGAATTTCTGGCATGGCATTCGGGTATTATAGCTTTTCGTAATTTCGTTTCAATTTTTATTGCAAAGTTCTTTTCTTCGCGTTTTTCTATGCGTTTTATGGTTTTATTCTAACAACTTTGGCTTGATAACGGACTCGGCTGTGTATAAAGGACTCTGTGAGTCTGTGAGTGACTACCTGGCTATTTTGGGACTTGATTTCGATGAATTGATTATTTTTGTATCTTCAAGTGTCCGTTAGTAAAAATTGATTTACTATGATTCCATAAAATATTTAGAGTCTATCTAAGTCATTTTAGATTCAAACGATTCTTAGGCGTGACATGTATGAAGCCGGAACAATATCCTTTTGGTCCGTTGTTAATATAATACCAATAATTATAATAAGTTATAATAACTATTGGTCGATATTAAATCAAAATAAAAATTATTTCGAGAGCATTATTATAAAAATATTATTTTTTCTGCACTCCTCCATAGCTGTGCCAAGTTTATTTCTCCTCTGTCTGAGATTAATTTTCTAAAAAGGGGTCCAAAGTTTTTGCTTCATGTACTAATGTACATATAGATGTGTTTTCTATAAGTATATCTGTATAAATTACGAATAATTTAATTAAGTTGGTGCTCCTGTCAGTCCCCATACATGTAACTGAGGAATACATTTAATTTAAGGTTTAAACATTGAGGTAATAATATGTACTACGTACTAGAGGAGCTATCCTAAGCAATGGATATGTTTCATTTTGACAAGAGTTTAAACTTAAGTTCACTGCAGTGCTGAAACAATAATTAGTCGTATAACAAAACAGTAAAAACACGCAGTGCTAGAACGCTTCTAAGGTGTAGTTTTCTTGCGACCAAAAGGTCGGAAACGCCGTGATTTTCATGGCACTTACGCGTTCCGCTCAACGTTCTGCTACACCCATAAAGATTAAACTGCTGACTGACTACAGAAGTGACAGCTTTATACCTAACAAGCTTAATTCGTACATCTTTGTCATAATTTATTATTAATTGAAGTTAACCTTAGTACTTAAAGTAAAACAAACTTGTTTATTTATATAATCAAATACAATCAACTACAAGGTTACAAGTAGTTAAAAACATATCAAATTGGAATAGGTAGAGAAATTACAGTTCGCTTGGAGCACGAAGCTTACAGCACACAAGGTTCAGCAGTCTTCAGAAAAGGCCTTCCTGCTTTGGTAGTATAATTTATCCTCTTCGCGAAAATACAACGAACATACATAAGTATGATTGGATGGTAACCACAACCCAGGTCTCTTCACTGTGGTTGTTTTGCACGATTTTTTTTTTAATTTTCCCTATCTTTACGGCCCAAATGTGGAAACCTAAAATAAACAAAATGTAACAAAGTATGTCTTACAGTATGCAATAATTATTTTACAATTTCATTTTTTATCTTTTTTCTTTGGATAACCACAGTTAGTTGTTTTTTTTTTTCTAAATGTAATTATCAAATAATAATGTAAAAATATTACATGTTAGATTTATTATCTTCCGTTATAAAAGAATTGTCAGCTTGTACACAAATTGTCACATCTTAATTTTTAGTCTATGTCAAATGGCGTCCACCGAATATTATCTTCAAAATAAATTTAAAAATTGAAATTGAAAACCGGAATATAGAATATTCGGTGATAAACACACACAACAACAAACAATAGAAAATTACAAACATAAAAACTGGTTTTCAGTTGGCACCCAGTCAACTATAAAAAAATTATAAATGAATATCTAGTTATTCAACGATGAGAAGTTATTCCTCTGCACTTCGCCGTATTAGTTGAATTATTAGTGCAATATCATAAAACACACGATGGCATATTTAATGCGTTAGAACGTTTTTTTCGTATAAAATAAAAAATGAACTATGCGCTCAAGATCTGGCAAGCGTCTAAGTGAAGTGCGGCCACGGAACGGAGTAGTGATGTGTGGTGACTCCTCTAGTACGTAGTACATAATTAACTCAATGGGTTTAAATCAAGGACCCATTAATCGGATTAAAAGGTTAACCGGTTAGACGTTTAACCCATTTGTTTGATTAACCTTTATACGGGTTAACCTGTATACTATAAAGGTTAATCTATAAAATATTGCTGATTAATCTGAATGAAAGAGACAGAACCTGTAAGTTGCACAATCTCGGCTGCGTCGCGGTATCTTACGTCACACACGGCTGTTTGTTGCTCCGGTTTATTTGTCGCTCTTTTGTTGAATTTTGCACTTATTCAAAATTATGTGCGTAACCACGCACAGTGGAATGAAAATGTTTGGTAGGTAAGTGTATGGTGAACATTAAAAATTCAATGACAAAAGCAAATTGAGAAATGTAGGCAGGTAAGTAGGTAGGTGTCTTTTAACCGACTTCAAAAAAAGGAGGTTTACAATTCGTCTTGAACTTTTTTTTTATGTATGTTACCTCATAACTCGGAGACGACTGGACCGATTTGAAAAATTCTTTTTGCGTTTGAATGGGTATACTTTCTAGTTGGTCCCATTGTTACGAAATCAGGATCTGATGATGGGATCCTGGAGAAATCGAGGGAACTCTTCAAATATTATAGGCACACCTATAGCGTTTTGGGTATTTCTTATAGTACCTTGAGCAGTTGCTTCCGAAAAGTACCATTTGGGGAAGTTGAACTGATGATGAAGACCACAGAGGGCCACTGAAACTCCTCAATAATAAGTATTTCGTGGATTGCAATTCGATTACTTGAGTACGGATGTTAAACACTTTACGCTCGTCACAATACATATGACGTTCCGTAGAGCTGATTGTCAAATACCAGGAGAACTCCTCAAAAATTAACGGCTATGCATAGGGAAAAGCAATATTTTGTAAAAGGTGATAAGTTGTTGACATTATGGCTTTTGTAACTAGATAAATTACAAACCGACCCACTAAAAAGAGTGAAAAAAATTTTTTTGAAAAAAATAGAACCGACTTCCATATCAGCTCGAACAGCCTTCTGAGAGTGTTCGTGGGCCGCTGGGACTCGCCGATGTGGCGGCACTGGATGCGACTACACACTACGGGTGGTCGTGTCCAGGGTTTGCCATAAACTGGCACCCCTGTGCGGTACCACCTTACGGTTACTTTTATTTTATGTTATTTTTTATTTTTTTTTGTGTACTAACAATAGCTTTATAAGATTTGTGTTACTAACAGAATATGGACAACTCGTCTGAAATAAATGTCTTATTATTATTATTATATCAAAACACTACAAAGGTAAAAATAACTTTAATTTCGGAAGGCGGTGTCTTTAGTTTTGTATATATTTTCGTTTTTGACACCGCCTTCCGAAATTAAAGTTATTTTTACCTTTGTAGTGTTTTGATATGGAAGTCGGTTCTATTTTTTGCAAAAAAATATTTTTTTAGTAAGTAGTTAGTTAGACGGTAGAACAGGTTAGGTATCTTTTTAGGGTTCCGTAGCCAAATGGCAAAAAACGGAACCCTTATAGTTTCGACATGTCTGTCCGTCTGTCTGTCTGTCTGTCTGTCTGTCTGTCCGTCCGTCCGTATGTCACAGCCATTTTATTCCGAAACTGTTAGAACTGTACATGTGAAACTTGGTAGATGTATTCTGTGAACCGCTTTCCGATTTTATGAAAAAAAATAATATTTAAAATAAAGGGGGCTTCCGATACATGGAACTGAAACTGAAAATATATTTTTTCATGAAACCTATGCGTGTGTGGTATCTATAGACAGGTCTTCAAAAATGATATAAATGTGTCTAAAACCACTTTTTCATAAAGTTTAAAAGATATACGCGTCTAAAGTGGTAAAATGTGTGCCCCCCCCACTATAACTTCTATAATTATAGAGTGAAAAATATGAAAAAAAAAATATATGCTATAGATCTTAATGTAATCTTTCAACCAAAATTGGTTTGAACGAGATCGGGTCTGCAGTTTTTGAGATACAGCATATTTTCTAAAACCGCAAATATAACTTTGTAATTCATACAAACACTATGAAAAACAAAGTTATTTGGCGTACTTGTAAAAATTGCAAATAAACTAGTTTTGAGACATTTTTAAGTTTTTTTTTTCAAATAAATATATTAAATTATATTTATTATAGTTACTACGGAACCCTTCATGGGCGAGTTTGACTCGCACTTGGCCAATTTTTTTATTTATTTTACTATATTTATTGGTTTACTTTGTTCTGTATATTACACACCTGAAAGGGGTTCCGAGGTGGGAGAATGTTTTACCCGTAAGTATACAACATTATGTTTAGAATATGCGAAATGTGAATATAGTTCGTTCGGAATAAGTAACTAAATCGAATCTAATATTTTATAAACCTTTTTTGTTTTTGCCCCAAAAATATTTAAAAAGAAGTTACAAGTTGGACACTTAGTAGCATATTATATACGCAATGATACGGCGCACAACACAGGTCACGCAGCACGCCACTAGACGCGCACGGCGCGGCGCACTATGGGACCAACCGGTATTTTCCATCTCAAAATTAGTTGGGACAAAAGTTGTGTTACTGAAACTGTTTTGATTGTTTTACATTCTAAGATGATAAAGCCACCCGATATAATAGTAAAAAAAATACAAAAATTTTTTAGGTACATTAAATTACACCCAAACTTTATACTTTGATAATTTGATATTAACTAGACTACTCGTTATGGAAGTTCAACTTAAGATTTCTAGTTCATAACTACGTTATTTTGTGATGAAAAATATATTTTCGAATTTTTTAATATAATTTTTAATTGTCATAAGGAAATTTTACGTCTATTTAATTTTCAAGTTGAGGTTTCCTTGTTACCGATGGCTCCCGATGTCAAGTTAATGACATGTTTAGATACCTTACCTATTCAGTAATACAAAAAAAACCTGCGTCATTGCTGCGCCATTTCGAACTAGAAGCAAAAATGTCGACCTAAATATATTTTCACACGAATTTTATTTTTGCGGTGACCATTTTAACCACACGTGTGATAAAAATCATGTTGCATAGTTCTTATCTGTTGTTGTAATTATAATAAGTATTAGTGTGAAAACTGTTTTTATCAATTTTGTTATTGGTTTTGCACAAGTTACTGAAACTAGGGTCCTATAAATACTCGGGTTTGCAGCGTGTTCATCAGTGTCCGGATTAGTGTTGCAAAAAACTCGAGTCTTCGAGTCCTATATAAACGGACTCGGATGATGAATTACAAGACTCGACTCATTACAACAGGACTCCAAGACTCGAGAACTAAGTTCTCTACGAGCCCTTGTATGTGACATGAGAGCTCGAGTCTCTTTGTGCGCTCGAGTCCTTTTTATGCGGCGAGTCGTACTCAAGTTCTTTTCATGTATGAGTCTAGCAATTAAATTGTTACGTTAACAGGTACAGGTAGTATCTCAACATATAAAGCCAATTAACCTTCACATCTCTATTTTCATAGAAGTGAGTTTTTAGCTGATTTGTAATGATTTTTTCGTGTCAGTTTTTTTTAGTGCGGAATTACATAACCTTTAATATAAACTTATCACCTATTCGAATCTTTTCGAATGATGAGTTTCAAGTCTCATCTTCATGCTTCGAGTTTTTCTTGAAGACTCGAGTTCATTTTAAGACTCGAGTCCTTTTGTAAGACACAAGTGGTTGTTAAATGACTCGGACTCGGCTTGACTCTAGACTCCGAACCTTTTTAGCACACCGAGTCTTGCTTATTTGAGTCGAGTCTTTAACATTAAGACTCGAGGACTCGAGTTTTTTGCAACACTAGTCCGGATACCTTCCTTCGGTAACTGTGAATTTTCTGAAAAAAGTTTAAAATGAGTGAATTTGTGTGTTTTCGACGCAATATATGTGCTCAGATAATAAGCGGGAAAAGTACTTCAGATATTGAAAATATTTATTGGACAATTTCCATTTATCAACAACAGATGTGAGCACGGTTATGCAAAGTATTCAAAGAAATTTGATTACGATTTGTAACCAAAAATGGGTGAAAGCTCAAAGAAAACAAGATTGCTTCGAGAGCCAAAACACAAATTGGTTAAATGGCGAGTTTAGAGTACGTGAAAAAAAGAAAATCCTGACGTGTTCGGAGAGTACGAAAAAAACGTAAAAACTTGGAATTACTCTGGGAGTATGGAATGGGACATGTGCATTACGCTTATGTTCAAGGTTTACGATCTATGGGTGAAAATGATGAAGCTTCGATTGTGAGTATTACGAGAAATACAGAAAAGGAGGAGAAAAAGTCATTTTACGAAGTCCAGATGGTGTACCTTCCCATACCAAAGAAGAAGCATTATGTATATATATTGAAACCGATCTATCCAAAGCTCAATATTCCTACCTGAGGCTGAGACTTGTTGAGAAAACTTATTTTCGGTATTTCCATCATACCAAATTTTGGCTGAAGCAAAGAAGGATTGCTATCCTCTTGCGTCAAGCATATCCGCAACGAATATAAGTGCTAAAGTGAACCTTCCTGTCGTATTTTAAAAATAGACTCGGTTTCGAAAAAGTTCACCCGTCTCAAAATGGGGTTGCGATGGATCCTCGTGACAAAGTGAGTATAAACAAGTTTTACCGGAAGAAAATGAACAAATATCGGATGCTAATATGTTTATAGTTTCACTTGTACCATTGAGACTAGTGGATGAATAAAGTAAAGTAGTTATATCGCAAAATCCAACATGTTCTTCAGTTAGATATTGCAGACCCATTTCTCTGGAATTAGCAAAAGAAACTCCTGAAAAAACTACAGCTGCTGTAAGTGAACTTGAAGCAAAAATTAATGAATTAAGTCAACCGCGAACGTCTGCAGCAAAAGAAGGTAACATGAGTAAGACATGAGCTGTTTATGACAATGATCGACGGGAAAGTTGCTCAATTGTTAACGCAGACTCCATCGAGTGCTTCATGTACTGTTTGTGGAGCAACTCCTAGACAGATGCACAATATAACAAAAGTAACTGCAAGAATTGAGAATGAAGATACGTTTAAATACGGGCTGTCTACCTTACATGCTTGGATAAGATGTATTGAAATGATTCTGCATATTTCTTATAACCTAGGATTTGAAAAGTGGGCTGAATCGACTCCAGAGAATAAAAGATTAAAGAAGAGAAAAAGAAGCACGTTCAAACTCGCTTCCGGAAATTGCTTGGTTTACACATTGATAAACCTCGTCAAGATTCTGGAAACAGCAATGACGGAAATACGGCAAGGAGATTCTTCCAAACCTATCAATGTTCTGCAGAAATCACGGGTATCGATGAAGAGTTGATCAAGAGATTATACATAATTCTGCAACCCATGTCATCAGGATTTTCTGTTAACGCAGTAAAGTTTGGTGAATATACGCTGAATTTGCTTGACTTCTGTAGACTTCCTCTGTCGCTAAAGTGCGTATGATTATAATGCCGTTTTTAATATATTGTACCTTTATGCCCATAAATGCACGGTGACTTGGCCGTTGACTTCGATGTATTAACTAGTAAAAAAAAGTGCACAGAGTATGTTCAACGGCCGGTTACAAGGAAATCGCAGTAAAGATCCTTAGACTTGGCTTCGCTTTGCTTAGAGATTTCATTACTTTTTATAGAGAAACAAGCAGCTTAGGCGAGGCTTGGCTAATTTTTTACAGGATGTTTTGGTGGGATTTTATATTTTGTACATTGATTGTGTTAGCTTGGTCCTTATCTTGTAATGCAAAACTAGTAAGCAACATAGCCGCCGAGCGCTACATCTAAGCTAACGACCAATAATTGATAGGCACGCGGTGCCGTCCCACTGTGCAGCCACAAAATAGATAGGTTCAGAAGTCAATCTACATAAAAAGCGCGCTCGAGCAACGCACTCATAGACACCGCTCACGGAGATGATATCTTGGCGCAATGCAGCTCAATGCGAGCGCGGGTACCTAATAATAATAATACCAGCTGTTTGCAGCGAGAAGAAATGTACCATAATTCCGTACACAGAGAGTTAAGATTGTTTTAACAGCCGCGCGACCCACGAATGTGTTAGGGTTGTACCCATAAATATAATATTATATTTCTATGGTTGTGCCTATGCTGATATTGGTAAAAAAACGAATGTTGAAGAAAAACAATTCTTTTTTTATTTGTTGATCAAATATGTTTCAGTTTAATAAAATGATAGATGCATTTTTTCCTTCCCTGAGTTCCCGATTATATAAATTTTAACGTCTAAAATATCCGAAACCGCGTAAATAATTGTAATAAATAAGTAATCAAAATGGAAACAGTGCTACTGTTTAAGCGGAGGAAAATCAATTGTTTTTAGGTCGATCCATTATGACGTTGTCAAAACAATTTAAAAAGGTTCAGGCAGGCGTGCGGCAGCCCACTGTCGGATGTACCGACAGCGATACGCGAAGCGGAAGGCATATAACGCGTGGCCTTGAGCGAGTGACGGACGCCTGGTTTTAGGCATACTTAATCAGATCACTATAAGTTCACGTAGGTATAAAAATAAAAAAAAAAACATGTGGGCAATTCACACGTGGTAGAAGTGAAACCTTCAATGTTGGCTTTTTTTTTCTTATGAATTTCTGTGTCAGTCTCTTTTTACTGTCACTTTTTTGTTTCATAAACTTTCAAATCACAACGATGCAAAAGAAGTTTTGACTTCAAAACAGGTTGGTAATAACGCTACTTATGTATGTGCTAATTATGAGATCAAAAAATTTTTAGCAAAAATTAGAAGCGACTTCCATATAGAAATTAAAGTTATTTTTGGCTTTGTAGTGTTTTTGATATGGAAGTCGGTTCTAATTTTTGCATAAAAAAATTTTTTTCACGCTTTTTAGTGGGCCGGTTTGTAATTTATCTAGTTACAAAAGCCATAATGTCAACAACTTATCACCTTTTACAAAATATTGCTTTTCCCGATGCATAGCCGTTAATTTTTGAGGAGTTCTCCTGGTACTTGACCATCAGCTCTACATCACCACATGTATTGTGACGAGCATAAAGTGTTTAACATCCGTACTCAAGTAATCGAATCGCAATCCACGAAATACTTATTATTGAGGAGTTTCAGTGGCCATCTGTGGTCTTCATCATCAGTTCAACTTCCCCAAATGGTACTTTTCGGAAGCAACTGCTCAAGGTACTATAAGAAATACCCAAAACGCTGTAAGTGTGCCTATAATATTTGAAGAGTTGCCTCGATTTCTCCAGGATCCCATCATCAGATCCTGATTTTGTAACAATGAGACCAACTAGAAAGTATACACATTCAAACGCAAAAAGAATTTTTCAAATCGGTCCAGCCGTCTCCGAGTTATGAGGTACTTAACATACATAAAAAAAAATGTTCAAGACGAATTGAGAACCTCCTTTTTTTGAAGTCTGTTAAAAATAACAAAGTTCTACTAAGTACCTACGACAAACGACGATATGTACAAGTACAAACACACTCACAATTCAACCGTGTCGGTCGGTGAAATGCGCTAGAATCGAAATATTATTTTTAATATTTTAGCGTCGAACATTAGTCAATATTAAAAACAGTATTGTGCAACATTAATAGGGCTCAAAGTTCAATGCATTCTACGCGGTGACTACGAGAGTCATGTCGGTACACGATCAAACACCGCGTGGTAGTTATCTCTGTCACTTTCTTGCAGATGTTTTGTGTGCTAAAATGCACCTTATGTCGAAACCGGTTCTTATAGGCTGATTAACCCTATAATACGGGTTAACCTTTATTGAGGGTTTTGTAACCTAATCCTAAAAATTAACCGGGTTAAAACCCTCATACGGGTTAACCTTTCGGTCCCTGGTTTAAATGGCAGTATCTTAACGCAACTTTCTGTAATAATATTTCTGACCGAAAAACTAGTGATATTTGGATAGAACCAAACATGTATGATTTTGTTTTCCAACAAATAAATAACTTGTATACCTCAGTTTAGTTTATATTAAACTATTAATATTCGTGTTTCTCCAGACCGACAAGAAGACTCAGAGACCAAAGGTATGGATGTATAAGGATAAAGTATCTGGTCAGCCAAAAGGAGAAGCTACCGTGACTTATGAAGACTCTAACGCCGCATCGTCGGCTATTCAGTGGTTCGATGGAAAAGATTTTAATGGGGCTACTATTAAAGTGTCTCTCGCTCAACGACAAAATACTTGGGCTGGGAATAAAGGAGGCGGCGGCGGAGGCTTCCGCGGGGGCCGCGGAGGAAGCGGTGGCGGCGGAGGCCGAGGAGGTGGTGGCGGCGGAGGCCCGCGCGGCGGCGGCGGCGCTCCCGGCGGGGGTGGTGGCGGAGGCGGTGGCCCGCTCTCCGGTAACAGAGCCGGGGATTGGAGATGCCCTAACCCGAGTTGCGGAAACACAAACTTTTCTTGGAGAAAAGCCTGCAACAGATGTAATGAGGAGAAACCGGAAGGCGCCGGCGGTGGGTCTGGCGGACCGCCCTCAGGCGGCAACGGACGCGGTGGTGGTGGAGGCCCGCCAGGTCGCGGAGGACGCGGCGGTGGCCGAGGCGGCGGCGGCGGCGGCTGGGGCGGCGGCGGCGGCGGCGGGCGCGGTGACCGCGGCGGTGACCGAGGCGGAGACCGCCGCAGCTACGGCAGCGGCGGCGGTGGTGACCGCGGCAGTGGAGGCGGCGCCATGAGAAGCGACGGCGGGTAACTATCATTACAAGCGTTTTGTTATTAACTAGCTTTACCCACTACTTTATTCACATTGGTGTCGATATTACATTCTCTATTTTTCCCACGTAACTCCCAATTATTTGAGAACTCCGGATTAAAAATCAATAACCTCCCATTAAAATCGGTTTAACCGATTCATATATTGACAGACAGATTGACAGACTTCGCGAGAAGGTTTAAGTCAGAAAGGGAACTTCATTAGTAATTAATGTAAATAGATGTTTAAAAATAATTGTTATTAATTTGCTTACAAATGGGTTTATCAATAGATATGAAACAAGTTGTTTTCGAAAAACAGTTTCACATAGAAATCACATAAGTGGGAAAATGTGTGTAGTTTCCACGCGAATTAAGTAGATACGTGGTGGGACGGGAGGTTAAAAGTGGTTCAGAATGAATGAAAAACATTAACAACTGCTTATGCTATGCTATTTCTCTTGCATAAGGTGGATGGTATTGTTCAGTCTTTCTTTTAAGAGGGTGTCGAGCCTACGAGACGCGCGGAAAATAGGTATTTACTGCAGCGGGCTAGTCGTGTGCGTTGTCACACACACAATGACAAGTTCGCTCGAGGCCCGCTTGCCGTTGCACGACGAAGTTTGCTAACTTTGCATTTTTTAATTTTTTGTCGTTATGTTGAATAAACTTGAAAAACGAATATTAATTATTTAGATGGTTTTATTTATCACACTAATATTATAAAGGCTAAAGTTTGTGAATGAATGTGTCTGTTTGCATGTTTGTTACTTCTTCACGCTCAAACAGCTGGATGGATCTAAATGAAGCAAGTAGGTACGTAAATAAATCACAAAAATAAATTTAATAAATTATACCTATTATATAAAAATTAACGTTTGTTTTTACTGTAGTAATACATTATCCGTTCCCTCACTATTCATCCTATTGCAATAAAACTTTGATTTTATATATTAAACTCCTCAGATTTTTTTTTAAAGAATACTAGCAATGTGGGTACATTTCACATTACTAGCAATCTTGTTAACCCCTCCAACTAAGCTAAATATGCTTGTGTCTGGAGTGGGTTCACGTCAATAGTGTAATGGGTGGGGTTCGAACCTGCGACCTCTCGATCACAAGTCCGACACCTTATCCATTAGGCTATTGACGCTTCGAAACTGGGTAAGTAGCAAGTTAGGGTAGATGGGTATGCAGTACTTATTTGAATAATAAACCCAGTATGAAATAAAAAAAAATATTATGTAATGTCATAATAAAACCAGACTGAAATAAGTTTTGTTTATTAAAATTTCATTTAGTGCTCGTTTAAATTCTGATGTACTGTCATATTTTTAATAACATTCGGTACTGTATTATATATACGTGGGGCCATACCAAAAAAACATTTTTTCACTAATGCTGTCTAGCGAACTTACTTCGCAGAAAATATAAGCGTAATTTATTTCATAACAATATATGTATCAAGTGTAACTTAATTTAAAAGAAAAAAAAAATAAAAGAAATCTATAAATCTAATGTTATATTGCTTATTATAACATTTTACAAAAATTGGCCAAGTGCGAGTCAGACTCGCCCATGAAGGGTTCCGTAGTAACTATAATAATATAATATAATATGTATATTTACTTGACAAAAAACTAAAACTTACAAATTTCTTAAAACTAGCTTATTTACATTTTTTGCAACTACGCCAAATAACTTTGTTTTTCATAGTATTTGTATGAATTACAAAGTTATATTTGCGGTTTTAGAAAATATGCTGTATCTCAAAAACTGCTGACTCGATCTCTTTAAAACCAATTTTGATTGAAAGTTTACATTAAGATCTATAGATATATATATACAACGTGTAATTTAAAGGGTATATACATACCAAGTGCATGGCTTCCTTGGATGATAACAAACGATATGGCAAGGGTTTTGTAATCCTAAGTCTACATGTGTAGAACTTATTACAAATTCCAGTACACTGATACCAGAGACCAAATTTTTCAAATTAAGAACGAAAAGAATTATCGTGTTATTGGCAAGTGACGTGGAAAGTTATTGACCCTCGTAGTGCTGTGACACGTTTGTTATGATTGGTATTCAAAAAATATGTGAAACCAATAATTTGGTATCAATTCTTTAAGTCAGTTATTTTGTGCTGAAACTGTGCATAGAGACTCCATACCAAATGTTGTCTTCAGCCCTTTTGGTTAGATATGGGGTTTCCGTTACACGTTGTATATATATATTTATATTTTTCACTCCACTATTATAGAAGTTAGAGGGAGGGATACACATTTGACTACTTTGGAAGCTTATATCTTTTAAACGATTGACTTTATGAAAAAGTGGTTTCAGAAACCCCCATGTCATTTTTAAAGACCTGTCTATAAATACCACACACGCATAAGTTTCATGAAAAAAAAAAATATTTTCAGTTTTAGTTCCATGTATGGGGTAGTAGTATGTTCCTTTATTTTAAATGATTTTTAATTTTTTTCTCAATATCGGAAAGCGTTTCATAGAATACATCTACTTACCAAGTTTCACATGTATAATCTTAATAGTTTTGGAATAAAATAGCTGTGACATATGGACGGACGGACAGACAGACAGACAGACAGACAGACAGACGGACAGACATGATGAAACTATAAGGGTTCCGTTTTTTGCCATTCGGCAACTGAACTCTAAAAAACGAGTAATTTCTTCAAATATATACACACATCAAAAGTGTCTAGGGATCAACATATATTTTTGCAATAACTTTTCTCCTGATTGATATTAATTACATTTTTCTTTAAGGATTCATCAAATAAAGTGTTTTCGTTTGTCACAGTAACGATAAACCAAGTCACCTTTGCATTAATAAAGAAATTTGCCATTTTCCTAATAAAGGGATTTTTGATATTTGAACCACTAACATTAAAGTTCGAAAAAAAGACTGAAATAACAGTTTTCTTTAAAATTTTATTGGGTAACTTAAACAATTAATAATCCGTGTTTCTACCGCGAACACTAACAACACAAGAACATCGGTTTGGCATACTCAAAATGAGTTCATCCAAATCACGCTGTGGAATGGCCGCCCATGTTCGTTGCAACAACAAAAAAAGGTCTTCTTGCGACTGGATACCCTCCATATTCGGCAGAGCTCTTCTCTGTAGCATATCCCATGCATGCTCAATCGGGTTCAAGTCTGGCGACTGAGCAGGCCAGAGCAGGACATTGATGTTAGCTGCGGCGAGAGTCTGTCTTACAACTCTTGCGGTGTGCGGTCGTGCATTATCATGCATTAACTGAAATAAGGGACCGATTTGCACTTGTAGAGGAACGATGACGTCAGATACAATCGTCTCAGCATAAATTTGAGCGTTGAGGTTGCCTCTGATCCAAATCAACTCAGTTCTTCCGCCGATCCAAATACCCGCCCATACCATGATGGTTCCACCACTATAAGGATGGACTTCCTGGCAGGATTTTAATCGCTGTTGGCGTCCAGGGGTTCTCCAGTGTCGTATACGTCTTGTATCCGGTCTCATACCAAAACGAGACTCATCAGAAAAGCACACGAAACGCCATTGTTCTTCTGCCCAATTTCTGTGTTCAAGAGCCCATTGATATCGAATCCTACGATTGTGCATTGCTATAGGTGGTACCCGTAGCGGTCTTCGGGATGGTTCACTTCATGCAAGCGGTTTCTGACTGTTTGGTCGCTAATTAAGTTCCCTGAAGAGTGATGAAGCCTCACGGCTAACATAATGGCGGTTATTGTTGGAGCTCTTCGAGTTAAGATTTGAATGTATCGGTCTTGTCTCCGTGTGGTGCAGCGATACCGTCCTCCATGTCGCTCAGCCACGGTACCAGTGCTTCGGTAACATGTCCAAAGTCGACTGATAACACTCTGACTTGTATTCAGAGCTAAAGCCACAGTACGTTGCCAGGAACCAGCTTCTATCATTCCCACGGCTCTGAGCATTTCTTCCGTGCTTAAATGACGTCGCCGCTCCATAATAACGTTGGTTTTAATCAGTAGTAGGGAAACAGTAGCACTAATAATGTCTTCAATGCGTTGTATGTTTTTATAGGGAAAATATTGACAGCTGATTTTCATCTTTTACTCGAATTTGATTAACAGTTCCTGTTTCAAATTATGAAATGCACCAAAAAGGATCCATATAAATTTATAAAATCATAAATTTATTACAAAGCCACATCTCAATCTCAAGAAATCCGCATAAAAATGCTTGATCCCTAGACACTTTTGATGTGTGTATTTTTAATTTTGGTACACTACACATATCACAGTATAGTAAAAAAAGAAAAAATGACAAAAAGATACTATACTTGGTAAGAAATAAAAAGACAATAAAACTTATTTCGAATTTTGAAAATACAATCGTAGAAATATCAATGCATCCAAGGTTTGACTTCCAAGCCTGCTTCGTTTATTACCAACATAAGCAGCAGCTGAAAACGCTCGTTTAGGTTTTACACGGGTTGGAGGAATAGACAATAGATACTTATATGCTGTTTCTAAGTGATATCCACTAATTCCTCCATTTTCAAACAGGCTTATTTCACGTCTATTTTGCCAACCCCGATTAATTTTGTATTTGTACTTCACGATCTGGGGATTTCATACTCTTATCAATTTCCAGCTATAACTTTTCTTTTAGTGTCAATTGGGGTTGGGATTGGGAGGTTTGTGGCATTAACTCATCATCTGTTTGTGATCCTGATCTTCCTTCTTCTTCTTCCGTGTCATCTCGACTTTTAAGTTTTTTAACAATATACTTTTTAACAATAATGTAACAGACTCTGTTACATTGTTCTGAGATCTCAGAACAATGTAACAGACTCTGTTACATTGTTCTGAGATCTCAACTACCGTTTAATAAATAGCAATAGGATAATCGCTAATTGCAAGACTCTTGCGAGACTCTCGTTTGGGCAACACCATATGTTTTATTGGATGTTGAAGTCCACTTGTCGAAAGAAAGACTAAATCTTTCACCTGCACTTTTCAAATGTTTCAATTCTGCAGTTACTTGCTTTCTGATTTTGTCACTGTAATTCATGACACGTTTTTGAATGGTGACGGCTGACTTTGGTAAATCCGTGTATTTTGCAAAGACAAATTTTCTCGAATCATCTGAAGTTATGAATATACTGAATGGAAATCCATCTAATGCAATCATTCTTGCCAAAACATCATCGAGGCTATCGTCGGCACTTTTAGTAAAATAATCATTTAACTTTCGCTTGGCTGGCGGCGGTGCTGTGTTCAGATTATCAGAATCTAGACTTGTTGAAGCTGATATAAGCTTTATGTTATGTTTTGATGATAAATGTGTATGTAATCCCTTAGTCGATCCATCCAAAGTCTTGAGAATGGCTGAGCATCGGTTACATTTGGCACTATTCCTATCCTTCGCAACTAAAAAATAGCTCCACATTGACGTCGTATCACCGTGTTTTTTATGTTTAACAAAGTCTCCCGCCATTTGAAATACTTAATTTCAGATAATTGACTTTTAAATTTAAATGACGTAGGTCGTGGGTTTAAATTTAGAAAATATCTTGTAATGACCAAAGTTTTAAATATAATTAAGCATATCTTAAAACTGGAAACATATCTTACAACTATACAATAATATAGGTTATCCATCAGAATTCAGACAGGCTTTAATGTCCTCTCATAGGTATAATACAGGTTAATTAGGTAATTAACCTGTATTATAGATACATTGTAAGAATGATATTTTAAAAGAGTAACTGTGGAGTTTCTTGCCGGATCTTCTCCATAGAAAACGACCAATTTCGAACCGTGCCCTGCGCCAAACTGCTGACGTTTTATAAGTGCCCATGTAGGCCTATGTGAAATAAAACATTTTGAGTTTGAAAAAATCACAAGAAACAGTAGTAGGTATCTCTACTACTAAGTAGAGATACCTACTACTGTTTCTTGTGAATTTTTTTTATTTTTGTCTCGCGTTTGAATTTTAAGAAAAAAATTAATTCATTTCAAATTAATTCAATTAAATAATTAAATTTCAATTTGAAATTAATTTTTAAACTGGCATGATTGCTCTATGTTATCTCTTAAAAAATTGTCTTTTTAAGAGATAACATAGAGCAATCATGCCAGTAGCGTGTGTTAGAAGTGATAGATATATAGATATAAACATATATTAAACATGATTACTAGGTGTTTTATAGAAATAATTAGTAGTCTGTATAGCAATATCAGTTTATTAATTTACCAGCGGTTCGGAAAGTAGTTATCTATGGAGAAGAGCCGGCAAGAAACTCCACAGTTACTCTTTTCAAAACATCGTCACTTTCACATAATTTCAAGTAAAAATTAACACAATATCTATAATCTAGAACGACTGAGCGGCGGCTTTTATACGACAGTGTAAACAAGTGACGTCACATCATACGATTTTAAAACAGATTTGTTAACCTTTGTATTTTAACATTAAGCTATGATTAAATGATATAAAAATACAGTAGATATGTTGAAATTAATTAGTTCAATTACATATTAGTCTTACGATGACAGATGATTCAACACACAAAGAAGGGTTATTTCTAAGTAACAAATTAGTGTTTTATACAATAAAGTTATTAAATTAATGTGAATATCTTTAGCAAAATATAATATTAATTATATAATATAACAATCAGTTACTATTATCTAACACGTGCAACCAGCGCACCACGCACCATGAGACCATAAGTCTAGTTTAAGCATATACTAACGGGAACCCGTGTGAAATTAGTACTTCCCACAATATGATTATAAATTAAAGCCTGTCTGAATTCTGATGGATAACCTATATTATTATATAGTTGTAAGATATGTTTCCAGTTCTAAGATATGCTTAATTATATTTAAAACTTTGGTCTATTATACTGTCGTATAGACCAATTAATACAGCACAATGGAATTACAAATAAAAAATATCCGATAAGTTGGTCATCATGTATGTCATTGATATACACTATAAAAAGGAAAGGGCCAAGAATTGAACCTTGCGGAGCACTCATCTTGGCTAGGGATCCTGCAGATGTCGCTCCATTAACAATAACTTTTTGTTGCCTGTTTGATAAATATGAAAGAACAAGGTCAGCAGAACACGAATCCACGAACTCCGTAATGGTGTAATTTACAGATCAGTGTTTTGTGGTCAACGCAATCAAAAGCTTTGGAGAGGTCACAAAATATGCCAATTGCATCCTGAGATTTCTCCCAAGATTCCAGAATGTGACGGATGAGCGCTACTCCTGCGTCTGTTGTTGACCTACCTTTCGTGAAACCAAACTGCCGACTATGCAGAATTCCATTTGAGTTAAAATATGATAGCATCTGGTCCAGCATGATTTTTTCGTATATTTTGCTTAATGCTGGAAGCACATATATCGGTCTATAGTTAGAGGGATCACTGTTACAACCCGACTTAAAAATTAATACTACTTTACTATGTTTCATTAAATCGGGAAAATTACCGCTGTCTATACATTAATTAAATGTGCCTGTTAGGATAGCAGCAATTGAGTCAATAATATTACCAAGAACCCTAACAGATGCACTCCATAAGTCATCAGTGTTTGTTATGTTAAGACTTTGGAATGCTTTTTAATTACATCAATAGAAATGGGCTTAAATGAAAATGTTGGTATATCCTTATTGAAGTTTTCCATTAAAAAAGATTCTGCTGATAATGGCGAAGAATGTAGAGATTTAGTAACCTCTACTGGAATATTGGTAAAGTAATTTTCCAACTTCTCAGCCACTTTTGACTTATCTGAGATGACCTGATCATCGATGTTCAAAGTCAAATCATTCTAACCCTGTTGGTTTGTGTTTCCAGTTTCTTTGTTTATCACCTTCAACACAGTTTTTATTTTATTGTTAGAAATGCTAATTTAATTACTTTCTGATTTAGATTTAGCTTAGGGCGCATACTCTTTTAAATATCTTTGAGTAGTTTCTTACATAATTATGGAAGGCTTCATCGGAAGTCAATGATTTTTCATGGTATAAGTTGTATAAATTGTCTCAGCTTATTCTTATTCCAGCAGTGGCCCATTCATTAAATTTAGATTTATTACTCATTTGAAATTTTTTAACTGGACATGCCTTACTAAATTCGTGGCATGGTGAAGAAAAAATATCCTGTAATTTTCATTGGGGTCATGGGAGTCAAAATTGGCCATTGAAAGATTACTTTACATGTTATCATTAAAAACATTAATTTCTTTTTAGTTAGTGGCCTAAACTTAATAGTCTTATTTAATTGCCGCTTTTTAACCAACTCAAAGGATACTAGTTGACCTGTATGGTCAGACCTAACTCCACTAATTTGAGACGAGTATTTTATGGCACAATTAGTATAAATATTATCTATGCATTGAGCTGATGTTGCTGTTATTCTTGTTGCTTCCTTGTATGTGCATTTTAAGTTAAATGAACCAAACAATGAAGTAAGCTTGCAGTGTTCAGGTGAATTTACTAACAAATCAATATTTAGGTGACCACAAATGAAAACTAATTTATTATCTCTTATAAGCTTAGGCACTTAAAATTTCTCCCATTATCATTAAGAATGATGACAAGTTTGATGCTGGTGGTCTATAAACACTTAAGAAAGTTTGGCCTTCAACTTCTGTACATGCTACCTCACACAAGCAATCAACAGAGCAAGCGGTGATATATTTTTGTTCCTTATATCTAAGAGAATTATTACGTAATATTAAAGTACCACCTCCTACTGAGGACCTGTTGTATGCACTAGTAACAGAAAAATATTAATTTTAAACAACATTCTATCTGGTTTTAGCCAGGTTTCACAAAAACATAAGATATCTATATCATATTCATCTATTAACATTTCCTCATCTAATATTTTGCCGGAGAAACGATTTATATTCTGATGATATAGTAAAATTTTGTTATTATAACTCTCCTTTGTCACATCTAAGGGTTTAAACAATTAATTTCAGTATTATTAGATACCCTAGATAATACTGAATAGTCACTTAACCTAGGATCAGTTAAATTGTCAATAACCCAGTGTAAATTGTAAGCTAACAAAGTAGCCAATGAACTTTCGTCGTAAATTCTAAAATGAATGTAAGGATTGCAATCGGTTTGCCCAAAAACCTATTACACGATGTTTGATGCAATATTTTGCTATCGACCTCGTTTGCTGAGCAAGCGATATAATGCGGTCGCACTAAGTTCGCCGCGAGCTTAGTGTATTTCGAACAGCAACCGGGTGCACTCATTTTCATCATTTAGCGATAATTTTAGCCGTTACGTTACTTTGTTAATTATACTTAGCAATAAACCCTTGAAGGTTATCAGTGTATTTAACTTAGTAGACACACACGATATCCATATTGAATGTTGGAGAAAAAGTTGCATCCACCAAGGATGCAACTTTTTCTCCAACATTCAATATGGATATCGTATGTGTTTTAAATTGGATTTCAAAATGAAAGCCAGATTTGCAATCACCACCCCCAAAAACCCATTACACGATACCCATATCGAATGTGTGAGAAAAATGTGCATCCGCCATCTTGGATTTTAAAATGAATGCCAGATTTGCAATCACCACCCCCAAAAACCCATTACCCGATACCTATATCGAATGTTTGAGAAAAAGTTGCATCCGCCATCTTGGATTTTAAAATGAATGCCAGATTTGCAATTACCACCCCCAAAAACCCATTACACGGTACCCATATCAAATGTTTGAGAAAAAGTTGCATCCGCCATCTTGGATTTTAAAATGAATGCCAGATTTGCAATCACCACCCCCAAAAACCCATTACACGATACCCATATCGAATGTTTGAGAAAAAGTTGCATCCGCCATCTTGGATTTTAAAATGAATGCCAGATTTGCAATCACCACCCCTAAAAACCCATTACACGATACCTATATCGAATGTTTGAGAAAAAGTTGCATCCGCCATCTTGGATTTTAAAATGAATGCCAGATTTGCAAACACCACCCCCAAAAACCCATTACACGGTACCCATATCAAATGTTTGAGAAAAAGTTGCATCCGCCATCTTGGATTTTAAAATGAATGCCAGATTTGCAATCACCACCCCCAAAAACCCATTACACGATACCTATATCGAATGTTTGAGAAAAAGTTGCATCCGCCATCTTGGATTTTAAAATGAATGCCAGATTTGCAAACACCACCCCCAAAAACCCATTACACGGTACCCATATCAAATGTTTGAGAAAAAGTTGCATCCGCCATCTTGGATTTTAAAATGAATGCCAGATTTGCAATCACCACCCCCAAAAACCCATTACACGATACCTATATCGAATGTTTGAGAAAAAGTTGCATCCGCCATCTTGGATTTTAAAATGAATGCCAGTTTTGCAATTACCACCGCCAAAAACCCATTATACGATACCCATATCGAATGTTTGAGAAAAAGTTGCATCCGCCATCTTGGATTTTAAAATGAATGTCAGATTTGCAATCACCACCCCCAAAAACCCATTACACGGTACCCATATCGAATGTTTGAGAAAAAGTTGCATCCGCCATCTTGGATTTTAAAATGAATGCCAGATTTGCAATCACCACCCCAAAAACCCATTACACGATACTTATATCGATTGTTTGAGAAAAAGTTGCATCCGCCATCTTGGATTTTAAAATGAATGCCAGATTTGCAATTACCACCCCCAAAAACCCATTACACGATACCCATATCGAATGTTTGAAAAAAGTCTTCATCATTACTTTCACTTCCTCAAATGGTGCTTTTCGGGAGCAACTGCACAAGGTACTATTAGAAATATCTAAAACGCTATAGGTGTGCCTATAATATTTAAAGAGTTCCCTCGCTTTCTCCAGGATCCCATCATCAGATCCTGATTTCATAACAATGGAACCAACTAGAAAGTATACCCTTTCAAACGAAAAAAAATTCCAAATCGGTCCAGCCGTCTTCGAGTTTGAGGTTACATACATAAAAAAAGTTTAAGACGAACTGAGAACCTTCTCCTTTTCTTTGAAGTCGGTTAAAAAGCAATAATAACATCACAAAATAGAAATACGTACTTTTTATGAGAATGGCGTTTTTTTCGAAAATTTGCGCCAACTTTCTTCTAATAATATTTTTTTTTTACATTTTCCCATAATAAAACAAATATTGAAAAAAAAAATGTTAAAGAAATATATATTGAACAATAAAAAGTAATTGTTGGGTATGCACAATAAATCGTACTCAAAAAACAAAAAATTAGACTTATGTTATTCAACGGATTGCTGCAATACATACGTACACAATAGATCGCGAATTATCGTTACCGGCGAAACGCTCCACGATGAGACGTGACCCCTCTCTGAGCTCCCGTGGACGACTGAATTTTCGACCGGTGTACGTTGCGTATGGTTCAAAATAGCGCGCAAATTAGAAGAAAAAATTAAAATTAAAACAACCAAGCGACATTTTTGAAATGTTAAAGCTGTAAATGATAGTATGATAATTAGAGAATAATATGAATTGAAGTCTATGAAAAAATTCAACAGTTTACTATCAAAATTCAGCGACGCACGAGCATGTTTTGTAAGGATTTTTGTCCAACTTTATGTATTTTTGTTTAATAAACTATAAAATATTTTTAAATTTTGCCAACTATGTTTGCTAACACATTTATTCTAGTGTTCATTACATATTTTTGTATGGTAATTAAAGTACTATTATAGGTTATATTCCTTTAGTAGTGAAGACCGTTTTGAGTTATTTTACTCGGCGCAGCCTTAATTACTTACTAACTTCCGCCCGCAGCTTCGCCGACATGGATTTCGTTAACCGTCTTTCTTTTTTTAATTGCATATTTACTTAGGATATTCTCAAATTTACTGTATTTAACAAAGCGTTTGTTTGCAAAAGAAAACTTGAAAAAGGAAAGAGTACGTAGAAAATCACGCGCCTGTACGTTCGGCTTATATCAGCTAAGGGGCACGTGCCCGCCACCGGCATGTCGGAGAAAAATTAATAATTTTTTGGTGGCATACAATTTTTACCCGACTGCAAAGGAAGGGTTATGTTTTTCGCGCGTATCTTGTATGTATGTATGTAATATTCTTTATTACCTCATATCTCCAGAACCGCTAAACGGATTCACACAATTGAGGTATCGTTAGATTTGTCTTAACAGCCCGAGTGTTCTTAGATAGGTGACATTAAAAAAAATTAAACATGGCGGCTGTGCGAAGCCATTATACATGGTGAAAAAAAAAAACATTTTCTTTTTCAAGTACTACCATATGGGTATCAAATTAAAGGGCTTAACATAAGGATTTCAAAAAGGTATATCATGTTTATCATTAGTGTAATACTAGCAAAATAACACAATGAGAAAGTTTAAAAATATGGACTCACTTTCTGAATCCGGTGAAGTGCCAATGTAACACGACCGGGAAAACTAAAAAATTGTTAATTAATATTTTAACTAAAAAGTTGAAAAAAAAAACTTATTTAAAAAATCTAAAAAACCCGACTGCTCAACTGAATTGTAAGAATCAAGCACATTTTTATTTTTAAGAGTGACAAGCAGGCGGACCCATCCCATTTTAAAAAAATATGTTCAATTGGGTTCCGCCTGCTTGTCACTTTTAAAAATAAAAATGTGCTTGTTTCTTACACTTCAGTTGAGCAGTCGGGTTTTTTAGATTTTTTAAATAATGAATCTATCTTTTAAAGTATTTATTGCTATCTGGTTAACTGCTTCGCGAAAACCTATGGCCGAATAATTGAAGAATATTATGCCCGTGTTCTGTTAAAAATGTCTGTATAATAAACTAACAAGTCTTTGTTTTCGTTTGTTTCAGGAGCAGAGATCGCCAGAGACCATATTAGTGTTCTTTTTTGTTTCAATTTATGTTGTTTTGTATTTGTTTGACTAAATATCATAGAACGACAAAAATATTGAGCTTTTAATAGCACAGTCATTGATGATGGACTCAGCTAGGCACTTCTAGTAAACTGTTTAATTTCTACCACAAAACCAAGTTATTAAGTTCGTAGAAACCTTATTCTGCTCAGGATTCGTATTCTCGAATATTACCAGTTACCATAAGGTAATATTGTGAAAATCTAATATTCTAAAAACCCAAATTTCTGTGATTGGAGACTTTCAACTTGCTAAGTCAATCAAATAGTACGTAATGCTCTGACCCGTTGTATATTTATGATTGTATTCACTTGAATTGAATAAGGTACTTCTGACAAGATTATGTAATAACTTTTGCATATAATATGTAAGTTTCTTTTTACTAGTAATGTGTGTTATTATTATATTATTAATAATGTGTAAGGATAGAACTATGTATTTTGAAACTTGGTATGCATTCATTAAAATAAGTTATTATAGCATATATCATGTTTTTTATTCCGTTATCGACTTATGTCCTATGGTAAAACCAGCTAACCCAATTGATTATGGTGTCATACGAATGAAGTATATCACCGAATAATTTTAATTTAAGTCTAAGATTCGAAAATATCTTGAAATTTTATTTCAGGTTAAATTATTTACGAGAGAGTACCGTAACCGCTGTACCGCGCGGAAAGAGCAGAAGTTGACATGATATCGATATTGAACTGATCATCAATATTTCAGACAACATGAATGGTTTTTTGTAAATAATTTTTATTTCAATATTTTTTGTTTCATATTATTAGGCTACTAGCTTTTGCCCGCGACTTCGTCCGCGTGGAATAGTTACTTTGGGCTAACGTTATATTTAACCCCGATTTTGAAGCATAATTCATTGGCGCTCCGCTCCTATTGGCCTTAGCGTAATGATATATAGCCTATAGCCTTTCTCTATAAATTGACTATTTAATTAAAAAATATGTTTTTAATTCGAACCAGTAGTTCCTGAGATTATCGCGTA
Source organism: Tholera decimalis (assembly GCA_943138885.2). Taxonomy (NCBI): domain Eukaryota; kingdom Metazoa; phylum Arthropoda; class Insecta; order Lepidoptera; family Noctuidae; genus Tholera; species Tholera decimalis. The sequence goes on from OW964556.2 coordinate 21,996,441, forward strand.
CAAACAAACAAACTCTTCAGCCTTATATTATTAGTATAGATAGCTGTTGCCCGCGACTTCGTCCGCGTTTCCGTCGTTTTTCGTAAAAAATAGCCAATGTCCTTCCTCACTGTTCAGTGATTTTGATGTAACAGACATAACTTTCGTAATTTAGTAGGGAAATATAATATGTCAATCTATAATACTGTTGAAAAATATCGCAATACGGAACCTCACAATATTATTGTTAATAGCTGTGCCCGCGACTTCGTCAGCGTGTAACTCTTTGTGTGTTATTAAGTTAATGTATTGGTAATATTGTTTAGATCACGTTCACATGAGGCTTAAGTACCTATAGAACGAAATTTTATACCTTCGGCCGCGAGACGCGTCGAGCCCGGCGACCGATTCTCAAAAATAATCCTTATAGCATGATTCAGTATTCACGCGCGATGACTTATTATTAGCGTATTTCATGTATAACTTTGGTGTTTCTATACCGATTTATATGATTCTTTTTTATGGAATAGTTAATAATGTTAACTTTTTCAATTAGGGGTGACTGAGAGTGTTATAAACGTAAGAGTAGACAAATATTATAATCAGAAAGCTTCGAACTGCTAAGCTATCGGGAGTTACACGTTATTGTGAGTCAACCATAAAAGATAGACATAATTATGCTGTCGTGGGATATTTTTATATAATTTTAAGGAGAAAATTTCCGTCACGAAATGATTTCTGTGTAGCTTTAACCATCAAGGTTGCACACGCGACGGAAGCTTAAAAAATGGAGTAACTTCTCCCGTTTTCCCAACATTTCCCTTCACTGCTCTGCTCCTGTTGATTGTAGTGTGATGAAAAGTATACTATAACCAGCTCAAGAGTATGAAAAATAATTGTACCAAGTTTCGTTAAAATCCGTCGAGTAGTTTTTGTTTCTATAACGGTTATACAGACAGACAGACAAAAATTTTACTGATTGCATTTTTGGCATCAGTATCGATCCCTAATCACCCCCTGATAGTTATTTTGGAAATATATTTCATGTACAGAATTGACCTCTGTACAGATTTATTATTATAGATTTTGGTAAGCTTAAAATCAAACAAAACTCCGCCGACTCTAACTACTGTAGTTAAGAGAAATAAATAAAATCGAGAAAAATCCTTAAAAACCATAGAAACAATATCTCGTTTTTTATTTTGATTTTTACATGAAATGTTTTAAGAGCCATTTCAAAAATTTTTAACGCTCGAGTTCAGGTCGACGCACTATGGATTGAAAATCGATCTTCACAGTCATTTAAAACTTTTTCTCATTCTCATTTATTTTTTTATTGTGAAAGGCTTCTAATGACTTCAGCAGTCATGAATATATACAAGAAATATCATTTCGTATGTTAAAAAAAATATAAAAAACAAATAAAGAAAATTTTGTATGGAGCCAAAGTAATAAATCAAAATATCTTCAAAACCGCTGCCTTAACCGTTATATCCTTAAGGCTTGTATTCATGCCAATAACCTTGACCATTTGGGCGGAGCTAACGACCCCTCTCCGCGCGTCACTCCGCGCAGCTCTCCGCTACCCGCATGCAACAGAAAAGAGAGGCGCGGTCGGCCCGCGCTTGCGCCGCCAGCATGCGTCGTCGCTTCGCCTAGTCTCGGCACAGAGTATCGAAATCACAGAAGGTCAAGTCATCGTGAAAGTTAAATTCATTTTTATTTGTACCGCATCAAAAGTGGTCAAATTTTGTTTTTATTTATTATCTATTGATATAGATGCACTTTGAGTATGTACTGTAGAAACTATACCTCTATTATAGATCAGCCTGGCTCGAAACATGAGGTAAACAACTTGATGTATCTTTTTAACTTAATTATATATAAAGAAAAATTAATGGCTAAATGTGTTGCTAAGCGCAAAACTCAGGAATGGCTGGACCAATATGGCTTTTTTTCGAATATTCGTTATAGTCTGAGGAAGGTTTCTATTAAGAGAAAAATGGTAGGTAGGTAGGTAAGGTAGGTATGTAGGTAGGAACTTAGAGTAAGGTAGATAGGTAGTATAATTATTACTAGTGTATGTCATATTATTTGTTACATTTTTTATAAACAAATAGATTATAACTAAAATTCACTGAAATTTAACTTTCTTTCACCAAGTATTTTTATTCTTTTGGTTGGTTGAACTTCTTCATCCTCATTTATTTCTCCGTGTTCACATATATTTATTTTTAGAAATTTTGATAGCCATATAAAATCTTGTTCTATGTTTTCTTTTCGTCCTTCTTCGTTCTCGTTTTCTTCATTTTTCTCATCAATCTATTTTTCTTTCCTTAGTTCTATTTCCTTCTCTTTGTCGTTTTCTTCTTTCTCTTGTACATTATCTTAACTCTATCTCTCTATCTCAACTGGCGGCTTCGTCCGTACGAAGAGAAACCGGTGCATATCGGCTCAAGCCAGGCCTCGCTCAGACGAAGCGCACACACGCGCTTTGCTTGTAGTAGTGTACCTATCATAGCGCAGTTGTATGAAGCTTACCCTCTGTCCGTTTACTCTGTGCTATCTACTTTTATGCGAGGTAAGTAAAGCGATAGTTTATAATGAAATATGTAGATAAAACTTTAAACTTACCTTGATAATAAATGTATACCCTTTTGTTTGTAATATTTTTTTAGACCTCTCTTCATTCGTTTCTGCTTATTCCCATGTTTTACAAACTAAATTTAAACACTACTAAAACTGTTTAATACTATGAGTTTATAACACTAACACTACTTATAGATACATAGAATACTCTTTAACTTATAAACAAGAATCAGAAATAAAACTTTTTGACGAATCGAAAGTCGGTTCTATTTTTTGATAATAAGTTTTATTTCACGCTTTTTAGTGGGTCGGTTTGTAATTTATCTAGTTACAAAAGCCAAAATGTCAACTACTTATCACCTTTTACAAAATATTGCTTTTCCCTGTGCAGAGCCGTTAATTTTTGAGGAGTTCTCCTGGTACATCACTATCAGCTCTACTTCACCATATGCATGTGACGAGCATAAAGTGCTTAACATCTATATTCAAGTAATCTAATCGCAATCCACGAAATACTTATTATTGAGTAGTTTCGATGGCCATCTGGGGTCTTCGTCATCAGTTCCACTTCCTCAAATGTTGCTTTTCGAGAGAAACTAAACAAGGTACTATAAGAAATACCCAAAACGCTATAGTTATGCCTATAATATTTGAAGAGTTCCCTCGATTTCTCCATGATTTCATCATCAGATCCAAACGTGACGACAATTGAACTAACTAGAATGTATATTCTTTCAAACAAAAAAAGAATTTTCCAAATCGGTCCAGCCATCTGCGAGTAATGAAGTAACATCATAAAAAAAAAGTTCAAGACGAATTGAGAACCTCCTCCTTTTTCTAAAGTCGGTTAAAAAGCTATTCCACTATTTACAAAATTAATTTTTGCAGTAATATTTTACGATATTATTTCGTAGTGCTTGAGCTCTCGCAACGCGACGTACGTCCACCTAGCAACACGATGCGCCTCGCACTGAATTTGTGGACGAGTGCGGGGGTGTTAAAAATGCGTCCAATTAAAGACTGCGTTTAGCAGTCTTTAATTGGACGCATTTTTAATTTATTGTAATAAAAAATAATACATATTTGTAAAAAGTAACAAAACCAAATTATTTTCATTTGTATTGCAAAGCAGTAGTATATTTTTTATACTCTTTTGATAAGAAATTAAGGAGTAAAATGGTTTTATCTCAATGATTTGGAGGTGATTTCGCATTTTTTTTTCTTATTATGTAATACCGATAGAAAAATTGTGGCTAAACCAAATTACGGTTCATATCATGTAGATTACTAACAATTTTTTTCAGATGTAATTTCTCTGTAATTGCCGACGAAAAGTTGCTTCATCTGAATGCTTTTTTCAAGCTTTTTTCGAGAGAGCAGCCTTAAGCCTCCTCTACACGTCTGCAGATGCGTCCGCAGACGTCATCTGCGGATGCGTCCGCAGACGTATAGAGGGTGACTATTTGTGCATCTGTTGTAGGTATTTAACGACCGCAGACGCACGTTGACGCATCCGCCTCGAATCCGATTGTTGTCGGTTTTTATGGCACAGATCAAAGGGTTTCGGCGCGGACGTCCGAAGTCTGTCCACACGTCTGGCGACGCATCAGTTTAATCGGAGTTGCGGTTGAGAGTGCACGCGTGCTTCTTGCGGTTTAATTCTTGTTGAAATGGCTAATAATATGAGCATCGAGGAAACTTTTAGGTTTATTAAGCTATATCAAGCTGAAAACTGTTTGTGGAACCCCAAAAATAAATACCACAAAAATAAAAATGTAAGTGTACCTACTGTTTTAATACTTATACCTAATTCAAATTAATTCAAAATTCCTAATTTTTTAATAACTCTACTGCGATGCACACTCACGTAGTAGTTAAAAGTACTAAATAAATAAATAGCTGCGGCAGCTACGGTCTCAATATCCATTTTTAAACGTGCGTGTTGCGTCTGTCGAGAATTAACCTAGACTGATCGACCTGCAGACGTGTGGACAGTTCGTGGTGATCCATCTGCGGCGTCCGCGGACGCATCTGCAGACGTGTAGAGGAGGCTTTACAGATAGTTGTTCTACAATTTATTTGTGATTTTTTGGTGTAGTACTTCATATAAAGGTGAACGCAGACTCGGCCGCACCGCAGTCTCCGCAGTCCCCGCAGTCATCGCTTTTTGTTAATGGCCTCGCACATCTATCCGCGCCGCAGTCGTTCCCGTCGCCGCACGCATCGCACTTGATTTCTTTCCTCCAGCAGTGTTGCCAACAACGCGGGGGCCAATGTCGCCCGTTTTTCACAGCTTAAGTAGCCTAATATAGCCGAATTTCAGTCAGTGGTATTAAAAAGGGTGATACAATGAGCGATCTTATCGCTAAAAGCGATCTATTACAAACAACCTTTGGATGGATTTGACACAGAAGGAGAAAATAAATACGCGGGTAGTCCACGGTATACTATTTATCTATATAAAAATTTAAAAAAAAAGAGTAACAAAGTCATACATAATAACAACAATTTAAGGAGAGAGATAAAGATCTTTTACTTCCTTTTTAGAAAGAAGATAGGGTTTGTGCTTGTCTTACTCAAGCGCGGATCCACCGTTGTGGGCATGATGGGCATGCCCACAACCCTAATAGACTTGTGACGTCACACTTTCACAGTCTATTGAGATCGAAAGGCTGATGATAAGCCTTAAAAAAACCGGCCATGCACGTATCGGCTCACGCGCAGTGTAAAGTTCCGTAGTTTACTACAACGCCAAGTACGAGTCTATTAGCGAATTAAGTCTCTCCTGGTGCTTCTCACTAGCTGGTCATCGTTACTTACGACTCCTGAGACAGTATCAAGATAGGTATCTATTTACTAGTCTAGTGTGCCTATATTGTCTTACTGGCTACTAGAAACGAACAAAAAACAATACCTATTTTCGTCCCTATTTCCAGATCATTTGGGGTTGGGTCTCCTCACTTTCCTGCGCCAGAACAGTCTGTCTTAGGTTGTTGTTTCAGGCAATTGGGATTTCTCGAGGTCTCTGTTTATCTGTGACCACCAGGTCAACGGTGGGCGGCCTCCCCTGCCACGTTTTTGTTCCGGGAGTTTTAGGGCAATATTTCCAACGTCTTCCTCTGGCGTCTTTTGAAATTACCATACCAGCGTAGTCGATTCTCCGTTATTTTGTCAGCGATGGTGCGACTTTGAAACTGTCTCGTATTATATACTCGTTTCGTATTTTAACGTGACGAGTTACACCTCCCGCCCACCTAAGCATCTTCATTTCGTTGGTATGTACTTTTTATTTATGCGTCTTCTTGACTGTCTAGCATTCGGTACCGTAGAGTAACGCCGGGCGCACTGCCGTTATGTATACTTTCCCCTTGGTTTTTATTGGGATACGGGGATCACAAAACAAAGGTTAGTGAGCCACTTCAGCTATGCGGCGCTGACTCTGTGAGTGACGTCAGCGTCTACATTTGCATCTCTTGTTAACATAGGAGCCTAGACATTTAAATTGGTTTACTGTGGGTATGGGTGTCGTACCAAATGTAAATAGTCTCTGGCTGGAGTAGTGTTTGCGCTGAAAGGATATTTTAGATACTCAGTTTTACTCCTGATAAGTCTCAGGCTGTACTTTTCCAGGGTTTGCTTCCATATGTTCGTCGTTCCTGCAGATGTAGGCCCTTGTGGTTAATTCTATATTTTCCGTCTTGATTCTAACTACCTGTATAGCATCCGTGGTTGACTTGGATGCTGTCAAACTGGTTTGGGGATATTACACAGATCTTGTTGAGACGGTTGTTTATGATTCGTTCTCATATTTTGAGTGTGTAAGCGGTCCATTTTATACTTTTATAGTTTTCGCACTGCGCAGCATCGCCCTTGTTTTTGTAGAAAGGCAGTAGATAGCTCGGGCGCCAAGATTCTAGAATATGATTTGTAATCATGAGGATATTTCATAGCTTTGCTAACCAAGCTTCAGTTACTGGGTCTAGTCTTTCCCGTCTGGACCTATGGCTTTGCGGCTTTTCATTTTACTCATCTCGTCCTCATTTATAGTTGGTATTGGACCATGTGTGGGTGCACATGGCGGTGAATCTTCGTTTGGAAAATCTTCCTTCAATAGCTTTAGTATTCGAACCATTTCTCGTTAATTTCTGTGTTTTTTGTTAGTAATTACTTGTGGTCCTTAAATTTCATTTATTTATTTACTTTTATGTTCATGGATGCTCTATGTTTGCGTTTTGTTAATTTCAGTATTTCGTCCGCATTTTTAGCACTCTTCACTTTCGTAGATCGTTTGATTGCTTTTGGTGACCTCTTGTGCTATACATCTTTTGTATCCTGCTTAGCCACTTTATATCGGTCCTTATCTTCCTCTAATTTAGAACTCTGCTGCTGTTCTTAAAAATTACGTATTAATAATAAATAATTACGTATTAATAGTAAAAATTATAATTTATTCACATGGGTCTCTTTGATTCTGACATTTGGAGACTCCTAGGATCCCTGCCGCTTTTGTCTTGTACCAGGTTTCAAACTTAGACCAGATATCATTTGTGTTGTCATAACTTACTTCCAAATCGGTCTCCAGATAATCTTTTATCACGCTCATTAGTGTCTCCCCTGGACCATCCAGCTATCTCCACTTAGTTTTTGGTGTTCTATCTACCATATTTTTTGTAGGTTTTGGCAGCTCGTACACAGACACGAGTATGCGAAGGTGTGATGTAAGTTCATCACCAGGTATTACTTTACAGTCTTTAAACTTTCGTTTGACGGTCTTGTCAGACATGATAAAGTCTATCTTATATTACGACTTGATTGTGACGCTCTACCCGCACATTAATAAGTGATTAAGTGTTCTAGTTTCTTTTGAAATTCGTGTTTATTAGTGTAAGTGCGTCTTTCTGCAAATTCTAGTAGGTATTTCTTCTCGTTGTTTGTTTAACTCGCCCATCCCAAACCCACCATGTACATTATCTCCTGTGATATCCCTGGTATGCCCACGTGTCCATTCAGGTCCCCCCCCCCCCTATAAATAATCTTGTATTCATTTGCTGGAATGCTCTGGATGAGGTCGTACATGTCTTCCCAGAATTGTGCCTTTTCTATTTCTGTGCATCCTGTTTGAAGTGTATAGGCTGATATGATATTGGTTATTTGTAGATCATCCAGAGCATGTTTAACGACAATGATTACTTCCATTCCTAAGGCCAAAGTCCTGATGCGCGTAAAAAAGAAATAACAAATTCAAAAGTCGAGTCGAGCGAGTTTGTACTCCAACTCGCACTTGGCCGCTTTTCGGGTGGTTGTGCCCACAAGCTTTTTTGAGGGCTGGATCCGCCCCTGGTCTTACTGACACAATGTAATTGAAAAAATGAAAAATGAATGCATTGTAAAATTAAACAATATAATTTCAATTATTTATTAGTAATAAAAACTGAACAAAAAAAATCTGTCCAATCGGATGGATTGTCGTAGGGAAAAGTACAAACAAACAAAATAAAAAGACACACTCACTAAAGTGGAGTTGTTAAGAGACTAGGTAGTTGATAACGCAATCACAAATTCGCCAAGCAATCATGACTTCAACGTAGTCCTCAATCTAAAATATTATGCTTTTTTGATAAGGGTTTTAAATTTTCACACAGAGACAGTTTGGTAACTTGTTATAAAAGTGTATGCTATTTATGAAGAATAACTTGCTAGTCTTGGCTAATCTGCATTTGGGTATAACAATTTCACGCTTATTGCGTATATTTATTGTGTGAAGATCGCTTCTAATCTGAAAAAGTCCTAAGTTTATGCGTATATAATATAATATGCTTTCTAATAAATAAAGTGAGTGCTATCCATTCTTTCCTAGTATTGCAAACCTTTACATTAATTTGCATGGGACATGTTTTTTTATTAAGCTCGTTTATGACAGACAGATTGAATACACTTTACTGTACACCAATAATTGAAACACACTTAAATAGTAATATTGCTAACAATTTAGTTACAATACTGGTCTTATCACTGAGAGCGATATCTTCCACTTTCCAGACAACCTTGAACCTGAACTGAAGTAGCCTAAGAGGCGACACTTTTCAGGTTTTTTCGTCGCCGATTCTCTTCGTGAGTAGCCTAAATGGCGAAAAATCGCCTACGTTGGCAACACTGTCCTCCAGCTCCGGTTCGGCTCGCGCCGTGGATGCGTATGACGTCATCCGCGCCGCGCTAGCCGCAGCGTCCGCTGCGTGCGGGAGACGTCATCAGCTGCGGCTTGGGGAGTTCGGTCGTTTCAGGGACTGCGGCGACTGCGGCGCGGGTGGGTGTGCGAGGTTGCATAGAACTTCATATAAAGAATTTGAATGTGAAGACTGCGGCGCGTGCGGTGCGGCTAGGTCTGCGTTCACCTTAACGGTAACAGCTGCGGTTTTTTTTTAAAATACAAACTTTTTTTTAAAGGTTTAATAAAAATTGAAGTTATATACGAACCAATGAGTTTATAAATTAGAAATTTTGCAGAAAGGTGTCTGTATTTTAGTGAAACACTACCACATTAACAAAATTAAGAAATATTTTCATGTGCGTGTGGATTGAGAAATCATTTCGAAAAACTTCCAATCCCAACCAAATTAAAAGAGGATTTAGGAAATAATTGTGAAAACTTCGTGGTAAGAAGGTATAAAATTTGTGAAACCTAAACAAAGAAAGTTAGAACTCATTAACTGGATCTCTCAATCTGGACAACTGAAGAAAAAGCCATAACGCGTATCCAAGAATATACTGCCTGTGTTTATAATTTGCATTTTAATTAATTGTGAAGGATTTGTGAAAGCTGCTAAACAAAATTTCGATTCGTTTCAAAGCCACGTTTAAGATTTATAACGGTTTATATGGATCTCTCAGAGTGGACAATTTTCAATTGAGTGATCTTGTAAAACACGACCTAATACTGAAAAAGTATGAATAATTATCATGTTTATTGCAAATTATGCTTCTGGCAAAATATGTGAAACAAAAATCGTGATTGAAATCTTACTGGTTCAAGAGAAAATGAAAATCTTGTTTTTAGGGTTCCGTAGTCAACAAGGAACCCTTGTAGTTTCGCCATGTCCGTCTGTCTGTCCGTCTGTTCGCGGTTTAGCTCAAAAGCTATTGGTACTAGAAATTTGTAATTTGGCATGAGTATACACGTTAATGACGCCAAAAAAGTGGTAAAATAAAATTTTGAAAAAAGCAATTATTTAGGGTGCCTCCCCTACGTGTAAAGTGAGATGATATTTTTTTTTTCGTCCTTCCCATAGTGTGGGATATCGTTGGATAGGTCTTTCAAAAATATTAGGGGTTTATGAAGTCCGTTTTCTGATTAAGTAAACCGCTCGTGACTTATCAAGCTTTAAAGTACCAACTTTCGTTAGAGTCAAGTGTCCTCACCCTCTATCAACTAAACGGTTGTAGTTAGAAATTCAAATGTCATGGCAGTAGTACCTATATATAACGAAGTTTAAAGGAAAACTATCACACATGAGTGGGCTTTACAAGTTTACGAGTAATAGTCGACCAATTGTATTTGACTCGAAAATTTCGAACAACTCCATAGAAATGTCGATAGATGGCGCTAAGCGTCCGTTGTATCGCGCTAGTTTCATATTTATCTAAGTTACAATAGCCGAATGTCAACTTGCTCATCACCTTTTACAAAATATTGCTTTTCCCGATGCAGGGGCGTTAATTGTTGAGGAGTTCTCCTGGTATTTCACCATCAGCTCCATTTCACCATTCACATTGTGACGACCATAAATTGCTTAGCCAGCATTTTAAAGTAATCGAACCGCAACTCGTGAAATACTTATTATTGAGTTGTTCCGGTGGCCATCTGTGATCTTCTTCATCAGTTCCGCTTCACCAAATGGTGCTTTCTGAGAGCAAATGCACAAGTTACTATAAAAAATACCAAAATCGCTATACAATTGCCTTTAAAATTTGAGGATTTCCTTCGATTTCCATGAGATCCCTTCATCAAATTCTAATTTGGTGACAATGGTACTACCTCGAGAGCATACCATTTCAAACGAAAAAATAATTTTCTAAATCGATCCACAATTGACGGAGTAATCGGTGCACATACATAAAAAATATATTATATATACGTGACGAATTGATAACCTACTCCTTCTTTAGAAGTCGGTTAAAAAACAGTTTCTGTCCAGTAAAATTATAGTTAGTTGTGTTTAAGTAATTAAATTAGTTGAGGATTGTGTCAAACCAGTCTCATTTTTCAGTTTTGTGTAACAATTAGTACTTCTTTTCTAACTACATGGCGTTGTCGTCGAATTATATCTCACAATGATTTCGTTACCGCCAAAACTATAAGTAGGTAGTTATGAAAATTATTAAGTTTTTGCCCCGACCATAAAGCAAGTGCTGAAACGCCATTCAGTGCGTTACTTCACCTCTGCTGAAAACCACACAAACCCCCTGATCGTATCGGCCGCCCGATACAGACCCTCCAATATTTCTCGGGTTCGTCGCCCGCGTAACGTCCAAGACGAGCCCGACGACCCCACCACCATCCGACAAGAGAGTAGTAGGGAAACTAGCACTCTTAGAAAATACAGAAATAAAACGCGTTCCGTATTCCGGCCTCGCCGACGAGGCCCATCGCGACGTCCGCGTACTTGTAACGGAAACTCTCCCCGACCTTTGCCAAACGAGCCAGCCGATACTGAGCGATACTGAGCCAGTAGCGATAAATAACCCCTTAAATAATATGGACCCAGCCTGTCCCTTTGCTGCCCTCCACCAACGACCACGCTATGCCGAGGCCCGTACTCCACAGGGAGTGCCCTTAGCGTACGTTTGTTTGAAATGTAATTCTAGTTTGTAAGCCCTGGCTGGGGGCCTTTAATTTTAGAGGTCACCACAGGATCGCCCGGTTGAGTAGTGACCAGCCTTAGTGTGCTGAACTACGAGTGGCCCTACCTAAAAAACATTAAGTTTTTGAGATTGTGTGTAGAAAAAAAAATAAGTTCTTGAGATTGTGTGTAGAGGCTAGAGATAAAATTTAAATAGTTGAATTGTGAAATTCATAATCAAGTCTCGTTGAGTGTAGGAATTTGGAGATTGAAATAGTAATAATAAAATATATTTAAATTCAAAACACCGGCTATGACAAGTTTTATTTATACAAATCTCTAAAAAAATTAAAACTTTCCGTGCAAAATTGTCGGATCAGGTGAGGATTTATATAGGAAATCAAATTAGTTAGGTAGTCATGTTTGGCTTTTAGTTAGAGCATGGTACGAAACGATCAGTCAGCGAATACGACACGCACTTGGCTGTTATAAAAACTACGGAACCCTTCACTGCGCGTGGCCCGACACGCACTTGACCGGTTTTTTGTCGATCGTTCCAACTGAGAGATCATTATTTTGAACTATATTTAATAATTCAAAACTTATAGGTAGAAGGTAGATACATCAGAAATTGTGAAAAATGTTGTACTAAAATTTGACGAATCAGTCGTCCCTGTAAGTGTTATACTTAAAAAGATAAATCATTTTTTACAATCCTTGAGGAAAACGTTGAGTGACCATATCGCCGGTCGGAATCATTACCGGTACTAATTCAAATTATGATTCACTTTAAACGTTTTTATACAAGTAATTTGTGTCTGGTTTAACTACATAATTTAAATAATATAAAATTACGTTTTTAAATGACAAGTTTCTGCAAAGTTAGGTACTAAGCGACGATTCATTAGGAAACAAGTCTTCATAATTAATGAATCACTAGAATAAGTTCCTAATTAATATTTAGTAGCATATTAAGAGTAATAATTAGTTTAAAGCTGTATATAAGTGTATAATAAGCCTAAATTATCATTTGATTTGCATATAAATGTAAAAATAAGATTTTTTTTTTTTTTTTTTTTTTTAGGTAGGGCCACTCGTAGATCAGCACACTAAGGCTGTGAGTCTACTTAACCGGACTTTCCTGTGGTGACCTCTAATAAATTAAAGGCCCCCAGCCAGGGCTTACAAACTAAAGTTTACTTAAAGCTAATGACCGCACGCTAAGGGCACTCCCTGTGGAGTACGGGCCTCGGCATAGCGGGGTCATTTTGGGAGGGCAGCAAAGGGACAGGCTGGGTCATATTATTTACGGGAGTATTTATTGCTACTGGCTCAGCATCGCGGGCTGGCTCGTTTGGCAAAGGTCGGGGAGGATTTTCATTACGAGTACGCGGACGTCGCGATGGGCCTCGTCGGCGAGGCCGGAATAAGGAACGCGTTCTGTATTTGTGTTTTCTAAGAGTGCTGGTTTCCCTACTGCTCTCTTGTCGGATGGTGGTGGGGTCGTCAGGCTCGTCTAGGATGTTACGCGGGCGACGAACCCGAGAAATCTTGGAGGGTCTGTATCGGGCGGCCGATACGATCAGGGGGTTAGTGTGGGTCTCAGCAGAGGTGAAGTAACGCACTGACATGCGTTTCAACACTTGCTTTATGGTCGGGAGTTTGAGGTCTACGTGGAGATCCTCGTTCCTACAGAACCAGGGCGCGCCCGTGGCCTTTCGGAGAAAACGGTTCTGAATGACTTGCATCCTATGGATCTGATTGGGACTGGCATGAGCAAACACCGGACAGGCATACGTCATGATAGGACGTATGCATGTCGTGTATATTCGGATTTTACATTTAAGGGAGAGCTTGCTGTGTTTATTCAGCAGGGCGTGGAGCCTACCGAGAGCGAAAGCGGCTCGCGAGCGAACCGACTTTATGTGCTCACTGAAATTTAGGAACTGGTCGAGGATCACACCTAAGTATTTGGCTCGCTTCTCCCAAGGGATTGGCTTGCCGAACATAGTGATCGGGCGTGGGGGGGTGAATTGTTTATGCTGGCGAGCCCTGCGAAACAGGACTGCTTGACTTTTGTCGGGATTTACCTCAATCCTCCATTTCCTAAACCAATCGCCTAGTGCGTTGGCTGAGGTCTGGAGGGTATGAGCGATGCTAACGGGATTATGTCCCGAGTAGTAGATGGCCGTGTCGTCGGCAAATAGGGATAACTCTACTGGGGGCTTTTTGGGGATATCGCTAGTGAATAGCGTGAAGAGTGGGTGGGAGAGCACGGCGCCCTGAGGGACGCCGGCTCTGATAGGGCGGGGAGTGGAAAGCGCTCCTTCGATACGATATCTGAAGGAGCGGTTCGACAGGAAGTCTCGAATGATGAGCACGAGACGGTCCGGCACACCTAGTTGGTAAAGCTTATAAATTAAGCCATTGTGCCAGACTTTGTCGAAAGCCTTCGCTATATCAAAGAATAGGGCCCCCGTCACCAGACCGCGTTGAAAGCGGCCGCTAATGTGCTCTACGATGCGGTGGGCTTGGTGGACACTGGAATGATGGGCTCTAAAGCCAAACTGTTCGTTAGGGATTAGGCTCTTGGCCTCGACAAAGTCCTTGAGCCGATTAAGAATAATCCGCTCGTAGACCTTGCCGAGGGCGCTGAGCAGACTAATGGGTCTATAGCTAGTCGGGAGGTTCTTGGGCTTTTTGGGTTTTGGGATACCTATCACTATAGCCTCTTTCCAAGCTTGTGGAAACAAGTTGTTGGACAAGGCGCCATTGAAGATGGCAGCCAGTAGGACTATGATCGTACGTGGGAGGAGTTTAAGTGCCCTAGTGGTCAGTCTGTCAGTCCCGGGAGCTTTCCTAGGTTTGAGTTTCTTGATGATCTCCTCCACCTCGTCTTCCGTGACGGGGGGGAGGGGAGCATCAGGGTCCTCGACAGGGGGTAGGGCAGATCTACGTTCGACCTCAGCATCCACGTGGGCAAGGTGGGCTGGGTCGACTGGTTGGGAGCTGGGAGAGCACTGTGCCTCCAGGCTGTCGGCTAGGCATTCGGCTTTGTCTTCGTCGTCGAAGGCAATGCTTTTGTCCGGGCGGATAAGGGGAGGCATTGTGGCAACCTCAGTGGCGCGCATATTCCGCTGAAGTTGCCAGAAGGCATGGTGGGTGGGTTCCAGTTCGCTCAGGGTCTTGTCCCAGCCGGCTTCACGCCACTCTCTGATGCTGTTACTTACTTTGCGCTGTAAGTACCGCATGAAAGTTTTGTTATTCTGGCAGGGGAAAGCTCTGTAGGCACGGACTGCTGCGTTCTTCTCAGTCAGCAGGGCCCGTACATCGTCCGGGAGTTTCCGGCGCCAGTGCTCTGACACCGGAATCTCCTTTGAACAGTCGTTCAAGACAGATTGCACGTGCTCCGTGAGTGAGTCGATCGCAGCCGTCGTGTCGGCGGCGGACTGGATGTGGTCGGGGATCTTGTCCAGGTGAGGAGACGTGTTGGATTTCAGCAATTCGCCTACTTTCCTCCAGTCAGTGATCACCTGTGTGGGAGGGGGCCGGTTAGGGTCATAGGGAGCCGATCTCGGAGTTAACTCCAAGATCACCGGTCTATGGTCAGAGTCAAGTTCGTCTACCGTCTCTAAAGAGTGCAAACGTAAGTTCACATTCTTCAGGAGGGCAATGTCGAGTACGTCGGGCAAGTGGGATGGCTCGAACGGATAATGAGTAGGCCGCATAGGACCTATGATATCTATGTGGAGAGGTGTGCAAAGGTCGTATAGTACCTTCCCACGGGGGTTGGTAATACGACTACACCATGCGGGATGTTTGGCATTGAGATCCCCCGCTATAAGGACGGAGTCACTCATGTCAAGAAGGGCTGTAAGGTCGCTTCGTAGTGAGGCGTTTATCGAAGAATTTGAATCTACGTCGCTGTGCGGTGGGAGATACGCGGATACTATTGTGATAGAGGGATGGCCCGTCATGCCTAGCCGGCAAACGGATACCTCTAAGTGGGCAAGGGGCGGCGGATCCATAGGGATGCAGTGCAGGGAGTTCCTATAATATATTAGAGTGCCACCTCTGTGGCATCTAGTCCTATCGTTCCTAACTAGCCGGTAGTTGGCTACCTTGGGATCCCTAAGGTGGGGTTTGAGGAAGGTCTCTTGGACCAGAAGGATGTCGAGACTATGATCGCGAAGGAAAGTCGCGATCTCGTCCCGTTGATTGGTGATGCCATTTGCATTGAAGTAACCTAGCTTTAGGGATCGGGGCTTTAATCTCTTACTAGCCGTGTTATACATTATGGCTGTTTAAAAAGGTTATCAAAATGACTTTTGACATCGGGATACTTAGAGTATACCCGAATCAGGGAGTTGATGCTAGTGCAGGCCACGACCTCCTTTGCCATTTGGATGGCGCGGGGGGACTGGAAGAAACTGAAAGTATTCCCAAGGATGAGGAACACATCGAGTTCCGGCTCATCCGAGCGAGGGAGTGACTGGGGAGGAGGTGGGGGCTGAGAAGCCACAACAACCGGAGCGGAGGGCATGATGGGTTGATCCATCAGCCCAGGGACTTTCGGCCTTAGTGCCGGGAAGTTTTGGGCGTGATTCGCCGCCGTCCAAGGAGTTGGACGCTGGGGACTGAGGGTCTGGGGGAGCTCAGACGAGAGTGTAGGACACTCTCGTCCCTGGCGTGCGCTAGCGCGCGTTGCCAGTTTAGGGGCGGAGGTTTTCGGGGCTTTCGGACAGCCTCGGTAGTTGGCGGGGTGGCCAGATTGCCCGCACAGCACGCAGCTGGGCGGGTCTGGGCATTGGGACCTATCTTTTGGGCGACTGCACTCGGCGGTGCCGTGATCGCCCAGGCACTTTACGCACCGGGGTTTGCCGAAGCAATTCCGTTGCGCGTGGCCGTATAACTGGCAACGGTGGCATTGGCCTACCGTGCCACTTTTGTGTGGCTTCTCAATGAGAATTCCTGAAAGACTGCATACAGTCTTCAGCGCAAAGATGGGGTGGGGACCTTCGGAGACGGGGTGGCAGATGACGAGGACGTTGTTAGACGCCCTGCCACCTCTGCCGTGCATACGGTGCACCTCAATCACCGGGATGTTCTGTGACTCTAAGTCGCAGACGATCTCGGTGGTGGGGATCTCACTGGGGATCCGGCAGAGGACCACCCGAACGGGCTTGCTCTCATGGAGCGTATAAGTGTGGTGGGGGATATTTCGAGCCTTGAGTAGCTTCGAAAGCGCGCGGTGGTCGTTAGCTGTCGCTAACCCTACTTTTATGCCGTTCTGAACGGCGCGGGCATTCGTGTAGGCGATGCGTTGCTCGCCACACGCTTTGGACACGTTTGTCCAAGCCCCCTTGTCATGGATGAAGATGGGTGGGGGAGGGATGGTCTTGCGCACTGAGGCGCTGACGACTGGGGTTTGGGTAGGGCTGGGCCTAGTGGCCGAGGAAGTGGAGGGCTGGCTCTGCACTAAGCGTGCTGGCTCGGGAGGGGAGGGTTTCTTGGCCTTAGGGGCCTGGGTGGAGGACGAGGCCTGTGACCTCTTCTTCCTCTTTCCCTCGACGAGGATAAACTCGTCGGAGGAAGAGGTTTGGTCGGAGGAGTGCTCGGACTCCGCTCGCTCCGAGCGCTCAGAGTGTATGCTCTCTGCGCGCTCCGAGCGCTCGCCTTCCGAGCCCTCTTTTTCTTGTTCCTCCTCCTCAGAGTCCATTTCGACGTCTGGGGGGGAGGGGGACCTATCTGCGATGGGCGCGGGGGTGGGACCTAAATCTGGCTGTGGGGTGGGAAACACCGCGGGGGGTATTTTTTCAATCTCATCTTTATACTCCCTTTGTAGGGCGGGGTTTTTAAATAGGATCTTTCCTAATATATCGGTTGTTAGATTTAACCGAACCGTTAGGGACTCTACTTTGGTCATGAGATCCTCTATCCTGTCCTCCATATTGGAGGCGACAATGGTGGGCATCCTAATCTCCTAACCCTAACATAAGCGCCTCGAGGAGACACGTCAAACGTGAGCTCCCCGAGCAGACGGTCCCCAAAGAGCCCTGCCCCGGAGTTTCTCCTAACACTTCGCTACCGAGAAGAGAAACCCAGACAAACTCGGTAGCTGTGTTGCCGTCTGATGTGGCCTGAGGGGCCCTATTTGCCTAACCCTCCGGGCGGGAATGACCCGGAGGTGAGTTCGCTCCCTGCGGGGATAGCAGGGAGGTGTGTGCCTAATGGTGTGCCCTAAGCTTGTAATCCGGTCGCCAATCTTAATGTGCGTACCGGGCCCTATTGGGTCTAGTGCGAAGGGGTAGATACACCCAACCGACACTAGGTGTGTATGCTGTGAAGAGAACTCAGTAACTAGGTTTGACTAGGAGATCCCCCAAGGCCAAAACCTAGCACTCGACTCCAATTGACTGCTTCACCCTGAAGGGGATCAGCGGGTGCGTCGGGTCAGCACCCCCTTGGTATTGTTGACACCGTGAGGTTTCCAACCAAGGACCACGAAACTGTGGTTTTACCCTGAAGGGGCCAAACCAAATTGTTTTGACAATCTCTGTTAGAGAAGCACGATATCCTTCACCGCCTCGAAAAAGGCGGATCCGGACCAGGCGTCGTAGTCGGCGACTACGAGTGACGTCACGGCGGGCGTGACGAACGGAGCGATGACTCAGGCACGGAACGATCGAGAGCGCGGAGCGGCACGACTGTCGCGGGCGAGCGTCGGAGCAGAATGTAAAAATAAGAGTTAAATGTACCTATATGTAAGCGTCAAATGGTACCCTAAACGAAACTTTACCTTAACGACGAAGCGGCTTTATTCTATGGTTTGTGTCAAATTGGCTCCTAAGTGAAACTTTACCGTAACGAGGACCGTTTGCGAATTTTGTAATTTTTAAGGTGTAAATATGGTTTTATTGATAAGATTTTTTGTATAATGGTAAAGGAAACCAAGATCTATCGTATAAAATAAGCTGTAACATTGTAAAGACTGCCTATTTTCGAAAAACTGCTAAAATAAGATTCCCATACATTTAGCGTGGGAAAGTCAGAAAGAATTTGATTGGTTGCATTAGTGCCGTGTGCAAACTAGACAAAATCTGATTGGTAACGTTAGTGCCGTGTGCAAACTTATTGGAATCTGATTGGTTAGGGATTCCTATAAACGAGGAGTAGTTTTTCGGGATCGGCAGACATTTCGACGCTGGACACCGCCGCGAGAGGACGCACGTATCGCTCAGCCGCACTCAGCCGACTCGATCTCGTTGTGACGGTTACGACCGTTACGACCGTTGGAACCGTTCCTAACGGTTCACTCTACTTCTAGGTACTTTGTGTTTGCTTTTTTCAAAGCAACTCAAAGTTATTTTTATTTAACAGAAAATCCACCTTCAGTGGTACTTGGGGGATACCCAGCGGTGTTAACGAACCCAGGTGGTGTTGACCCGACGCACCTTACCTAGCCCCTTCAGGGCTAGGTAATAAGTCGGAAGGGTACTAGTTAGCGGCCTTGGGGACTACCCTAGTCGCGGCTAGTATCTAACCCCGTTTTCTTTCAGTGAGCACCCGGGGTTGGTGGGTGTGTCTACCCCACAACACCGGCACGACCGAAAGGTCCTTAGGACCCCGCTGCACATTAAGATTGGCAGCGGGTATAACAAGCTTAGGGCACACCTAGGCACTCACCTCCCTGCGTATCCCCGCAGGGAGCTTACTCACCTCCGGGTTATCCCGCCCGGAGGGTTAGGTGTCAGGGCCCTTCAGGCCAAAACAGACGGGAACACAGCCACCGAGTTTGTCTAGAGTTTCTCTTCTCGGTGGCACAGTGTTAGGAGAAACTCCTGGGTCGGGCTTTTTGAGGGACCGTCTGCTCGAGGAGCACACGTTTAACGTGTCTCCTCGAGGCTGAGTTAGGAGATTAGGATATTCATACCTACCCATAAATCCCTCCCTGCTCCATTATGGAGACATTGTTAAAGGAGTTCCTCAGCCGCTTGGTTGAGGAATTCCCTCAAATCAAAAGTAAGTTTGGACAGGAGCTTACCTCCCTCCTGTCCTCCACTCCCCCAGCTACCTCCGGCGTGCCCAACTCCCCGCAACCGGAAGCAACCACTCTCCCCATGTCCTTTACGGACAGCCCTGCCTCCCCAGATGCCGACATGGTGTCTGAGGAGGAAAAATCCAACTCAGAGTCTGAGGAAGAGAGATCCTCAGACTCAAACGCCTCGGACGAGTTCCAACTCGTTCAGGGAAAAAGGAAGAAGAGGTCAAAGGCCTCCTCCTCTCTGGCCCCTAAGGCCAAAAAGCCCTCCCCGGCAGAGCCAGCACGCCCGGTGCTGAGCCAGCCCCTCTCCCCCCCTCTGACCAGCACCCCTTCGGGCAACTTGCCTGCTACTCCCCCCAGCGCCACCTCGCGCAAGACCCCTCCCCCACCCCCTATCTTCATCCACGACAAAGGGGCGTGGACTAACGTGTCAAAAGCGTGTTGCGAACTTAGGATCGCATATACGAATGCCCGAGCCGTCCTAAACGGCATTAAAGTCGGCCTTGCCACTGCCAAGGACCACAGGGAGCTCTCCAAGCTCCTGAAGACCCGAAACATCCCTTACCACACATACACGCTCCACGAGAGCAAACCAGTACGTGTGGTAATAAGCCGTATCCCCAGAGAAATCCCCACCGCTGAGATCCACTGTGACCTAGAGTCACAGGGGATCCCAGTGATGGAGGTCCACCGCATGCACGGCATGGGAGGCAAGGCGTTTAATAACGTCCTTGCCATCTGCCACCCCACTGAGGGGCCCCACCCCATCTTTTCCCTGAAGACAGTGTGCAGTCTGTCAGGCATCTTAATCGAGAAGCCGCACAAGAGTGGCACGGTCGGCCAATGCCACCGCTGCCAGCTCTATGGGCACTCCCAACGAAACTGCTTCGGCACTCCCCGATGCGTGAAGTGCCTGGGTAAGCACGGCACTGCAGAATGCACTCGCCCTAAGGATAGGAGCCAGTGCACAGAGCCGCCCAGCTGTGTGCTGTGCGGACAATCTGGCCACCCGGCCAACTACCGGGGCTGCCCTAAGGCCCCCAAAACCTCGGCCCCCATGCTGGCAAAGCGCGCTAGCGCACGCCAGGGTAGGGAGTGCCCCACCCTCTCGACTGAGCTCCCTCAGAGCCTCAGCCCACAGCGTCCAAACCCGTGGACTGCTGTCAACCACGCCAGGAACTTCCCGGCATTGAAGCCCAAAATCCCAGGGCTGATGGACAAACCCATCGCCCCACCCACCTCCCCTCTCCCGGTTGCGGCTACCCAGCCTCCCCCGGAACCCACTAACTTAGGAAACCCGGGTTTCAACCCGTTCGTCGTACTTACGAGTACTTTTAACATCTTTTTTTCCCCTCGAGCCATTCAAATGGCAAGAGAAGTAGAGGCGTGCAGAGGCGACCTCGGAACATTAAATCAGGTGTACCTTAGGTACCCTGACATTACCGCCCATATTGAAAAACTCGCCCGTAAACCATAATGGGTACTACGGCCGCGAGTAGAGTAAAGCCCCGATCCCTCAAGCTGGGGTTCTTCAATGCCAATGGCATTAGAAATCAAAGAGAGGAGATCGCGACCTTCCTCCGCGATCATCATCTCGATATCCTCCTGGTCCAAGAGACCTTCCTAAAACCCCACCTTAGGGATCCTAAGATTGCCAATTACCGGCTCTTCAGAAATGATAGGACTAGATGCCATAGAGGCGGTACTCTAATCTATTACAAAAACTCCCTACACTGTATCCCTATGGATCCGCCGCCCCTTGCCTATTTAGAGGTATCCGTCTGTCGGCTAGGCATGACGGGCCACCCTCCCATCACAATTGTATCTGTATACCTCCCACCGTCTAATGATGCAGATACAAACGCATCGGTAAACGCCTCACTACGAAGCGACCTTACCGCTCTTCTTGACATGAGTGACTCCGTCCTTATGGCGGGGGATCTCAATGCAAAACATCCCGCATAGTGTAGCAGTACTACTAACCCCCGGGGGAGAGTATTGTACGAGCTATGCTCCCCGCTTCAGTTAGATATCATAGGGCCTATGCGTCCTACTCACTATCCTTTTGAGACAACTCATTTACCTGACGTACTCGACATCGCCCTCCTAAGGAATGTAAACTTACGTTTGCACTCCCTGGAGACGGTGGACGAGCTCGACTCAGACCACAGACCGTTGATCTTGGAACTAACTTCCAGATCGGGTCCCTACGACCCTAACCGCCCCCCTCCAACACAGGTGATCACTGACTGGGGGAAAGTAGGCGACTTGCTGAAATCCAACACGTCTCCTCACCTGGATAAAATACCAGACCTCATACAGTCCGCCGCTGACACGACGGCCGCGATCGACTCATTCACGGAGCACGTACAATCTGTCTTGAACAACTATTCAAAGGAGATTCCGTTGACAGAGACCTGGCAACGGAAACTCCCTGACGATGTACGGGCTCTGCTGACTGAGAAGAACGCGGCTGTCCGTGCCTACAGAGCCTTCCCCTGTCAAAATAACAAAACTTATATGCGGTACTTACAGCGCAAAGTAAGTAACAGCATAAAAGAGTGGCGTGAAAGTTGCTGGGATAAGACTCTGAGCGAGCTGAAACCTAACCACCATGCCTTCTGGCAACTTCAGAGGAGATTGCGCGCCACTGAAGTCACCTCTATGCCTCCCCTCATCCGCCCGGATAAAAGCATTGCCTTCGATGACGAAGACAAAGCTGAATGCATGGCCGACAGCCTGGAGGCCCAGTGCTCTCCCAGCACTCAGCCAGTCGACCCAGCCCACCTTGCCCACGTGGATGCTGAGGTTGAACGTAGGTCTGCCCTACCCCCATTCGAGGACCCTGATGCTCCCCTCCCCCCCGTCACGGAAGACGAGGTGGAGGAGATCATCAGGAAACTCAAACCCAGAAAAGCCCCCGGGACTGACAGACTGACAAGTAGAGTATTTAAACTCCTCCCCCGTTCCATAATAGTTTTACTGGTAGCCATCTTCAATGGCGCCATGTCAAACAATATGTTTCCACAAACGTGGAAAGAGGCTACCGTAATAGGCATTCCAAAGCCCGGTAAGCCCAAGTCCTCCCCAAGTAGTTATCGCCCCATAAGTCTACTCAGCGCCCTCGGCAAAATCTACGAAAGGATTATTTATAATCGGCTCAAGGATTATGTCGAGGCAGAGTCTCATCCCAAATGAACAGTTTGGCTTTAGAGCCCAACACTCTAGTGTCCACCAAGCCCACCGCATCGTAGAGCACGTCAATGGCCGCTTCATACACGGTCATCTGACGGGAGCTCTATTCTTTGATATCGCGAAAGCATTCGACAAAGTCTGGCACAATGGCTTAATTTATAAGCTATACCTACTAGGTGTGCCGGACCGTCTCGTGCTCATCATACGAGACTTTTTGTCGAACCGCTCCTTCAGATATCGTGTCGAAGGAGCGCTTTCCACTCCCCGCCCCATCAGAGCTGGCGTTCCTCAAGGTGCCGTGCTCTCCCCCCCACTCTTCACGCTATATGCTAGCGACATCCCAAGAAGTCGTCGCGTAGAATTATCCCTATTTGCCGATGATACGGCCATCTATAACTCGGGACTCAAACCCGATGCAATCGCTCGTACCCTCCAGACCTCAGCCAACGCACTAGGCGATTGGTTTAGGAAATGGAGAATCGAGGTAAACCCCGACAAGAGTCAGGCAGTCCTATTTTATAGAGCTCGCCATAAAAAACCTACCCTTCCCCGCCCAATCACTATGTTTGGCACGCCAATCCCTTGGGAAAAGCAAGCTAAATACCTAGGAGTGATTCTAGATCAAAACCTTAACTTCAGAGAGCATATAAAGTCGGTACGCTCGCGAGCCGCCTTCGCTCTCAGTAGGCTATATTGCATGCTGAATGCACGCAGCAAACTCTCCCTTAAATGTAAACTACGCATTTACACTACGTGCATACGCCCCATATTAACTTACGCCGGTCCGGTGTTTGCTCACTCTAGTCCGGCTCAGATCCATAGGATGCAAGTTATCCAAAACCGATTTCTCCGAAATGCCACGGGCGCGCCCTGGTACTTGAGGAACGAGGATCTTCATGTAGACCTCAAAATCCCGACTATAAAGCAAGTGTTAAAACGCCAGTCAGCGCGTTACTTCACCTCTGCTGAAAAACACACAAACCCCCTGATTGTATCGGCCGCCCGGTACACACTCTCAAAAATTTCCCGGGTTCGTCGTCCTCGCCTTGTCCTTGACGAACCTGACGATCCCACCACTATCCGTCAAGAGAGCAGTAGGGAAACTAGCACTCTAATTAAAAACATAAACAAAACGCGTTCTGTATACCGGCCTCGCCGTCGAGGCCCATCGCGACGTCCGCGCTCTTGTAACGTCAACCCTCCCCGACCTTTGCCAAACGAGCCAGCCCGCGATGCTGAGCCAGTAGCAATAAATACTCCCTTAAATAATATGACCCAGCCTGACCCATTGCTGTCCACCATCAACGACCCCGCTGAGCCGAGGCTCGTACTCCACAGGGAGTGCCCTTAGCGCGCGGTTGTTTAAAGGTAAATACTAGTTTGTAAGCCCTGGCTGGGGGCCTTTAAATTTTAGAGGTCACCACAGGATCGCCCGGTTAAGTAGTATATTAGCCTTATCGAGCTAAACTACGAGTGGCCCTATCGAAAAAAAAAAAAAAGAAAAAAAAAAAAAATCGGGATCGGCACATCATTCGACGCTGAACACCGCCACGAGAGGACGCACACATCGCTCAGCCGCACTCAGCCGACTCGATTTCGTTTTGACGGTTACGACCGTTACGACCGTTGGAACCGTTTCTAACGGTTCATTTTATTTTTAGATTCTTTGTGTTTGCTTTTTTCAAAGCAACACAAAGTTATTTCTTTAACAGAAAATCCACCTTCAGTGGTACTTGGGGGATACCTAGCGGTGATAACGAACCCAGGTGGTGTTGACCCGACGCACCTTACCTAGCCCCTTCAGGGCTAGGTAATAAGTCGGAAGGGTACTAGTTAGCGGCCTTGGGGACTACCCTAGTCGCGGCTAGTATCTAACCCCGTTTTCTTTCAGTGTGCACCCGGGGTTGGTGGGTGAGTCTACCCCACAACACCGGCACGACCGAAAGGTCCTTAGGACCCCGCTGCACATTAAGATTGGCAGCGGGTATAACAAGCTTAGGGCACACCTAGGCACTCACCTCCCTGCGTATCCCCGCAGGGAGCTTACTCACCTTCGGGTTATCCCGCCCGGAGGGTTAGGTGTCAGGGCCCTTCAGGCCAATACAGACGGGAAAACAGCCATCGAGTTTGTCTAGAGTTTCTCTTCTCGGTGGCACAGTGTTAGGAGAAACTCCTGGGCCGGGCTTTTTGAGGGACCGTCTGCTCGAGGAGCACACGTTTAACGTGTCTCCTCGAGGCTGAGTTAGGAGATTAGGAATTGGGTTGTCATACCTACCCCATAAATCCCTCACTGCCCCATTATGGAGGCAGTGTTAAAGGAGTTCCTCAGCCGCATGGTTGAGGAATTTCCTCAAATCAAAAGCAAGTTTGGACAGGAGCTCACCTCCCTCCTGTCCTCCACCCCCCCAGCTACCTCCGGCGTGCCCAACTCCCCACAACCGGAAGCAACCACTCTCCCCAAGTCCTTTACGGGCAGCCCTGCCTCCCCAGATGCAGACATGGAGTCTGAGGAGGAAAAATGCAACTCAGAGTCTGAGGAAGAGAGATCCTCAGACTCCAACACCTCGGACGAGTTCCAACTCGTCCAAGGAAAAAGGAAGAAGAGGTCAAAGGCCTCCTCCTCTCTGGCCCCTAAGGCCAAAAAGCCCTCCCCGACAGAGCCAGCACGCCCGGTGCTGAGCCAGCCCCTCTCCCCCCCTCTGACCAGCACCCCTTCGGGCAACTTGCCTCCCACTCCCCCCAGCGCCACCTCGCGCATGACCCCTCCCCCACCCCCTATCTTCATCCAGGACAAAGGGGCGTGGACTAACGTTCCAAAAGCGTGTTGCGAGCTTAGGATCGCATACACGAATGCCCGAGCCGTCCTAAACGGCATAAAAGTCGGCCTTGCCACTGCCAAGGACCATAGAGAGCTCTCCAAGCTCCTGAGGACCCGCAACATTCCGTACCACGCGTACACGCTCCACGAGAGCAAACCTGTACGTGTGGTAATAAGCCGTATCCCCCGGGAAATCCCCACCGCTGAGATCCACTGTGACCTAGAGTCACAGGGGATCCCAGTGATGGAGGTCCACCGCATGCATGGCATGGGAGACAAGGCGTTTAATAACGTCCTTGCCATCTGCCACCCCACTGAGGGGCCTCACCCCATCTTTTCCCTGAAGACTGTATGCAGTCTGTCAGGCATATTGATTGAGAAGCCGCACAAGAGTGGCACGGTCGGCCAATGCCACCGCTGCCAGCTCTAAGGGGCCCTCTCAACGAAACTGCTACGACACTCCCCGATGTGTAAAGTGCCTTGGTAAGCACGGCACTTCGGAATGCACTTGCCCTAAAGACAGGAGCCAGTGCACAGAGCCGCCCAGCTGTGTGCTGTGCGGACAATCTGGCCACCCGGCCAACTACCGGGGCTGCCCTAAGGCCCCCAAAACCTCGGCCCCCATGCTGGCAAAGCGCGCTAGCGCACGCCAGGGTAGGGAGTGCCCCACCCTCTCGGCTAAGCTCCCTCAGAGCCTCAGCCCACAGCGTCCAAACCCGTGGACTGTTGCAAACCACGCCAAGAACTTCCCGGCGCTGAAGCCTAAAATTCCAGGTCTGATGGACAAACCCATCGCCCCACCCACCTCCCTTCCCCCGGTTATGGCTACTCAGCCTCCCCCGGAACCCTCTTACTCGGAAAATCTGGGTTTCAACCCGTTTGTTGTACTTACGAGTACATTCAACATCTTTTTCTCCCCACGAGCCATTCAAATGGCAAGAGAAGTAGAGGCATGCAGAGGTGACCTCGGAACACTGAATCAGGTGTACCTTAGGTACCCTGACATTACCACCCATGTAGAAAAATTCGCCCGTAAACCATAATGGGTACCACGGTCGCGAGTAGAATAAAGCCCCGATCCCTCAAGCTGGAGTTCTTCAATGCCAATGGCATTAGAAATCAAAGAGAGGAGATCGCGACCTTCCTCCGCGATCATCATCTCGACATCCTCCTGGTCCAAGAGACCTTCTTAAAACCCCACCTTAGGGATCCTAAGATTGCCAATTACCGGCTCGTCAGAAATGATAGGACTAGATGCCATAAAGGCGGTACTCTAATCTATTACAAAAACTCCCTTCACTGTATCCCTATGGATCCGCCGCCCCTAGCCCATAGAGGTATCCGTCTGTCGGCTAGGCATGACGGGCCACCCTCCCATCACAATTGTATCTGTATACCTCCCTCCGACTAACGATGCAGATACAAGCGCATCGGTAAACGCCTCACTACGAAGCGACCTTACCGCTCTTCTTGATATGAGTGACTCCGTCCTTATGGCGGGGGATCTCAATGCAAAACATCCCGCATGGTGTAGCAGTACTACTAACCCCCGGGGGAAAGTATTGTACGAGCTATGCTCCCCGCTTCAGTTAGATATCATAGGGCCTATGCGTCCTACTCACTATCCTTTCGAGCCAACTCACTTACCTGACGTACTCGACATCGCTCTCCTAAGAAATGTAAACTTACGTTTGCACTCCCTGGAGACGGTGGACGAGCTCGACTCAGGGGGTCTACTCCGAAACCACAAAAGCGAAGTATCGGCCGAATGTTCGGGCGTGTCATACTACGAACTTCATTCTATTTCGTTCGGTTAATTTCACGATGTAACATCGTGAAATTAATGTCAAAATTCACCACAGCAAAATAGGTCTCTTTTGAGTATCGAATTTAATGAATTATTACAATTATCTTGAGTTTTATGTTTGTTTAAAGTGTTAAAGTGAATGTGTCATACTTAAAATTGTAGTGAAATGGCAAAGACTTATACAATATAGAAAATGAACGAAACTTTTAATAGTAGTAGTATATTAAACTATTATTATTATAGATTTCGTTAATTTTCTAATAATTGTACGAGTCTTTCTTTCTTTCTTTGTCTGAGTTACTCGAAATGGATAGGTAAATAGTCTAAGATCCCGCTATACAACGACCTTCACCGAGATGCTTATTTAATGAGACGTATTTTTTATGTTATTAAATATGCCAATAAATATATCCTATATGGGTTGCCTAACAAATTTCAGTCCAGAGTATTTTTAATTAATAATTAAAAAAAAAAAATTTTAAACATTTCACCGGTGTGATTATTAAATAAATTTGATACCAATCGAAAGTTTGAAGCCTATAGAATATGCAAACGTTAGGTTGCCTATTTTTTTCCGGTCACAACCACGGGTTGCCAGGTGTAAACAGGTAAATCTATACTAGCATTTTGCAACGGTCTGATTATTGAATCAAACTTAGATAAAATGAAAGATTATTTCATAAGGAACACGGTGGTATAGGGTTGCCTGCGAAAAATCAGTCCCGAATTACGGTTGTCGAATTTTAAATAATAAAATATCGCTGCGAGTGAATGTGTGTGAGAGAGAGGTCCCAGACCAACCATCCCATGCGGTAGAAAATGACGCAGCGTAGCAGCTGTTTAAAGTCCGCCCATTTAAAGAAGGAGAGTGCGCATGCTATTTGTGCTTGGAAATGAAAAGGATAGCGATAGACTCGTATATGCTGTGCATTATTTTGGAGTAGATTGTCGCTATAGATACAAGTGAAAAAACGTGCTGCTATTTATTGTTGGAAAAAATGGCCAAAAAGTGTTTTTTGTGTGATTCGGATGACGGAATAATTGATTTTGATGATGAAACTTTTAAAAACTGTGCATTAAAGTTAGCTTTTCGTAAAAAAAAATTTAAATACAATTTTGTTGAGCTACCCAGTGCGTCACTCCAATTTGTAGGTTATCATACCACGTGCTACAAAAAAGTGACTGTTTTGAATAAAAAATATAACGAAGGATTTCTTAAATTTATCGCTGAATATACAGTAAGTACATAATAATTGAATTTTTAAAATTATCTAAGCTAATACATCTTCTATATTTTTGTCATGTTGAAGTAATTGCTAGTAAAACTCACTTATGGTTTTGTTAATTTTCGACACACATATTTTTTTTTATAATTTACTTAAAAAACGGTAGTTGAAAATTGAACAAGAAAATGTTCTGATTTCCTTTTTTTTTTTTTGGAATAATTAAATGAGGATGTTTTAAATCAACTATTCTTATCAAAAAAAATTAAAATTTATAATCAAACATTTTCATTTAATCGCAAAAATTGTTTTTTTTTAGGAGCATACCGATGTATCTACTACTGAAAAAGAACCACAACAGTTGAATCCTAGTGTCGATTCCTGTGCTACAGTTGCTGAGGATGAAACGAGTAATGTTGAAGACCTGCCTCAAACTTCTGGGGGCTTTGACAAGGTAATAAAAAATTATTATTTTTTTAAGCTTTTTTAAAAAAGTGACATGAAAATCTATTAATTGAACTTGTATTTTCATTTATATTTGTTTTCTTCCATTTTTACTCAAAGAATGATTTAAATTCTTTTAGGAGCAGTCAACATCAACAGCATCGACATCAACAGCAACGACATCAACAGCAACGACATCAACAGCATCGACATCAAGCACAATTATTTGTCTTTTTTGTGACCAAGTCTCTTAATTTCCGAGATCCGCCTAAAGGGGGTGAGAAGGGGGGCGGGGGGGGGGCGACTGAAAAATGGTTTTTACTTTACCGAGCCTCCTCTATACGAATCCGTAAAAAAAAAATTACGGGTCTCGTAGTTTCCGAGATACGATGGGGGGGGGGAGAAGGGGGGTGAAAAGGGGAAGTTTGCCACTTTTCCCGTAGGTTTGAGAGTTACTTGTTTACGAATCTGTCAAAATATACCCACCTCCCCATCCACCATCTGGGAGAACAATTATGTCAATGAGTGAGTGAGTGAGTCAGTGAGTGGTAATTTAGCTTTATATAATATAACTAGTATTTGCGTGTTGCGCGAGGTGCAAGCACCTCGCGTGCTTGTGATGAAAAAAAAAAAAAATTCGTGGGGTGATGGGGGGAGATGGGGGGGGTTTAGTATTTGCGTGTTGCGCGAGGTGCAAGCACATCGCGTGCTTGTGAAGAAAACTAAAGCATTGCCCCTCTAAATCAAGTATTTGCGTGTTGCGCGAGGTGCAAGCACCTCGCGTGCTTGTGAAAAAAAAAGCGGGGTGGGGGTGATGGAGGGGTTTAGTATTTGCGTGTTGCGCGAGGTGCAAGCACCTCGCGTGCTTGTGAAAATAAAAAAATGGGGGGGGGTGATGGGGGGGTTTAGTATTTGCGTGTTGCGCGATGTGCAAGCACCTCGCGTGCTTGTGAAAAAAAAAAATTGGGGCGGGGTGATGGGGGGATTTAGTATTTGCGTGTTGCGCGAGGTGCAAGCACCTCGCGTGCTTGTGAAAAAAACTAAAGCATTGCCCCTCTAAATCATGTATTTGCGTGTTGCGCGAGGTGGGGTGCTTGGGAAAAAAAAAAAAAAAAAAGAGGGGGGGGGGTGATGGGGGGGGGGTTGCACAAGTATTTCGACTAAAGCATTGCCCCTCTAAATGAATCTGAAAAAAAAAATGTTCCAAGTCTCTTAGATTCCGAGATCCGCCTAAAGGGGGGGAGAAGGGGGGCAGGGGGGGACTTTGAAAAATGGTTTTTACTTTACCGAGCCTCCTCTATACGAATCCTTAAAAAGAAAAAAATACGGGTCTCGTAGTTTCCGAGATACGATAGGGGGGGGGAGAAGGGGGGGGAAAAGGGGAGGTTTGGCACTTTTCCCGTAGGTTTGAGAGTTACTTGTTTACGAATCTGTCAAAATATACCCACCTCCCCATCCACCATCTGGGAGAACAATTATGTCAATGAGTGAGTCAGTCAGTGAGTCAGTCAGTGAGTGGTAATTTAGCTTTATATAATATAACTAGTATTTGCGTGTTGCGCGAGGTGCAAGCACCTCGCGTGCTTGTGAAAAAAGAAATTGGTATTTGCGTGTTGCGCGAGGTGCAAGCACCTCGCGTGCTTGTGAAAAAAAAAAAAAAGGGGGGGGGGAATGGGGGGGGGGGAGGTTGCACAATTATTTCGACTAAAGCATTGCCCCTCTAAATGAATCTGAAAAAAAAAATGTTCCAAGTCTCTTAGATTCCGAGATCCGCCTAAAGGGGGGGAGAAGGGGGGCGGGGGGGGGACTTTGAAAAATGGTTTTTACTTTACCGAGCCTCTTCTATACGAATCCGTAAAAAGAAAAAAATACGGGTCTCGTAGTTTCCGAGATACGATAGGGGGGGGGGAGAAGGGGGGGGAAAAGGGGAGGTTTGGCACTTTTCCCGTAGGTTTGAGAGTTACTTGTTTACGAATCTGTCAAAATATACCCACCTCCCCATCCACCATCTGGGAGAACAATTATGTCAATGAGTGAGTCAGTCAGTCAGTGGTAATTTAGCTTTATATAGTACTAGCTTCCGCCCGCGACTTCGTCCGCATGTAAAAAAAAATCCCCCGATTTTGAAACATTCTTCATTAGTGCTCCGCTCCTATTGGTCTTAGCGTGATGATATATAGCCTATAACCTTCCTCGATAAATGGGCTATCTAACACTGAAAGAATTTTTCAAATCAGAACCGTAGTTCCTGAGCTTAGCGCGTTCAAGCAAACAAACAAACAAACAAACAAACAAACAAACAAACAAACTCTTCAGCTTTATAATATTAGTATAGATAATAATAACTAGTATTTGCGTGTTGCGCGAGGTGCAAGCACCCCGCGTGCTTGTGAAAAAAAAACTGTGGGGGAGATGGGGGGGGCTTAGTATTTGCGTGTTGCGCGAGGTGCAAGCACCTCGCGTCCTTGTGAAAAAAAAAAAAAGTGGGGGGGGAGATGGGGGCGTTTAGTATTTGCGTGTTGCGCGAGGTGCAAGCACCTCGCGTGCTTGTGTAAAAAACAAAAAATGAGGGGGGGGGGTGATGGGGGGAGATGGGGGGTTTAGTATTTGCGTGTTGCGCGAGGTGCAAGCACCTCGCGTGCATGTGAAAAAAAAATATGGGGGGGGGGGTGATGGGGGGGGTTGCACAATTATTTCGACTAAAGCATTGCCCCTCTAAATGAATCTGAAAAAAAAATGTTCCATGTCTCTTAATTTCCGAGATCCGCCTAAAGGGGGTGAGAAGGGGGGCAAGGGGGGCGACTTTGAAAAATGGTTTTTACTTTACCTAGCCTCCTCTATACGAATCCGTAAAAAAAATACGGGTCTCGTAGTTTCCGAGATACGATAGGGAGGGGGGAGAAGGGGGGTGAAAAGGGTAGGTTTGGCACTTTTCCCGTAGGTTTGAGAGTTGCTTGTTTACGAATCTGTCAAAATATACCCACCTCCCCATCCACCATCTGGGAGAACAATTATGTCAATGAATCAGTCAGTCAGTGAGTGGTAATTTAGGTTTATATAATAAAACTAGTATTTGCGTGTTGCGCGAGGTGCAAGCACCTCGCGTGCTTGTGAAAAAAACAAAAAAAAAAAAGTAGGGGTGTGATGGGGGGAGATGGGGGGGTTTAGTATTTGCGTGTTGCGCGAGGTGCAAGCACCTCGCGTGCTTGTGAAAAAAAAAAGTGGGGTGGGTTGATGGGGGGGGGGTTGCACAAGTATTTCTACTAAAGCATTGCCCCTCTAAATGAATCTGAAAAAAAAAATGTTCCAAGTCTCTTAATTTCCGAGATCCGCCTAAAGGGGGTAAAAAGGGGGGTGGGGGGGCGCATTTGATAAATGGTTTTTACTTTACCGAGCCTCCTCTATACGAATCCGTAAAAAAAAAATACGGTTCTCGTAGTTTCCGGGATACGATAGGGAGGGGGGAAAAGGGGAGGTTTGGCACTTTTCCCGTGGGTTTGAGAGTTACTTGTTTACGAATTTGTCAAAATATACCCACCTCCCCATCCACCATCTGGGAGAACAATTATGTCAATGAGTGAGTGAGTGAGTGAGTCAGTGAGTCAGTGGTAATCTAGCTTTATATAGTATAACTAGTATTTGCGTGTTGCGCGAGGTGCAAGCACCTCGCGTGCTTGTGAAAAAAACTAAAGCATTGCCCCTCTAAATCAAGTATTTGCGTGTTGCGCGAGGTGCAAGCACATCGCGTGCTTGTGAAAAAAAAAAGGGGGGGAGGTGATGGGGGGGGTTTGGTATTTGCGTGTTGCGCGAGGTGCAAGCACCTCGCGAGCTTGTGAAAAAATAAAAAAAAAAGAGGGGGGGTGGGTGATGGGGGGAGGGGGGGTCGCACAAGTATTTCGACTAAAGCATTGCCCCTCTAAATGAATCTGAAAAAAAAAATGTTCCAAGTCTCTTAGATTCCGAGATCCGCCTAAAGGGGGGGAGAAGGGGGGGGGGGGGGGGGACTTTGAAAAATGGTTTTTACTTTACCGAGCCTCCTCTATACGAATCCGTAAAAAACAAAAAATACGGGTCTCGTAGTTTCCGAGATACGATAGGGTGGGGGGAGAATGGGGGGGAAAAGGGGAGGTTTGGCACTTTTCCCGTAGGTTTCAGAGTTACATGTTTACGAATCTGTCAAAATATACCCACCTCCCCATCCACCATCTGGGAGAACAATTATGTCAATGAGTCAGTCAGTGAGTGAGTGAGTGGTAATTTAGCTTTATATAATATAATAACTAGTATTTGCGTGTTGCGCGAGGTGCAAGCACCTCGCGTGCTTGTGAAAAAAAAAAAAAAAAAAAAGAAGGGGGGGGATGGGGGGGTTTAGTATTTGCGTGTTGCGCGAGGTGCAAGCACCTCGCGCAACGTGCTTGTGAATAAAAAAAATAAAAAAAAGAGAAGGGGGGGGGGGTGATGGGGGGAGTTGGGGGTGTTTAGTTTTTGCGTGTTGCGCGAGGTGCAAGCACCTCGCGTGCTTATGAAAAAAAAAAAAAAAAGGGGGGGGGATGGGGCGGGGGGTTGTTGCAGAATTATTTTGACTAAAGCATTGCCCCTCTAAATGAATCTGAAAAAAAAAATGTTCCAAGTCTCTTAGATTCCGAGATCCGCCTCAAGGGGGGGAGAAGGGGGGCGGGGGGGGGGACTTTGAAAAATGGTTTTTACTTTACCGAGCCTCCTCTATACGAATCCGTAAAAAGAAAAAAATACGGGTCTCGTAGTTTCCGAGATACGATATGGGGGGGTGAGAAGGGGGGGGAAAAGGGGAGGTTTGGCACTTTTCCCGTAGGTTTGAGAGTTACTTGTTTACGAATCTGTCAAAATATACCCACCTCCCCATCCACCATCTGGGAGAACAATTATGTCAATGAGTGAGTCAGTCAGTCAGTCAGTGGTAATTTAGCTTTATATAGTATAACTAGTATTTGCGTGTTGCGCGAGGTGCAAGCACCTCGCGTGCTTGTGAAAAAAAAAAAAAAAAAAAAGTGGGGGGATGATGGGGGGGTTTAGTATTTGCGTGTTGCGCGAGGTGCAAGCACCTCGCGAGCTTGTGAAAAAAAAAAAAAAAAAAAAAGAGTGGGGGGGGGTGATGGGGGGGGGTTGCACAAGTATTTCGACTAAAGCATTGCCCCTCTAAATGAATCTGAAAAAAAAAATGTTCCAAGTCTCTTAGATTCCGAGATCCGCCTAAAGGGGGGGAGAAGGGGGGCGGGGAGGGGGGACTTTGAAAAATGGTTTTTACTTTACCGAGCCTCCTCTATACGAATCCGTAAAAAAAAAAAATACGGGTCTCGTAGTTTCCGAGATACGATAGGGAGGGGGGAGAAGGGGGGGGAAAAGGGGAGGTTTGGCACTTTTCCCGTAGGTTTCAGAGTTACTTGTTTACGAATCTGTCAAAATATACCCACCTCCCCATCCACCATCTGGGAGAACAATTATGTCAGTGAGTCAGTGAGTGGTAATTTAGCTTTATATAGTATAACTAGTATTTGCGTGTTGCGCGAGGTGCAAGCACCTCGCGTGCTTGTGAAAAAATAAAAAAAGGGGGGGGAGATGGGGGGGGTTTAGTATTTGCGTGTTGCGCGAGGTGCAAGCACCTCGCGTGCTTGTGAAAAAAGAAATTGGTATTTGCGTGTTGCGCGAGGTGCAAGCACCTCGCGAGCTTGTGAAAAAAAAAAAAAAAAAAAAGAGGGGGGGGTGATGGGGGGGGGGGGGTTGCACAAGTATTTCGACTAAAGCATTGCCCCTCTAAATGAATCTGAAAAAAAAAATGTTCCAAGTCTCTTAGATTCCGAGATCCGCCTAAAGGGAGGGGAGAAGGGGGGCAGGGGGGGGACTTTGAAAAATGGCTTTTACTTTACCGAGCCTCCTCTATACGAATCCGTAAAAAAAAAAATACGGGTCTCGTAGTTTCCGAGATACGATAGGGAGGGGGGAGAAGGGGGGGGAAAAGGGGAGGTTTGGCACTTTTCCCGTAGGTTTCAGAGTTACTTGTTTACGAATCTGTCAAAATATACCCACCTCCCCATCCACCATCTGGGAGAACAATTATGTCAGTGAGTCAGTGAGTGGTAATTT
The DNA here is from genome assembly GCA_943138885.2 of Tholera decimalis. Classification (NCBI taxonomy): domain Eukaryota; kingdom Metazoa; phylum Arthropoda; class Insecta; order Lepidoptera; family Noctuidae; genus Tholera; species Tholera decimalis. Next base: position 22,031,497 of record OW964556.2, read on the forward strand.
AGCTTTATATAGTATAACTAGTATTTGCGTGTTGCGCGAGGTGCAAGCACCTCGCGTGCTTGTGAAAAAATAAAAAAGGGGGGGGAGATGGGGGGGGTTTAGTATTTGCGTGTTGCGCGAGGTGCAAGCACCTCGCGTGCTTGTGAAAAAAGAAATTGGTATTTGCGTGTTGCGCGAGGTGCAAGCACCTCGCGAGCTTGTGAAAAAAAAAAAAAAAAAAAAAGAGGGGGGGGTGATGGGGGGGGGGGTTGCACAAGTATTTCGACTAAAGCATTGCCCCTCTAAATGAATCTGAAAAAAAAAATGTTCCAAGTCTCTTAGATTCCGAGATCCGCCTAAAGGGAGGGGAGAAGGGGGGCGGGGGGGGGGACTTTAAAAAATGGCTTTTACTTTACCGAGCCTCCTCTATACGAATCCGTAAAAAAAAAAATACGGGTCTCGTAGTTTCCGAGATACGATAGGGAGGGGGGAGAAGGGGGGGGAAAAGGGGAGGTTTGGCACTTTTCCCGTAGGTTTCAGAGTTACTTGTTTACGAATCTGTCAAAATATACCCACCTCCCCATCCACCATCTGGGAGAACAATTATGTCAGTGAGTCAGTGAGTGGTAATTTAGCTTTATATAGTATAATAATATCTAATTGTATAAATGTAGTTGTTTTAATAATAATTAGTGACCTAACTTGTAATATAATAAAATATAAAAGCATTAATTCGTTTTAATATTATTCTTTGTATATTTAGCTTAACCACGCTAATTAATATCATAATCCTAAGAATCAGGTACTATACCCAACGAGCACATTAGTACTTTGGGCTGTAAAATAGCGCTTTAAGGGTTCAAAAAGCAGTTCAGAGTTGCATATCTGCATCCGTAAACGTCTATTGTTATAAAAGTTACTTAAGGTGCTATAAGCTGAATCAAATACTACCCTAGCCTTCACAGTAGTCCACGGTAGAACTCATTTACCACTTACAGCTTTATATGACAGTTACGAAGGTCATTCTGCCACTCACAGCTGCATAGTAGTTTCCATTGTAACTTGTATAGGTTATAGTTATAGTAACCACTATTATACTACTATAAGTTTCATTATAGAAATAATAGAAACTCTTATGCATACTATAGTTACAAAAAAATCATCAGTGTAACTAAGGCCTTTAGTAGCAATAATCATTCCTTGCAGGCTCAATCCATTCGCCATTTTACAGCCGCTTTTGTAACTATTATAAAACATTTAATAAAATGGATGCTAAACGAATAAGTACGTAACTAGATCTTATTTATTTATTATATACTTTATTGTACACCTTACAATACACTTAAGGATACAAATAATTAATCTTATAACCTCAAAAACAGGAAAATAGGAGCTTTTTGTGGCTGTGAGTTGCACTAGGGGAACAAAAATCACTGGAAGCGTTAGAAGGGTGAAAATTAGCGCTATGATTCTCAAAAGGGAGTTATTAGAGCTCAAACTGCAGGTTATGACTACAGTACAATGACGCCATGATTTTTTAAGAAAACCTATAATTCACTTGCAAAATTGAGTTGATATACATTGGTTTTTCAGTTAAATGTGCATTAAATGTACCGGTAAACAATCGGCCACTTGCAAATTGTAAGTTATCGACACGTAAAAATACGGAAATAAAATTTATTCTGTATAACAAATAAAAAATATCACATATCTTTTGTTAATTTTTTAAATATCATAAAAGCGCGTTAAAATTACTCGAAAATTATCTTATATATCTACAGTAAACTGGACAGCGTTTTAAGTATCTTTATATATCTTGCTAATACAGAATACAAACATTTACTTCTTTTTGTTTTATTTTCATGATGGCGACGAAAACACTTTACCAAAATATTACAAATAATGTCAACTGAAGATATACAATAAAGAACTATAATCAATTCATTCGTTCAAAGTAGTTCAAAATCATTCAAAAGTAGCGCTACGAGAGCTTTAGTATAGCGTTAATAAATCGTTATAGCTATTAATGAACCTTTATACAACCGTTGTGCAGGTTAAATGGAACTTTAGGTTGCATAAAATGGCGCCCAAATAGCGCTAAAGCGGCTGTTTTAAGTCTGCAGTAGACGCTCTAGTGCTTACGTCTATTACCATAAGTAATAATCGGATACGCTCCAAAGCTCTAATGCAGCCCATTTGTGCTAGTTGGGTAACTATTACGATAACTCATGCTAAGAACATTAAGGAAATTATATAATTTGGGTGATTAGGTTATTCCTAATAGGTAAATGATCATACAAAATAATGAAAAAATAGTTCGAAGAAAGCGTAATTAAATTATCGTTTAATATTTTTTTCTAAGTGTTATTGAAAATATTATGTGCGTGTGGATTGAGAGATCATTTCGAAAAACTCTACCAATCCCAACCAAATTATAAGAGGATTTAGGAAATAATTATAAGAGGATTTAGGAAATAATTGTGAAAACTTCATGGTAAGAAGGTATAAAATTTGTGAAACCTAAACAAAGAAAGTTAGAACTCATTAACTGGATCTCTCAATCTGGACAACTGAAGAAAAAGCCATAACGCGTATTCAGGAATATACTGCCTATGTGTTTATAATTTGCATTTTAATTAATTATGAAGGATTTGTGAAAGCTGCTAAACAAAGTTTCGATTCGTTTCAAAGCGACGTTTAAGATTTATAACGGTATATATGGATCTCTCAGAGTGGTCAATTTTCAATTGAGTGATCTTGTAAAACATGACCTAATCAGTGCCGGATTAACCACGTAGCAAGAGTAGCAATTGCTACGGGCCCCGCGCGAAAGGGGGCCCCGCATATTCAAACCCACTCATATCTGCCTGAGCGTAATTGTTTGATTGAAACTTATTAAGATGTGGTATGTTGAAATTTTTTGATGTCACAAAAACGTGAAACGACACCTTTTCCTACTGACAATCCACGTCAGACACTCGGTACCCGACTATTTCCTTGGCGTAAATAAAACACCGACTTTCATTCGGTAAACGCACAAATTCTACAAAAAGTTGCTTATATAAACGTGTAGCATTTTAGTCGGCCTGATAATCAGCTCTACAAAAAGTCTCACGTATGCAAGCACGCTTACCCGACACTTAGTGTGGATGTGTAGCAGAATTGAAATGGCTCGATTTAAATTGTGAAAATTATCTATTTATTTGTAAGATTAACAGTCTACATTATTTTTAGTATAATTTAATAAAGTTATTTCATTTTAATTTCATTCCAATTCCGATCTCAATATGTTTCTTTTCTATTTGATACGGCTAAACTTCCTATTTTTTTCTGTGTATAGAACGAAGTAATAACAAAGGATACCAGAATTATGAGCAGCAGATTTAGAGATACGGGTCAACACTATGCTTCTGAAAGTGCAAAACGTAAAGCGAAAAATGAAAAAGAGAAAAAGAACGAAGCTGTTCTATCAAAAACACGTAAGCTGTCCGAGTTTTTCAATGTTCAGAGCATTGTTGCTGAATCCACGGAAATTGAAGCAAAAAATAAAGAAGGTGCATCTCATTATACATATAAAAGTGAAACTGAAATTTTTACCTCTTCAGGTACTTTATCGACAAGTGATACCGAAATCGAAAAGACAACAAGTCCTCCTAGTTCTCCCATATCGTGTTTTAGCCAAAGAAAATCTGAAAACCTTGCAAATCCCCGTGACTCAAAGTCGTCTTACTTGAGCTAAACGGAAGTCGATAGTATATTAGATGATTCAACTGCATACATTCCCTGTCTTGCACATTCATTAAATTTAGTTGCTAAGTGCGCTGTTGTACAGAAGCATTAATTTTTTACGATTTTATTGAAAATCTTTATAATTTTTTTTCCGCTTCTACACATCGTTGGAGTCTTCTTACGGAAGCTCTTACTTCGAAAAATCCGATTTTGAAAAGGTTGTCGGATACTAGGTGGTCTGCCAGAGCTGATGCTACGAAGGCGCTTTTATGTGGTTTTACCACTATCAAGCAAGTTTTGGATGCCATTTCCAATAATATAGATCAAAAGGCAGAGTGTCGTAATCAAGTGTACGGACTTGTTTCAAAGATGAATAAGTTGGAAACGGGAATAATGATAATTACGTGGAATGGAATCCTAGAACGCATGCAAGCAACTAGTGCGTCGCTGCAATCGTCTAAAATAGACCTTAATACGGGATAAACCCTTTATGAATCATTATATTGATATGTCCAAACAAGTAGATCTACATTTTCAAATATTGAAGCACAAGCCAAAGAGCTGACAGGCTGTCATGAATATCAGCAACAGACTTCAAGACGACGCAAGCAGAACACAAAGTACGACGATTTTAGCGGTTCTAGTACATTTGACGAATTTGTTGAGAAAGAAACACCTGGAAAACAGTTTGAAATTGAGGTGTTTATTGTCATTATTGATAACACACTATCTGCTTTAGACAAACGCATGAAAGCATATCAAAAACTAACTAGTGTTTTTGAAATATTTCGACAGTTAAAATCTATTACAGCAGAAGAGATTAAAAAAAAAAACACCAATTATAATCAGTGCTTATGAAAATAATTTGGAAGACAGCCTAGAACGAATTAGTGCAGTTTGCTGACCTGCTCAAAATGGATGTGGCTGGTGCTATTGACAGTACGAAAAACGAAGCTCTAGAAATTTAATATTATAAATTCCTAATGGACAATTAGAATCATGTTTCCCCAATTTAGAAATTGCTTTGCGTATTTATTTATCTCTCATGATCACTAACTGCAGTGGCGAACGTTCATTTTCGACATTAAAGCGCATAAAAAATGAGTTAAGGAACACTATGAGTCAAGAACGTCTGAATTATCTCGCTTTGATGAACATAGAACATGATTTGCTCAGAGAAATTGATACGAATAGTATAATTTCTAAATTTGCCCACATGAAATCTAGAAAAGTTACTTTGTAAAAGTTTAAAAAATAATAAGGAAACATATAAATAAATATAAAATATAAACATTATTTAAAGTACACTGTTGATGAAATATAACATGAGCTATTCCTAAAAATATAATATACTTTGTATTAAATATAAACTTTGAAATATGTATTGAAAAAAATAATTTGTGTAGTATCATCAGTTTTCGATTGTTAGTTTCCTATCAAAATTATTCTGAATTGCCAGAAAATCTCATCTCAGTCTTTTTGTACTTGTCAGAGCCTAACAGTGCCTATAGTAATTTCCTACACTATTAATTAACCACACAATTGTAACCTATGGATAGCAAATAAACCTATTGAGTATTGAATTGTTTTTTTAGCACTTTATACTTCCGAACCTATAGCAGATCAAGGGCTCTTTGAAAGAATTTGCTACTGGCCCCGCGCTTGCTTAATCCGGCACTGGACCTAATACTGAAAAAGTATGAATAATTATCATGTTTATTGCAAATTATGCTTCTGGCAAAATTTGTGAAACAAAAATCGTGATTGGAATCTTACTGGTTCAAGAGAAAATGAAAATCTTGTTTTTTGTCGATCGTCCCAACTGAGAGATCATTATTTTGAACTATATTTAATAAACCAAAATTTATAGGTAGAAGGTAGATACTAGGGCTTTCAGTCTCGATGCATTACTGAGTCCCGGGAAAAAAAAACGAGACTAGGTGTGGTCTCGAAATTCCCAGGACAAACGAGACTTTCGAGACTATTTCAAAACTAGGTTTCTTACTTATAAGCTATGCAATTAGACAGTCAAATCAAGTAGTTACTTTCATAAACAAACGCAAAATAAAAAAAAATAAAACATTTGTTACAGTTTTTTTTTTTCATTTTTACAAAAATGAACACGTAAAAACAAAGGGCAACCTTAATTTTGTTACAAAAGTAACCCGCATTAGAAAAAGCTCTTTCTGCTTGTACGCTAGAGGGATACTACTAGTGTGGTGCATGTATATGTGTATGGTATGCATGGCTAGAGGAACAAAAAATGTCCAGTAACACGGTACCCCAAAGTGTCACGTAAACGTTTGAAGGTGAACATCGACATATAACTTCAACGAAAATCATTAAAAATAAACTCCTTACGCGTCCATACGCTTATTATTATTTAGCTTATTAGTCCTTTCTTTTTTTTTTTAACGTGGTAATATCATCAGATGAGTCCTCCCACCCCGGGCAGGGCCGGAGGGACTGTCAGACTTGTACTGACTAAAATCCACGGTATTCCTTCAATAGCTCTTTACGTACCGGGGTCACGGTAATGGGATAAGTCCCACGACCCCGGCAGGCTTCGGCCCTCTACAGGGGGGGCCTCGTTATCTTGCTGACGCTCTTTGAGGCGCGCGTGGAACAAAACGCGCCGTCGACCCGGGCATGGTCCATGGTCGGACAGCGAGTTGCCCTTTACTCGCTGTCCGCATGCCCGCGCCTACGGTGGCTGGAGATCGTCGGCCGACGTCCGACGCCGTGGGCGTCTACCACTGCGGCTGGGCTGGAGGGAGGACGCTATCCTCTCCCTCACGCGGCCCGCCTCCTCCTTCGATAGCATGACTGCTTCGCAGAAGGAAGCGACCGCTTCCCACTCCGTCTCGCCCCGCAGCATGGCCTCGACCAATGCCGGGCGCGAGAGGTCTCCGCCTATCGCCGCCGTGAGGACACGTCGGTGCTCTGCCCAAGTGGGGCAGTCTTGCACCGTATGCTCTACTGTGTCCTCAGGGCGATCCTCGCAGTAGTGACACCCAGATTTAGCTTATTAGTCTAGCAGTACGACAAAACCGCTACTATAATTAATTATTTGCCTACTAAATCGCATCGCATCGCAATAAAACGCATGTCAAAGAATTCCACATGCGCGTGTTGGCTGTCATTCATCCCACCGTATTATAAAATGAACAATAAGTGTTTTGGTACATGTCTTTCTTTGGTACATGGATAAGGCTCGGCATCAAGAACCCCTATCCGACCTCCTGCTGAATTTATGGATTATGTAGTATAGTAGTATTTATGATACGTGATTTTTTAAATTGTCACATCTTAGTATTAATATTCACTTATATTTGATATCATACTTACAGTTATAAATAAATGTTAACGTAAATGACATACCTTTTGCCTTTTGTTTAACTACTGCTTAAAAACGTTTTCAAGCTGAGTAACATGTTACATGATCCGCCACGCGATAGTGACATGTCGACTGCGATAATTATTTCTAGTAGTATTCTCCTGCTCCTAGTAGCGTTAGCGTGTAATGTAGAGACGCCAGCACATGAAGCTACCCGAAACTGTAAATTTTTCCCAATCAACCTTGAACCTAATTTTTTTAATAATAAATGTTGAAAATCCTTTAAAGAAATTTGATAGATTGTTGTAGCTTGATGTGCTGGCGTCTGTACCTACTCTCTTTCAATAAACATTAGTAATCATAATCAACCTGGGAACGATTATTTAGATACAATCTGATGCTTATAGACACGTAATAAGTCTACTTTTTTATTCTTATTTTTTATATTATTGTTTACAAGGTACAAGGTATTTTTATAATTTATAACAATGTCCCACAAATCTGAACAGACAGTTTTGTCGCTGTAGTCATATGTCGATGTTTACCTTCAAATATCTCGGTAATGTGACATTTTGGGGTAGCATGTTACTGATATTTTTGCTACATACAGTATGCGCCACGTATTCTAAAAAAAAAACAAAATGGCGGCGGGTCGACAAGCCAACCTTCATACAAAAAAGTTAGAACCCCTTTCAATTTAATCAGAATAGCTCCATAATTCATCTTTATTGCAATCATAATTATGTGTTAACAAGATCTTAATATAAGTTGTAGCTCACATGGACCCTTTCGGGCACAGCAATTTACATTTATAATATGTACTATGTAGACAAAATCTGTGTTATTTGTCAATAAGGTTATTCAGCCTTCACAGATAATACTAAGCTTTACTCTATGCTCGACCGTGCTGCCATTGCCATATCTATAATAACAATAATAAAAATTGACTGTTGGTTTAATAAATTATTTAATACAAATTTTATGTCATTGAAGTCTCAAAAGTTTCGTTATTCCCGTGACCGAAGATGTTAGTCTCGAGTCTCGAAAATACTAAAAAATCATCGAGACACTCGAAATTTTCGAGACCGAGATTCCCGGGATGAAAGCCCTAGTAGATACATCAGAAATTGTGAAAAATGTACTAACGAATCAGTCGTCCCTGTAAGTGTTATACTTTGGTTATACTTAAAAAGATAAATCATTTTTTACAATCCTTAAGGAAAACGAGTAGGGTAGACATATTTTTTTATTTTGTCCCATTTTTTTTTTCGACTTCCCTATTCATGCTAACATTGTGTATATTTTGTGTGTAAGAATTACTTAGAATTAGAATTACGAACTTAGAATTCCTTAGTAAGAGCACTGCACATACTGTTGAGCGTGGACTGTATGTAATGTGATTTTAACTTAATTTCTTGCATAAATTCTTGCTGGTGGGAATTAGTGTGACGTACAACACAAGGAACAAGTCGGCGACTTATATCAAAACACTTATTTACTTCTGAAGGTTTCTTCACTTTTATTTTCCTTTCTTCTTAATAGTAATACTGCTGGAACTGAACTGCCGAACCCGATTTTTTTTTTTTTTTTTTTTCGATAGGGCCACTCGTTGTTTAGCTCGCTAAGGCTAATATACTACTTAACCGGGCGATCCTGTGGTGACCTCTAAAATTTAAAGGCCCCCAGCCAGGGCTTACAAACTAGTATTTACATTTAAACAACCGCGCGCTAAGGGCACTCCCTGTGGAGTACGATCCTCGGCTCAGCGGGGTCGTTGATGGTGGACAGCAAAGGGTCAGGCTGGGTCATATTATTTAAGGGAATATTTATTGCTACTGGCTCAGCATCGCGGGCTGGCTCGTTTGGCAAAGGTCGGGGAGGGTTGACGTTACAAGAGCGCGGACGTCGCGATGGGCCTCGGATTCTGCTCCGACGCTCGCCCGCGACAGTCGTGCCGCTCCGCGCTCTCGATCGTTCCGTGCCTGAGTCATCGCTCCGTTCGTCACGCCCGCCGTGACGTCACTCGTAGTCGCCGACTACGACGCCTGGTCCGGATCCGCCTTTTTCGAGGCGGTGAAGGATATCTTGTTTCTCTAACAGAGAATTGTCAAAACAAATTGGTTTGGCCCCTTCAGGGTAAAACCACAGTTTCGTGGTCCTTGGTTGGAAACCTCACGGTGTCAACAATACCAAGGGGGTGCTGACCCGACGCACCCGCTGATCCCCTTCAGGGTGAAGCAGTCAATTGGAGTCGAGTGCTAGGTTTTGGCCTTGGGGGATCTCCTAGTCAAACCTAGTTACTGAGTTCTCTTCACAGCATACACACCTAGTGTCGGTTGGGTGTATCTACCCCTTCGCACTAGACCCAATAGGGCCCGGTTCGCACATTAAGACTGGCGACCGGTTACAAGCTTAGGGCACACCATTAGGCACACACCTCCCTGCTATCCCCGCAGGGAGCGAACTCACCTCCGGGTCATTCCCGCCCGGAGGGTTAAGCAAATAGGGCCCTTCAGGCCACATCAGACGGCAACACAGTTACCGAGTTTGTCTGGGTTTCTCTTCTCGGTAACATTGTGTTAGGAGAAACTCCGGGGCAGGGCTCTTTTTGGGGACCGTCTGCTCGGGGAGCTCACGTTTGACGTGTCTCCTCGAGGCTCACATGTTAGGGTTAGGAGATTAGGATGCCCACCATTGTCGCCTCCAACATGGAGGACATGAAAAACATAGTGGAGACTCTCATGACTAAGGTAGACTCCCTACAGATTCGGTTGAATCGAACAACCGAGATACTAGGAGATATCCTAAATAAAAACCCCACCCTACAAAAGGAGTATGAAGTGGAGATTGACTCCATAAAAGTCAATCCCCGTCTTATACACGTTCCCGCGTTGCCACCCATCCCGCAGCCGGAGATAGATCCCACCCCCGCGCCCATCGCAGATAGGTCCCCCTCCCCCCCAGACGTCGAAATGGACTCTGAGGAGGAGGAACAAGAAAAAGAGAGCTCGGAAGGCGAGCGCTCGGAGCACGCAGAGAGCATACACTCTGAGCGCTCAGAGCGAGCGGAGTCCGAGCACTCCTCCGATCAAACCTCTTCCTCCGACGAGTTTATCCTCGTCGAGGGAAAGAGGAAGAAGAGGTCGCAGGCCTCGTCCTCCACTCAGGCCCCTAAGTCCAAGAAACCCTCCCCTCCCGAGCCAGCACGCTTAGTGCAGAGCCAGCCCTCCACTTCCTCGGCCACTAGGCCCAGCCCTACCCAAACCCCAGTCGTCAGCGCCTCAGTGCGCAAGACCATCCCTCCCCCACCCATCTTCATCCACGATAAGGGGGCTTGGACAAACGTGTCCAAAGCGTGTGGCGAGCAACGCATCGCCTACACCAATGCCCGCGCCGTTCAGAACGGCATAAAAGTAGGGTTAGCGACAGCTAACGACCACCGCGCGCTTTCGAAGCTACTCAAGGCTCGAAATATCCCCCACCATACCTATACGCTCCATGAGAGCAAGCCCGTTCGGGTGGTCCTCTGCCGGATCCCCAGCGAGATCCCCACCACCGAGATCGTCTGCGACTTAGAGTCCCAGAACATCCCGGTGATTGAGGTGCACCGTATGCACGGCAGAGGTGGCAGGGCGTCTAACAACGTCCTCGTCATCTGCCACCCCGTCTCCGAAGGTCCCCACCCCATCTTTTCTCTAAAAACAGTATGCAGTCTGTCGGGCATACTTATAGAAAAACCACATAAAAGTGGCACGGTAGGCCAATGCCACCGTTGCCAGTTATACGGGCACGCGCAACGGAATTGCTTCGGCAAACCCCGGTGCGTAAAGTGCCTGGGCGATCACGGCACCGCCGAGTGCAGTCGCCCAAAAGATAGGTCCCAGTGCCCAGACCCGCCCAGCTGCGTGCTGTTCGGGCAATCTGGCCACCCCGCCAACTACCGAGGCTGTCCGAAAGCCCCGAAAACCTCCGCCCCTAAACTGGCAACGCGCGCTAGCGCACGCCAGGGACGAGAGTGTCCTACACTCTCGTCTGAGCTCCCCCAGACCCTCAGTCCCCAGCGTCCAACTCCTTGGACGGCGGCGAATCACGCCCAAAACTTCCCAGCACTAAGGCCGAAAGTCCTAGGGCTGATGGATCAACCCATCATGCCCCCCGCTCCGGTCGTTGTGGCCTCTCAGCCTCCACCTCCTCCCCAGTCACCCCCTCGCTCGGATGAGCCGGAACTCGATGCGTTCCTCATCCTAGGGAATACTTTCAGTTTCTTCCAGTCCCCCCGCGCCATCCAAATGGCAACGGAGGTCTTGGCCTGCACTAGCATTAATTCCCTGATTCGGGTATACTCTAAGTATCCTGATGTCAAAAGTCACTTTGCCAACCTTTTTAAACAGCCATAATGAATAACACGGCTAGTAAGAGATTAAAGCCCCGATCCCTAAAGCTAGGTTACTTCAATGCCAATGGCATCACCAATCAACGGGATGAGATCGCGACTTTCCTTCGCGATCATAGTCTCGACATCCTTCTGGTCCAAGAGACCTTCCTCAAACCCCACCTTAGGGATCCCAAGATAGCCAATTACCGGCTAGTTAGGAACGATAGGACTAGATGCCACAGAGGTGGCACTCTAATATATTATAGGAACTCCCTGCACTGCATCCCTATGGATCCGCCGCCCCTTGCCCACTTAGAGGTATCCGTTTGCCGGCTAGGCATGACGGGCCATCCCTCTATCACAATAGTATCCGCGTATCTCTCTCCGTCCAACGTAGTAGATGTAAATTCATCGATAAACGCCTCACTTCGAAGCGACCTTACCGCCCTTCTTGACATGAGTGACTCCGTCCTTATGGCGGGGGATCTCAATGCCAAACATCCCGCATGGTGTAGTCGTATTACCAACCCCCGTGGGAAGGTACTATACGACCTTTGCACACCTCTCCACATAGATATCATAGGTCCTATGCGGCCTACTCATTACCCGTTCGAGCCATCCCACTTGCCCGACGTACTCGACATTGCCCTCCTGAAGAATGTGAACTTACGTTTGCACTCTTTAGAGACGGTAGACGAACTTGACTCTGACCATAGACCGGTGATCATGGAGTTAACTCCGAGATCGGGTCCCTATGACCCTAACCGCCCCCCTCCCACACAGGTGATCACTGACTGGAGGAAAGTAGGCCAATTGCTGAAATCCAACACGTCTCCTCACCTGGACAAGATCCCCGACCACATCCAGTCCGCCGCCGACACGACGGCTGCGATCGACTCACTCACGGAGCACGTACAATCTGTCTTGAACGACTGTTCAAGGGAGATTCCGGTGTCAGAGCACTGGCGCCGGAAGCTCCTGGACGATGTACGGGCCCTGCTGACTGAGAAGAACGCAGCAGTCCGTGCCTACAGAGCTTTCCCCTGCCAGAATAACAAAACTTTCATGCGGTACTTACAGCGCAAAGTAAGCATCAGAGAGTGGCGTGAAGCCGGCTGGGACAAGACCCTGAGCGAACTGGAACCCACCCACCATGCCTTCTGGCAACTTCAGAGGAAAATGCGCGCCACTGAGGTTGCCTCAATGCCTCCCCTTATCCGCCCGGACAAAAGCATTGCCTTCGACGACGAAGACAAAGCCGAATGCCTAGCCGACAGCCTGGAGGCCCAGTGCTCTCCCAGCTCCCAACCAGTCGATCCAGCCCACCTTGCCCACGTGGATGCTGAGGTCGAACGTAGATCTGCCCTACCCCCTGTCGAGGATCCTGATGCTCCCCTCCCCCCCGTCACGGAAGACGAGGTGGAGGAGATCATCAAGAAACTCAAACCTAGGAAAGCTCCCGGGACTGACAGACTGACCACTAGGGCACTTAAACTCCTCCCACGTACGATCATAGTCCTACTGGCTGCCATCTTCAATGGCGCCTTGTCCAACAACTTGTTTCCACAAGCTTGGAAAGAGGCTATAGTGATAGGTATCCCAAAACCCAAAAAGCCCAGGAACCTCCCGACTAGCTATAGACCCATTAGTCTGCTCAGCGCCCTCGGCAAGGTCTACGAGCGGATTATTCTTAATCGGCTCAAGGACTTTGTCGAGGCAAAGAGCCTAATCCCTAACGAACAGTTTGGCTTTAGAGCCCATCATTCCAGTGTCCACCAAGCCCACCGCATCGTAGAGCACATTAGCGGCCGTTTTCAACGCGGTCTGGTGACGGGGGCCCTATTCTTTGATATAGCGAAGGCTTTCGACAAAGTCTGGCACAATGGCTTAATTTATAAGCTTTACCAACTAGGTGTGCCGGATCGTCTCGTGCTCATCATTCGAGACTTTCTGTCGAACCGCTCCTTCAGATATCGTATCGAAGGAGCGCTTTCCACTCCCCGCCCTATCAGAGCCGGCGTCTCTAAGGGCGCCGTGCTCTACCCCCCACTCTTCACGCTATTCACTAGCGATATCCCCAAAAAGCCCCCAGTAGAGTTATCCCTATTTGCCGACGACACGGCCATCTATTACTCGGGACATAATCCCGATAGCATCGCTCATACCCTCCAGACCTCAGCCAACGCACTAGGCGATTGGTTTAGGAAATGGAGGATTGAGGTAAATCCCGACAAAAGTCAGGCAGTCCTGTTCCGCAGGGCTCGCCAACATAGACACTTCACCGCCCCCCGCCCGGTCACTATGTTTGGCAAGCCAATCCCTTGGGACAAGCGAGCCAAATACTTAGGTGTGATCCTCGACCAGTTCCTTAACTTCAGTGAGCACATAAAGTCGGTTCGCTCGCGAGCCGCTTTCGCTCTCGGTAGGCTCCATGCCTTGCTGAATAAACACAGTAAGCTCTCCCTTAGATGTAAAATTCGAATCTACACGACATGCATACGTCCTATCATGACGTATGCCTGTCCGGTGTTTGCTCATGCCAGTCCCAATCAGATCCATAGGATGCAAGTCATTCAGAACCGTTTTCTCCGAAAGGCCACGGGCGCGCCCTGGTACTGTAGGAATGAGGATCTCCACGTAGACCTCAAACTCCCGACCATAAAGCAAGTGTTGAAACGCATGTCAGTGCGTTACTTCACCTCTGCTGATACCCACACTAACCCCCTGATCGTATCGGCCGCCCGATACAGACCCTCCAAGATTTCTCGGGTTCGTCGCCCGTGTCAGAAATGGAAGATATATAGATATAAAGATATGTAGAGAATGTTGTTATTTCTAGAATTAATTAATTATCAATATCTATTTATTACGTATTTACCGATTAATTACCTATTAATCGGTATTACCATGATTACTAGGTGTTTTATAGAAATAATTAGTAGTCTGTATAGCAATATCAGTTTATTAATTTACCACCGGTTCGGAAGGTAGTTATCTATGGAGAAGAGCCGGCAAGAAACTCCACAGTTACTCTTTTCAAAACATAATTCATTTTCACATAAACATCAATTCACTATATGTACTTTACAATATTACCACAATGTGATTACTATCGTTATAACTTTTAGCTTTATCTACTATTTCATTACTCCATTACATATTATATAAGTCAAGTTATTTATAGAATTAATACCAAATGTTCATTAAATTATCACACAATTATCAATTAATAACACTGTCACATTAAAGTAACAAATACAAAATAATTAATTTATATTCAAATACAATAGCAATATGACAGGATTTTTATACCAATTCTACACATAAAAATATTAATAAAAGTTAGAAACAACACAAGTTCACTTAACTTGGGTCCGTTCGGTGTGACTGCTCCAGAGCGACTGAGTGACTGACTGTGTCTAGAACGACTGAGCGGCGGCTTTTATACACAGTGGTAAACAAGTGACGTCATATCGTACGATTTTAAAACAGATTTGTTAACCTTTGTATTTTAACATTAAACTATGATTAAATGATATAAAAATACAGTAAATATGTTGAAATTAATTAGTTCAATTACATATTAGTCTTACGATGACAGAATTAGTAAACAAGCAACGTTATTTTTTAAATAACGTTTAAATATTCTGTTATACAAGACAACAATGAAAGAACAGTTTAAACTCTTATCTTATAAATAGGTTTCGTAATAGTGTTTACAATGTTTTGATAATAAATAGTTAAATTTTGTGTATCACATGTTAAAAAGGTTATAATTATTATAGTGAT
Source organism: Tholera decimalis (assembly GCA_943138885.2). Classification (NCBI taxonomy): domain Eukaryota; kingdom Metazoa; phylum Arthropoda; class Insecta; order Lepidoptera; family Noctuidae; genus Tholera; species Tholera decimalis. Next base: position 22,046,706 of record OW964556.2, read on the forward strand.
ATTTTAATTTGTGTTCAATTAAAGAAATAAACTTGAGTTAATGTAATAAACCAAATGAAATTATTTGAATAATCCATCACCCGCGTAACGTCCTAGACGAGCCTGACGACCCCACCACCATCCGACAAGAGAGCAGTAGGGAAACCAGCACTCTTAGAAAACACAAATACAAAACGCGTTCCTTATTCCGGCCTCGCCGACGAGGCCCATCGCGACGTCCGCGTACTTGTAATGAAAATCCTCCCCGACCTTTGCCAAACGAGCCAGCCCGCGATGCTGAGCCAGTAGCAATAAATACTCCCGTAAATAATATGACCCAGCCTGTCCCTTTGCTGCCCTCCCAAAATGACCCCGCTATGCCGAGGCCAGTACTCCACAGGGAGTGCCCTTAGCGTGCGGTCATTAGTTTTTAAGTATATTCTAGTATGTAAGCCCTGGCTGGGGGCCTTTAATTCATTAGACGTCACCACAGGACAGACCGGTTAAGTAGTACATTAGCCGTATAGAGCTAAACTACGAGTGGCCCTACCTAAAAAAAAAAAAAAAAAAAAGGTGGGCCTCGACGGCGAGGCCGGAATACGGAACGCGTTTTGTTTATGTGTTTTATTAGAGTGCTAGTTTCCCTATTGCTCTCTTGACGGATAGTGGTGGGATCGTTAGGTTCGTCAAGGACAAGGCGTGGACGACGAACCCGGGAAATTTTTGAGAGTGTGTACCGGGCGGCCGATACAATCAGGGGGTTTGTGTGTTTTTCAGCAGAGGTGAAGTAACGCGCTGACTGGCGTTTCAACACTTGCTTTATAGTCGGGATTTTGAGGTCTACGTGAAGATCCTCGTTCCTCAAGTACCAGGGCGCGCCCGTGGCATTTCGGAGAAATCGGTTTTGGATAACTTGCATCCTATGGATCTGAGCCGGACTAGAGTGAGCAAGCACCGGACCGGCGTAAGTTAATATGGGGCGTATGCACGTAGTATAAATGCGTAGTTTACATTTAAGGGAGAGTTTGCTGCGTGCATTCAGCATGCAATATAGCCTACTGAGAGCGAAGGCGGCTCGCGAACGTACCGACTTTATATGCTCTCTGAAGTTTAAGTTTTGATCTAGAATCACTCCTAGGTATTTAGCTTGCTTTTCCCAAGGGATTGGCGTGCCAAACATAGTGATTGGGCGGGGAAGGGTAGGTTTTTTATGGCGAGCTCTATAAAATAGGACTGCCTGACTCTTGTCGGGGTTTACCTCAATTCTCCATTTCCTAAACCAATCGCCTAGTGCGTTGGCTGAGGTCTGGAGGGTGCGAGCGATTGCATCGGGTTTGAGTCCCGAGTTATAGATGGCCGTATCATCGGCAAACAGGGATAATTCTACGCGACGAGTTTTTGGGATGTCGCTAGCATATAGCGTGAAGAGTGGGGGGGAGAGCACGGCACCTTGTGGAACGCCAGCTCTGATGGGGCGGGGAGTTGAAAGCGCTCCTTCGACACGATATCTGAAGGAGCGGTTCGACAAAAAGTCTCGTATGATGAGCACGAGACGGTCCGGCACACCTAGTAGGTATAGCTTATAAATTAAGCCATTGTGCCAGACTTTGTCAAACGCTTTCGCGATGTCAAAGAATAGAGCTCCCGTCAGATGACCGTGTATGAAGCGGCCATTGACGTGCTCTACGATGCGGTGGGCTTGGTGGACACTAGAGTGTTGGGCTCTAAAGCCAAACTGTTCATTTGGGATGAGGCTCTTTGCCTCGACATAATCCTTGAGCCGATTATAAATAATCCTTTCGTAGATTTTGCCGAGGGCGCTGAGTAGACTGATGGGGCGATAACTACTTGGGGAGGACTTGGGCTTGCCGATCCCGATTTTTTCTCGATAGGGCCACTCGTAGTTTAGCTCGCTAAGGCTAATATACTACTTAACCGGGCGATCCTGTGGTGACCTCTAAAATTTAAAGGCCCCCAGCCAGGGCTTACAAACTAGGGCCGATCCCGAAAAAAAAAAAAAAAACTGTTCTCTTTTATAGGAATCCCTAACCAATCAGATTCCAATAAGTTTGCACACGGCACTAATGCAACCAATCAAATTCTTTCTGACTTTCCCACGCTAAATGTATGGGAATCTTATTTTAGCAGTTTTTCGAAAATAGGCAGTCTTTACAATGTTACAGCTTATTTTATACGATAGATCTTGGTTTCCTTTACCATTATACAAAAAATCTTATCAATAAAACCATATTTACACCTTAAAAATTACAAAATTCGCAAACAGTCCTCGTTACGGTAAAGTTTCACTTAGGAGCCAATTTGACACAAACCATAGAATAAAGCCGCTTCGTCGTTAAGGTAAAGTTTCGTTTATGGTACCATTTGACGCTTACATATAGGTACATTTAACTCTTATTTTTACATTTATATGCAAATCAAATGATAATTTAGGCTTATTATACACTTATATACAGCTTTAAACTAATTATTACTCTTAATATGCTACTAAATATTAATTAGGAACTTATTCTAGTGATTCATTAATTATGAAGACTTGTTTCCTAATGAATCGTCGCTTACATTCTCCCCCACGGTGCGCAGCACATCACCTTGTTGGGGCGACGATACTGCAGGAACCAGGACGACTACTCTTCTCGTTGAACGTCGAAGTACTCCTCCCGAAGTCCTCACGTCCAGTAGTCTTGTTCTTCCGTCTGGTCCGGGATATGTTTTGACTATTTCTCCGCGAGGCCATGAGTTCCGTGGTAATGTAGAGTCGACTACCAACACAATGTCCCCTTCCTTTGGATCGCTGGTTTCTTTTCCTTCTAATTTTCTTGGCTTCCAAAGAGGTAAGTACTCTTTGACCCATCTTCTCCAGAAATGATCTGCCAGTCTCTGAGTGGTTCGCCAGTCAGCTCTTCCAATTAAATCATTATCACTGAATTCTCCTGGCGCCATTGCTCCGCACGATCTTCCCAAGAAATGATTTGGAGTTAAACTTCCTTTATCATCTGGATCCATACTGACAGGGGTGAGGGGTCTTGAATTCACAATGTGTCTTTGTTCGACTTCAGTCATCAGTGTATGAAGCACTTCTTCTGACGGATTCCTTTCATTTAAAACTGCCGCTAACGCCGTTTTCACTGTGCGAACGAGTCTTTCCCAAGCACCTCCCATATTCGGACTTCCTGGGGGAATGAATTTCCACTTGATTCCCTTTTCCTGTGCTGCTTGTTCAAGCTCTTTATTTGCTCCCACAAAATTAGTTCCGTTGTCGCTGAGGATAACCTTCGGTGTACCTCTTCTAGATATCATTCGTCGTAGTGCCATAATCATTGAGCTGGTACTAAGAGAGGGCACCAACTCTAGATGCAAAGCCCGTGTGGTGAGGCAGGTAAATAATGCTCCTCAGCGTTTCTCTACTCTTCTTCCGATGGTCACTTGCATTGGCCCGAAGTAGTCTACTGCCGTACATGAAAACGGAAACTGATGATGTTGCAGTCTCTCACTTGGCAGGTCTCCCATCGGTGGTACTTCAGGTAAACTCTTCCTTGTCTTGCACCATTGACAGTTGTGGGTGATTGTTTTCAACGTTGCTCGTAGGCCCAGGATCCAATATTTCTGTCTTATTTAATTCATAACTGTGGCAATATTCCCATGGAGAAACTTTGTATGATAATACTGTATTATAAGACGAGCGATCTTTTGTTTTCCATCTAAGATAATGGGGTTCATTTTTCTTCTGTCGTCGTCACGAAACTTCATGGTTCTACTTCTTAGCTTAATCATTTCGTCGTTATCTGTGTACACGTCGATTTTCTTAAGTCGACTTGCCTTTTCCAAAGGATTTCCCGATTTCAAGTTTCTTATATCTGATGCGAAGCTATCATTTTGACTTATCTTCATCAATAACACTTCAGCCTTTTTTAAATGCTCTTCTTCCAGAGGTAGGTATAACTGCTTCTTTTCTTCTCTTGGGGTGATGGTTTTCCGTGCTTTCTGAGGTTTTCTTTGCGGTTTCCACAGCTCTTCTTTTCGACGGATGTTAATGTTAGTCTTTTTCAGCAAGGCAGATGTGAAAGCGATCACCCTGGCCATGGTGCGTAGCAGTCGTTCCCAGCCTTAAAACCTCTCCGGATCAATAAGGTTTTAAAGTTCCTTGGTTCTGACCTTATCAACTGGAGCACTGTGCTAGAGTCTGTCCAATAGGTTTTCTTAGTCACTTCAAGTTCCATCTCTTCTTCTATCGAGGTTGTTAGCCTGGTGCCAAGCAAGGCGGCTTGCAGCTCCAATCTTGGGATTGATACTGGCTTCGTGGGTGCTACCCTTGCCTTGCCGGCGATCATTGTGATGTGGACTCTGCCATCAGGTTCGATTGTCCTCCAGTAAACTACAGCTGCGTAGGCTTCTTCGCTTCCATCAGAGAAGGTGTGTAATTGACCCTTCTTGCTGAACGGTGAGATACACCTTGGAATCTTCACTTTTGATAGTGCCGACACTTCTTCTAGGTACTTTCGCCATGTTTCTATTTGATTCTCATTAATCTCTTCATCCCAGTTTATCTTTGTTCGCCAGATATCTTGAATGAGTTTCTTGCCTTGTATCAGAACTGGTGTAGCGAAGCCCATTGGATCGAATGTTGACATTACGGCACTTGTAACTTCTCTCTTCGTGGGAAACCTTCTTCCTTCTATTAAATCTTTCGATGTATTTCGGAGTCCAATGTTGAAAGCTAGCAAGTCTTCTTTCACTAGCCATCTTAGCCCTAGAGTTTTCTCTTCTTTAGTTAATTGTACACAATCTTCTTTATTGGTGTCTTCCACTTCTGCTAATACTTCTGGGTCGTTGCTGGCCCACCCCTTGAGATGAAAACTTGCTTGAGCGTGGATTTCTTTCACTTCTTTTGAAATCTTCTTTGCTTCAGTAGCTGACGAGAAACTCTGCAGATAATCATCCATATAATGATTTCTATTTATTGCCTTCACTGCTTTAGGATGATTCTTCTTAAAATCTTCTGCGTTTTTATTCATCACATATATCGCTGTTGCTGGAGATGATGCTGCTCCAAAGATGATAGATGACATTCTGTATTCTTCAGGTTTGCTTGTTCTCTGACTCCCGCGCCACAAAAACCTTAGACTGTCGCGGTCGTCTTCTTTCACTTTGATACGAAGAAACATATCTTGAATATCAGCCATGATAGCCACTGGACCATCTCTGAATCGTAGCAGCACGCCAAATAATGATTGTAGCAGATCTGGACCTGATAGCAACGCGTCGTTGAGGCTTTTCCCTTCATATTTGGCAGCCGCATCGAAGACAATTCTTGGCTTCTTCTTGACTGGATGTACAACAGCGAAGTGTGGTAAATAGAATGTTCTTCCTTTGTTTGCAGTTGAAGATACTTTTTCAGCGTATTTCTTCTCAATTAAATTCTGAATTTGCTTCTCGTAGGACTCTTTTATTTCTTGATCCTTGTCCAGCTTCTTCTCAATCTTCACTAAACGCCGGAAAGCCTGCCCGTAGTTGTTGGGTAAGCTTGCATCTTCTTTTTTCCACAAGAGGCCTGTCTCAAATTGACCACTTGCTAATCTTCTTGTCGTCTTGTCGAGAATTTCTAGTGCTCTTCTATCGCTGTCATTCTTCGGTAATCTATTTTGAATACCCAGGGACTCCAGTTGAAAGTGATGTCTGACGATCTCTTTTAAGTTTTCTTTGTTGTCTGCACCTTCATGGTAACGAATGAAGTTCACTATGGCGTTAGCTCCTGAGTCGCATCCATGTAAGACCCACCCTAAGTTAGTGAGGGAGGCTACAGGATCGCTTGGCTTTCCCGTCTTCAGTATTCTTGTGACTATAAGTCCCCAGTTATCTTGGCCAATTAACAGCTTGGGTTTCTCTTTGACGTAAACAAGTTGCTCTTCAATTCCTTTCAAGTGTTTACAATTCTTCAAGGTGGCATTGCTTATATTTTGCTCAGATAACTTCAGGTCGTCGATGGTTCTTGCTTCGATAGTTCCCCAACTAGCACAAATGGGCTGCATTAGAGCTTTGGAGCGTATCCGATTATTACTTATGGTAATAGACGTAAGCGCTAGAGCGTCTACTGCAGACTTAAAGCAGCCGCTTTAGCGCTATTTGGGCGCCATTTTATGCAACCTAAAGTTCCATTTAACCTGCACAACGGTTGCATAAAGGTTCCTTAATAGCTATAACGATTTATTAACGCTATACTAAAGCTCTCGTAGCGCTACTTTTGAATGATTTTGAACTACTTTGAACGAATGAATTGATTACTTATAGTTCTTTATTGTATATCTTCAGTTGACATTGTTTGTAATATTTTGGTAAAGTGTTTTCGTCTCCATCATGAAAATAAAAAAAAGAAGTAAATGTTTGTATTCTGTATTAGCAAGATATATAAAGATACTTAAAACGCTGTCCAGTTTACTGTAGATATATAAGATAATTTTCGAGTAATTTTAACGCGCTTTTATGATATTTAAAAAATTAACAAAAGATATGTGATATTTTTTATTTGTTATACAGAATAAATTTTATTTCCGTATTTTTACGTGTCGATAACTTACTATTTGCAAGTGGCCGATTGTTTACCGGTACATTTAATGCACATTTAACTGAAAAACCAATGTATATCAACTCAATTTTGCAAGTGAATTATAAGTTTTCTTAAAAAATCATGGCGTCATTGTACTGTTGTCATAACCTGCAGTTTGAGCTCTAATAACTCCCTTTTGAGAATCATAGTGCTAATTTTCACCCTTCTAACGCTTCCAGTGATTTTTGTTGCCCTAGTGCAACTCACAGCCACAAAAAGCTCCTATTTTCCTGTTTTTGAGGTTATAAGATTAATTATTTGTATCCTTAAGTGTATTTTAAGGTGTACAATAAAGTATATAATAAATAAATAAGATCTAGTTACGTACTTATTCGTTTAGCATCCATTTTATTAAATGTTTTATAATAGTTACAAAAGCGGCTGTAAAATGGCAAATGGATTGAGCCTGCAAGGAATGACTATTGCTACTAAAGGCCTTAGTTACACTGATGATTTTTTTGTAACTATAGTATGCATAAGAGTTTCTATTATTTCTATAATGAAACTTATAGTAGTATAATAGTGGTTACTATAACTATAACCTATACAAGTTACAATGGAAACTACTATGCAGCTGTGAGTGGCAGAATGACCTTCGTAACTCTCATATAAAGGTGTAAGTGGTAAATTAGTTCTACCGTGGACTACTGTGAAGGCTAGGGTAGTATTTGATTCAGCTTATAGCACCTTAAGTAACTTTTATAACTATAGACGTTTACGGATGCAGATATGCAACTCTGAACTGCTTTTTGAACCCTTAAAGCGCTATTTTACAGCCCAAAGTAACAAAATAGGCTGCTATTTCCACTAATGTGCTCGTTGGGTCTCTTGTCTCTTCTATGTACACCTTTGATTTTCAGTGTGATCTTCTGTGAACTATCTTTCCTAATCATCTTCCCACCAACAGTTTCGATTGTAAGTGTCTCTGGGCGTCCTTCTGCTCCAATCTTCTCTGCTATTGAGGCGTCTAAGATGCTAGCACACGAGCATGACCTTTAGGTCCATATAGGTCCACTGGAATGATCTTCAAGTATGCTTTCTCTTCCCCTTTGATGTCGTGAATTGAAGCTACTTTTTCTGGAGACTCTTCTGTATTTTCAGTATTGAGCTTCTTCTCGACTGATACTGGACGTTGGTCGGAGTGCAACATAGTATGATGCCATCTTTTACATTGTTTGCAAACTGGAGCTTTACAGTTGATTCTTGAATGTCTGAATCGAAGACACTTAAAGCAAAGTTTAGACTTCTTAACTATTTCCCACTTTCATCGGTGTTAGCTTCCTTAAATGCCCTGCATTCTAATAAGAAATGCTCTTCTTGACACTTCGGGCATGACTTCTTAAACCTTTCTGTAGAGTCTTCTTGAACCGTATGTACGGATTTTCTTATTACCTTCTTCTGCTCCGATAACACTTCAAGTGGAGCAAAATCTCCGCACATATCGGCTTCTATGTCTAGGAACTCTTCAATCACCATTAATTCTTGGAGATCTTCATCTCTTCGACTTCTATGATAGGCAAACCATCGAAACTTCATAGACGGCGGCATCTTATCAATAATTGCTTTCATTGTTTCAGGTGAGCTGAGATACTGCGGTTTCTTCAGAGCCTTAATTTTTGCAACCGAATTCTTAACTTTACATGCGAACACACAAATATCACTTGGATTTTCTCCAACCCTTGTTGGCAACTCCAACATGTTCTTCAGTTTTTCTAGTTCAGCTAGTGCCAGAGCGCCAGGTCTTCCGAACCTTGCTTCTAATCCCCTTAAAATTTCTCGTGGTTCTTCAGTTGTGAATAGGAGGCTTTGAACAGCTTCTTTGGCTTTCCCTTGGATCGCTTTTCTGAGGCGCGCTAAGTTCTGAGTGTTGCTAAAAGAGGCAGCCGTGTCTTCATACGATCTTATAAAAGCTAACCATTCTTCGCAGGCCCCGCTGAAGTAAGGAAGCTCTATTTGTCTAGGCGAAATGACGTCACGGGATTGGTCGGATAGCTTGAGTATAACTTGAGCCAACTCTTGTATATCACTCTTCTTTTCTTTAGTTTCGATTGACCTATGTTCCTTTTTCGGTTTGCTGCTGGCTTGAATGAACCATTTCTTGACTTCTTGAGATTTCCCACATAACTCTTCTCCAGTGCCATCTTCTTCTTCTGAGTCTGCAGCCATGAGATCTAGCTCAGCCTGAGCTAATCTTGATCGCGCTTCTGCAACTTCTAAATCCCTTAGCGCCACTGTCATTCTTGATTGCGCTTCTGCTCTCTTCCTGTGCATCGAGCGAACAGATTGCGAGTCTGTATCGCGGGTCGGCTTCTGAGGTTGAGGCTGCTGCAGGCTTTCATCTTGCGATGTCAACGTACTTGTATTATCTCGCTGAGTCAGTACGGCGACACTTTTATTTTCATTCCGTAGCGTTGAGCAACTCTCTTCGTGGCGCGTAGGTTCTGTGACTTTACTCATATTTTCAGAAGCACTGGTCTGGGGTGCAGGATAAGTAGAAACCACATGGGTTGAGCTAGTTCCAGTAGTATCCTTTGACTGGTGCGCAGGCGAGTCTTGTTCTCGCTGGTTGGGCGGCGAACTTTTCTTCGGCAACGTAGACCGCTGAGAAGCCAACGAAGCCGTAGCCGTTGAACTCGTAGATTCACTTGGCGTATTCATACCCCAATCTGACTGCGTAGTACTTCCTTCAGTAATCTTAGAACGAGCTAAACTTGCTCTTGTATTCATTTCCAAACACTTAAAACACTAAATTAATCCCAATCCGGCGCAGAAGGACCATATGTTGAGCGTGGACTGTATGTAATGTGATTTTAACTTAATTTCTTGCATAAATTTTTGCTGGTGGGAATTAATGTGACGTACAACACAAGGAACAAGTCGGCGACTTATATCAAAACACTTATTTACTTCTGAAGGTTTCTTTACTTTTATTTTCCTTTCTTCTTAATAGTAATACTGCTGGAACTGAACTGCCGATCCCGATTTTTTTTTTTTTTTTTTTCGATAGGGCCACTCGTAGTTTAGCTCGCTAAGGCTAATATACTACTTAACCGGGCGATCCTGTGGTGACCTCTAAAATTTAAAGGCCCCCAGCCAGGGCTTACAAACTAGTATTTACATTTAAACAACCGCGCGCTAAGGGCACTCCCTGTGGAGTACGAGCCTCGGCTCAGCGGGGTCGTTGATGGTGGACAGCAAAGGGTCAGGCTGGGTCATATTATATAAGGGAGTATTTATTGCTACTGGCTCAGCATCGCGGGCTGGCTCGTTTGGCAAAGGTCGGGGAGGGTTGACGTTACAAGAGCGCGGACGTCGCGATGGGCCTCGACGGCGAGGCCGGAATACGGAACGCGTTTTGTTTGTGTGTTTTATTAGAGTGCTAGTTTCCCTATTGCTCTCTTGACGGATAGTGGTGGGATCGTCAGGTTCGTCAAGGACAAGGCGTGGACGACGAACCCGGGATATTTTTGAGAGTGTGTACCGGGCGGCCGATACAATCAGGGGGTTTGTGTGTTTTTCAGCAGAGGTGAAGTAGCGCGCTGACTGGCGTTTCAACACTTGCTTTATAGTCGGGATTTTGAGGTCTACGTGAAGATCCTCGTTCCTTAAGTACCAGGGCGCACCCGTGGCATTTCGGAGAAATCGGTTTTGGATAACTTGCATCCTATGGATCTGAGCCGGACTAGAGTGAGCAAACACCGGACCGGCGTAAGTTAATATGGGGCGTATGCACGTAGTATAAATGCGTAGTTTACATTTAAGGGAGAGTTTGCTGCGTGCATTCAGCATGCAAAATAGCCTACTGAGAGTGAAGGCGGCTCGCGAGCGTACCGACTTTATATGCTCTCTGAAGTTAAGATTTTGGTCTAGAAACACTCCTAGGTATTTAGCTTGCTTTTCCAAAGGGATTGGCTTGCCAAACATAGTGATTGGGCGGGGGAGGGTAGGTTTTTTATGGCGAGCTCTATAAAATAGGACTGCCTGACTCTTGTCGGGGTTTACCTCGATTCTCCATTTCCTAAACCAATCGCCTAGTGCGTTGGCTGAGGTCTGGAGGGTACGAGCGATTGCATCGGGTTTGAGTCCCGAGTTATAGATGGCCGTGTCATCGGCAAACAGGGATAATTCTACGCAACGACTTTTTGGGATGTCGCTAGCATATAGCGTGAAGAGTGGGGGGGAGAGCACGGCACCTTGTGGAACGCCAGCTCTGCTGGGGCGGGGAGTGGAAAGCGCTCCTTCGACACGATATCTGAAGGAGCGGTTCGACAAAAAGTAGGTATAGCTTATATATTAAGCCATTGTGCCAGACTTTGTCGAACGCTTTCGCGATGTCAAAGAATAGAGCTCCCGTCAGATGACCGTGTATGAAGCGGCCATTGACGTGCTCTACGATGCGGTGGGCTTGGTGGACACTAGAGTGTTGGGCTCTAAAGCCAAACTGTTCATTTGGGATGAGGCTCTTTGCCTCGACATAATCCTTGAGCCGATTATAAATAATCCTTTCGTAGATTTTGCCGAGGGCGCTGAGTAGACTGATGGGGCGATAACTACTTGGGGAGGACTTGGGCTTACCGGGCTTTGGAATGCCTATTACGGTAGCCTCTTTCCACGTTTGTGGAAACATATTGTTTGACATGGCGCCATTGAAGATGGCTACCAGTAAAATTATTATGGAGCGGGGGAGGAGTTTAAATACTCTACTTGTCAGTCTGTCAGTCCCGGGGGCTTTTCTGGGTTTGAGTTTCCTGATGATCTCCTCCACCTCGTCTTCCGTGACGGGGGGGAGGGGAGCATCAGGGTCCTCGAATGGGGGTAGGGCAGACCTACGTTCAACCTCAGCATCCACGTGGGCAAGGTGGGCTGGGTCGACTGGCTGAGTGCTGGGAGAGCACTGGGCTTCCAGGCTGTCGGCCATGCATTCAGCTTTGTCTTCGTCATCGAAGGCAATGCTTTTATCCGGGCGGATGAGGGGGGGCATAGAGGTGACTTCAGTGGCGCGCAATCTCCTCTGAAGTTGCCAGAAGGCATGGTGGTTTGGTTCCAGCTCGCTCAGAGTCTTATCCCAGCAACTTTCACGCCACTCTTTAATGCTGTTACTTACTTTGCGCTGTAAGTACCGCATATAAGTTTTGTTATTTTGACAGGGGAAGGCTCTGTAGGCACGGACAGCCGCGTTCTTCTCAGTCAGCAGGGCCCGTACATCGTCAGGGAGTTTCCGTTGCCAGGTCTCTGTCAACGGAATCTCCTTTGAACAGTCGTTCAAGACAGATTGTACGTGCTCCGTGAATGAGTCGATCGCGGCCGTCATGTCAGCGGCGGACTGGATGAGGTCTGGTATTTTATCCAAGTGAGGAGACGTGTTGGATTTCAGCAAGTCGCCTACTTTCCCCCAGTCAGTGATCACCTGTGTTGGAGGGGGGCGGTTAGGGTCGTAGAGATCTGGAAGTTAGTTCCAAGATCACCGGTCGGGATCTACTCCGAAATGACACATCCGAATGTTCGGGACCGACCGAAAGACGACCGAACATTAAATTGTTGTCCTACTACGAACAAAGTTCGGACTGGTAAAGTTCGGTCGGCACCATAGTCCAATGTTCGGTGAGTGTATGACCGAATGAAATGTACTGCTAGAGTTGAACGTTTCATCGTTGTGGTTTTATTAGTCATTATCATTAATGTTCATTTCGATATAATTTAACTGTTGAATTACAGAATAAAACTATTTTTTATAATAAGGAAATTGGACTTTACTTTTAATCCAGTATTTATAACTACGAAAATTGTAATATTTCTCAAAAAACAATATATTTACCATTATACTAGTTACTAAACTCTTTGATATTTACAGCAGACATAGAGATTGCCTATGCCGATTGTCAAAATAAAAAAGTCAAAGAATGACAAGTAGGACAAAAACAAGCGGTGCTTGAGTTTTTAAAACCGCAGGAATAAATATATTTAAACTCAAACCAAATCTCGTCTGTTGCTATCGTTATATTATAGCGATAACCGTATTTCGGTCGTTTAGCATCAAGTGACTGACTGAAGTGTTAAGTGTTCAAGTTAAGTTACGACATCATATCAACAAAAAAAATGCTACTTGGATTTATCGTTTTCTCATGTTCGTGTTTTGGATGTTTGAAAATGAAGTTATGAACAAACATTCTTCAAGAACAAGTCACTATGTCCGGACCGACATCGGCACAAATTGATGCTCTCCTCAATTTCCTTGAGGAGCATCGAGAACTGGCTAAAGGCAACTTGAGGAGTGTCGACGGTCGTACTTTGAATCATCGACTGTGGGATGAAAACCGGACGACGCTAAATGCTATGGGCGGCTGTACCAAAACCACAAAACAGTGGCAAAAAGTAAGTTTTCATTGATTGATTAATTCAGTATGTATCCACTTAGGTAGGTAAGTACTAAAATTTACACGAATATCTTACATTCCAAATTTCAATAAATTATTGTTATGTCCATGGTTTTGTCACTATAATATTGTGGTTGATGCAATTTAAAGGATGTGACACGCATTCAAAACTTAATATAGTAGGTATCTACCTACTGTTAAGTTAAGTTTTAGTACATACATGCATAAACTCAAGCCTTTTTCCCATGGGGGTAGACAGAAACTACAGAACGCTATCTGCTAGAATTCTTACATACTCCTTTTGGTCATATGTTCTGTCATTTTACAGCCACACGACAGCGCAGAGAATCTCGGCGGCATCCCGAGTCTCTTCAAGCTGAAAGCTCTGTGCGTGACAGACTTTTTCAATCAGATGAACATTGTTTGATCCTTGAAGAACAAAGGAACGTGTAACTAGCTGGCATAAGGATGGCTGTTGTAGAGTTGTGCGGGCATGTACAGCAGATCAAAGCGCAGTTGCAATCAAGAGTATAAAAACATAGTTTAAAAATTAAGAGCTTTGAAAGCTTATTTTATTTCAAATGGAGTTTTTTTTTTCAAACTATAATTTTTAATTTTATTTACTTATAGAAAATTAAAGTAGTTAGTTCTAGTTGCAATTTTTGGCATAGTATTTAATTCAGTTAGGTTAATTTGAGTAAGGAAAGAGTTAAGTGTTCCTAGTGATTAATAAAAATATATTTTGTTAATTATAAATAAAATGAAGCTTTTTATTTCTTGTAGATTGTACAGTTTCTAATATTATCTCTACTTAATCTACAATAAGCACAGAAGAAATTATAATAATTCTAATGGTTACTTAAATATTATATTGAATGTACAACTAACAAAGCTAAAAAAGAATGTTAATACGTACTAGAAATAAGAAACTGTTTTTAATATAGTTTACCTATCCATTTCGAGTAACTTAGACAAAGACAGAAAGAAAGACTCATAAAATTATTAGAAAACGAACGAAATCTATAATAATAATAGTTTAAATTTAAAGATATTAAAGATTTCGTTCATTTTCTAATAATTGTATAAGTATTTGCCATTTCGCTACAATTTTAAGTATGACACATTCACTTTAACACTTTAAACAAACATAAAACTCAAGATAATTGTAATAATTCATTAAAATCGATACTTACGATACTCAAAAGAGACCTATTTTGCTGTCGTGAATTTTGACATTAATTTCACGATGTAACTCTTGTCAAACTCAAATTATCGGTCGGGCTTTTCTCGTTCAGAGTAGAGTTTACGATACAACAAACGTCAAAATGAAGTTCGGTCGGCTCCGAACCGACCGAACGAAATAGAATGAAGTTCGTAGTATGAAACGCCCGAACATTCGGCCGATACTTCGTTTTTGTGGTTTCGGAGTAGACCTCTGGGGATCTACTCCGAAATGACACATCCGAATGTTCGGGACCGACCGAAAGACGACCGAACATTAAATTGTTGTCCTACTACGAACAAAGTTCGGACTGGTAAAGTTCGGTCGGCACCATAGTCCAATGTTCGGTGAGTGTATGACCGAATGAAATATACTGCTAGAGTTGAACGTTTTATCGTTGTGGTTTTATTAGTCATTAATGTTCATTTCGATATAATTTAACTGTTGAATTACAGAATAAAACTATTTTTATAATAAGGAAATTGGACTTTACTTTTAATCCAGTATTTATAACTACGAAAATTGTAATATTTCTCAAAAAACAATATATTTACCATTTTACTAGTTACTATATATACTCTTTGATATTTACAGCAGACATAGAGATTGCCTATGCCGATTGTCAAAATAAAAAAGTCAAAGAATGACAAGTAGGACAAAAACAAGCGGTGCTTGAGTTTTTAAAACCGCAGGAATAAATATATTTAAACTCAAACCAAATCTCGTCTGTTGCTATCGTTATATTATAGCGATATCCGTATTTCGGTCGCTTAGCATCAAGTGACTGACTGAAGTGTTAAGTGTTCAAGTTAAGTTACGACATCATATCAACAAAAAATAATGCTACTTGGATTTATCGTTTTCTCATGTTCGTGTTTCGGATGTTTGAAAATGAAGTTATGGACAAACATTCTTCAAGAACAAGTCACCATGTCCGGACCGACATCGGCACAAATTGATGCTCTCCTCAATTTCCTTGAGCAGCATCGAGAACTGGCTAAAGGCAACTTGAGGAGTATCGACGGTCGTACTTTGAATCATCGACTGTGGATGAAAACCGGACCACGCTAAATGCTATGGGCAGCTGTACCAAAACCACAAAACAGTGGCAAAAAGTAAGTTTTCATTGATTGATTAATTGAGTACGTATCTACTTAGGTAGGTAAGTACTAAAATTTACACGCATATCTTACATTCTAAATTTCAATAAATTATTGTTATGTCCATGGTTTTGTCACTATAATATTGTAGTTGGATGCAATTTATTATCTAACTCATTTTACTTAAATATTGCATTACATGTCTGTTGAGCTTATTTTTGTACATACATCCATGAGTTTATGTGTGGTTGCGCTGATATACGATTCTTTTCGTTTATATTTTTAATTATTGGCAACACGCATAATCGCTAATTGGTTAGACATTCCCCTTCCGCATATTATCCTTTCTCCCTTGCACTAGACCTTCGTCTATTCGAGAGTGAGGGAGAGAGACTATACCGCTCTAGAATAATCGATCGCGTCTGGATCTTGCGATGGACAGGATCGGACCTCCAATGGCTGTCGAGTCGCGTTAGAGCACAAACGCATCGAATCGCATTCGAACGGTCGCGTCGTTTTGTGCGACCAATTCGTAGCAGAAGAACGGTTATACTGTGGTGGTGAACTGTGATCAGAGTGCTGGCAGTCCTGAATATCCTGGATTATCAAGGTTAGTGCTGCCTTTCCTATACGACGCTGGACTCTTATCTTTTGTTCCAACCAGCGCCGGTTCCCGTCAATTGTGTAACCGAAAACTTCTAAGTCGCATACGTTGCATTACCGCCCATCCATTTAATGGTCCTTCCCGAGTCGGATAATAATCAGCACAGCCATTCCCTAGAATTCGCTAGGTATATCGTAGTTTCGTATTCGTATTTCGTAGTCAACCCCGCATAGATACTTATTTGCCAACGCGTGGCAAGTAAGTACATCGTAA